>VMOF01000388.1:48885153-49033485 GCA_011764245.1 Trialeurodes vaporariorum | reverse complement strand
TTATATAATAATACTTCAACCATTGCGCCTGCGCCTACACCTAATCATGCCTTAGATGTTGCGCTTAAGTCGTAAGTTGCTGGTAGTGCCCCTACTGCAGCCTTCACGCCAGCCATTTCCAAGTGCTTACACCGAGTACCTGCGATCCTAGTAACGCAAGATGGTGATGGTACCTGTGGGTTGTTGTCATTAGGTTGAAGTATTTAATGGGAACGCTCCTTAGGGTTAAAAGCCAGAAGTAGTTCATAAATAACTTGCAAAAACATCTATAATCTAATGAATTTTAAACTTCATGCTCACCCATTTAATGTTGGAATGGCATCAGCTGTTAGATTTCGCGTCCGTTGTGAAGTCAGACCATATGCCAGGTCCAATGGGCTCTTATATTTATATCTGTCCTCAAAATGAGCGGAACATATTGCACCTGAAATGAAAATTGAGTAGATATGGCTCATTGCATGTTAACGTTCGCCAGATGTGCGCTTTTTCCCAGCTTGTTTAGTGCTAGCTGCGTGCTTATTGCTTAGTGGAACACCCTACGTTTATAGAAACAGTTTTAATGCTAAAAAAAACAAACAATTGAAAAAAATACCACTCAACCACTGTCAACTGTTCAAATCTGCAGGAACCTGTGATTTACCGGCAGATGATAGGGTGTCTTCTTCTGATGATCTCTGAAAATTGTGATGCCCCGAATGGTGACACCTGTTAATTTTTCAAGTTTCTATTGCTATTTAATGGTACTTTCCACATTATTTGCTCAAATGCCCTAATTTTTCTTTTTACTTTAAATAAACTTATATGTCGCAGGCAAATAGCAACCCTCAGCAATTAGCAATCGTCTTGCGATTTGCAGAGGCAAAGAGCAAGCAGTTTATTTATGGTCAGAAACAATTCAGATTAAGCGTGATGGTAACTGAAAAAATAATTATTTTGAGATTTTCTTTAGTGATCATTCTAAAGCTAATAAGCCAACAAACATATTTATATCCACAGATAAAGTTTTTCTCAACTGGTCTTCTTTTATAAATTTTTTAAAGCGCGATTAAGTACAGATGTGCAAACACACTTCATCTAAAACATCATAGGTAAAGAACTAACCCTTATCTGATGAAATCACCATTTTCGTTATCTTATTAACTTTCAAATGAGCTAAAGTAAATCTCGATACAATTATTCCATAAGTCAACAATACGCGCTTGATCTGAATTTTTTCTGATAATAAATGAACGGCTTGCTCTTTGCCTAGGCAAATCGCCAGCCGATTGCTAATTGCCTAGGATTGCTATTTGCCTGCAACATATGTACTGTAATTTTGGAAGAGATAGATGCTGCTTTGATGGTAAAAATTGTTTGTATCGTTCCAAACATGCTACTTCTCATTTGCCTCTCTTTGCGAAAATCCAGCTAAGCTCTCACTATTCTTGAATGATTGATAAGTATAGGTTTAGTTAGTTATTAAGTTTTTTTATTAATTGTTTTGAAAATTTTAAACGTCAGCAACTGGTAAAGTATCTCAGGGATGCTTCTGCCGCAGGCTTGTGGGATGAAAGCTGAAAATTAGGAGCACATCATTCTCTCTGAAAAAATTTCAACTATTGACAACGGTTTTGAGTATAGCGGTAGGTTTTGCTTTTACAAAGAATTTCTCTCTCAATTTTTGACTTTCAGCTCTCAACCTGGGCAGAAGCTTTCCTTACATACATTTCCAAATGCTATCGATCTGAATTTTCAAATTAATGAAACAGAAATGCAAATATTTAACCGTACATCGATCGATAACATCAACAAATCGAACATGGATCAAATCATAAATTTCGCCTGCATTTGCGTTACGGTGCTTCATCTAACTTATTTAAGTACTTAATAAGAGTAGATACTAGTAAAAAAAAGTTTCTATATCTTTATTTCTTTCATCCCTTTTAATCCTTGCATTTAATAAAGTAAACAATAATAATTGAGGCTGAGATCGTTGTATAAATATATGACAAAAACCAACTGTTTGGCGAATGATAAATGTTTGCGGATGCCACCTTCTAGCTGGGAGATTTTTGACTTGGCGTGGTGGCTACCGCCACTTTTGATAGTTGCCATCTTTTGGTAAAATAGTGTTTGATCTACTTGTGAATTCAGAGAACATGTCAGTGGCATAGCATTCAATTTGGCAACGTTGTCCTGCGCTCATTTAAACCCTCGTAAATGGTTGAATGCGAAGGTGTTCACCGAACAACCAATAGTTTGATCTTTTTCATGAGTTTAAATGGATACAGTACAATGTTGTCATATTGCACGCTACGCCACTGATGGTTTATGTCTGTCAATTTCTAGTGCATTGAAGTTATTCGAAACAAATTTAATCCAAGTTGACTGTAGACACATTTGTTTCAAGTTTAAAAAGGGAACCGTACCTCAGCTTCTAAAGTATTCCAAATTCAGCTAAATCCATTAATAAATAAAGATCCAGCGTTTATTTGAATCTCTTCTTGTAGCGATGAGAGTTTAAGGTGTCAATCCACCTAACGCAGAATACTCAATTTTTTCAAATTTTTAATGGCCAGGGTGGAGTGGGAAGGGTCTAAATTTTTCTTAAAATGACCTGCTGTTCCAAATTAATAGACGCTTTTCAGGTAAGTAGGTACCCCTCATCCATGCGCCTTCTCTCGCTTTTACCTTCTCTCCGACTTCTGTCTCCCTGGCTCTGTTCAGTCATCTGAAGAGATGCTGATTGCTGCCACCATGGCAGGTATTCCTACTGGCCCTCTATTTCCTCCGGCATGTATAAGCGTCAGGTATAGGGAGAACCTGGCCTCAAGACGAAAAGTGTCGTAATTTGGAACAGACTATCGGCTGAATATTTGAGTCTAGCTAGAGAGCTTCAAGCTCATAGACAGCTAGTGGTGCTGTCTGTTGCAACAAGTATTACCACTGATACTATTCTTCCAAATGCACAATTATTGGCTTCTGAAAACTGTTGATCACAGATAAGTTTAACTTTTCAAACTATTCACATGTAAGTACCTTTGTTGGTAAAGTATCTTGTACCTCTGCAACTGCAACCACAAATAATCATGTTACTTACCAGTTTTGGCTATTGGCTTTGGCGAATCACAAAACGCAATCCAAACATCTCTGTATTTTTCATTTTTCGGCAAAGTATGAAGTTTGAGGCTTGAATCCAACTTTCTCGTCCTTTGGCACCCACGTACAGAACAGTTATTTACCATTATGAAGGAACTTTGATAATACAAATAAACTTAAGAAATTTGAAAATTTTAACACAGATCTAATCAGCGCAAAATTTGTCGAAGTCGCGTAATCAGTGGATTAGCGGTAAATACTCGTAGTATGCGACAATTGGCGGGAAACGGCATTGGGTAGGCGGGTAGGGGGTAAAGAAAACCAAACGCAATATTGAGCTTTTATTTATTCATCATATGAGTGCTTATAACACTTACTTTTCATTTGTATTATCATCATACATCTTCGCCTTTAAATATTTTCGATTAGAAGTAATCTTCAATTCTGGTACAAGTGAGAAAAATCGCAAATTCTGTCCGATAAGTAAGCTACTCTATCGCCACTTCCGCTGCCGTGCGAAATCTCAGTTTGAATCGCGCGGTAACAAAGATGGCGGCGAAGTCGCTTTTGTGGCGAACCAATCAGAGCCGACCTCAGAGTGTTGTCCATACCTGTTCTCCATATACCTTGAACAGCTGTAAGTGACAGATCGTCGATCGTAACCACACCGAGCGAGAGTCACTTTGTCACTTTTTTCTCTTTTCCCGTGGAAAACGCGATATTCAACTCTCGGCAACAGCAGGTGCAACGGGTTCAGTTTTGTTTTGTTTTGTTTTTTTTTTTTTCAATTTTGATAGTTGATTGTGCCACTAACTTAATTATCGAGAGGCAAGTACTCCTCGATTAACAACAAAGTTGAACTTCGCCCTCGACATCTGCGTTGCGTGTTTTTTATCAATTTTTTCTCGTTCCCATTCAGGTTTAATTTCATTTTTTCGGCGTGTTTTTTTTCTTTCAATGCTGAGCAATTATAATGAGTATCATTGTTTCAAAGTGTGTCGCGGTCTCCGTTCGTGCAAGCCTAGTTGTATTTTTTCTGTGTTTATGTCTCTCTGATCAAAGAGCTGTTTCCTTGAATCACAGGAAACTTTTCCACGATTTGATAAGCGGCAAAGGACTCTACTCTTCAACTGATCGTGTCACTATTCTTGATAATAACAATTTTAACAGTTCGGTGATTGAAAATAAAAGTCAAGCATGGGTTGTCGAATTTTACAACAGTTGGTGTGGACATTGCATTCGTTATTCTAGTACCTGGAAAAACTTCGCTAAAAATATTTACAGTAAGTGAAAGCTTTTTTTTAATTGGAACACAACCAAACACTCTATTTTTTACTGTGGTTGGCCAGCGTGTTTTGAGTGTTCCATGGGTACGAAACACTCTAACCACTCTGACGAGTCTGTCTACCGATCATGGTAGAGCTCGTTTCAGGAGTGTAGGCGGTTTTAAATCATTATCTTTGACGAATTTTCAATATTAATTCCTTCAGATCAAAACCGAACTTGCCTCTAACTTTATTCTTTGGCTTTTAAAGTGTTCCTCATTGAAAAGTGAACCCACAACTTCATTTTCATTCATTTTTATCGAGTAATATCAGAAATAATGTTGATTAATTCCAAAGATTACCAGTCTTGGTGCGCCTAAATTTCTGTAACTACCTCTATCTCATGTTCTGTTGAGATATAACCTCTAACCCATCTATTTTATTGAAGTCTTTAGTTCCTTGCCCGTTTGACTTAGTCAAGGCGCAAGTTCCATTTTGAAAGAAAGAAATTAAAAGAGCCTCCAAATAAATTGACGCAGAAAATGAATAAGTATCGCTGTTCAGAAAAATAAACAAAAACGGAACTTGGAGTATTCGGATTTATTCTTTTTTTTTTCAAATCGGAATGCTAATCAAACCACACTGAGCCCAGAACAAGAGTAATCTGTACCATGTCGAAGAAAATTGGAAAATATCCCTTTAATAAGATGTCTAATTTTTCTCTCTGAAAAATTTTATTCTGTAGAGGCTCAGTTCTAACTTTATTTTCAAACTGCTGAAGCATGCCCAGAAGCATGTTGATGCGTTTTCAAATGGAAAAGCTATCACACGCATGGTATTTTGAAATTTGTCATTAGGAATATTTGTGAAACACAAAGAATATTGTGGTCTCAGTTCTAGGTTGATTCTGCTTAGTATAATAATGGGACTACTTACTTCTTTGGTCTAAAACTCTGAGCCTTGTTTTTTTTGTTTTTTTTGTACTGGTCAAATAAAAAAGGAGCTTATTCTATCAATATTCTTGTTTACACCAGCCTGTGTAACTACTAACACCTTGCTCTTGTTCTCCCACACACCTGTTCTGTCAACAGCACTTTCTCTTCGTAATCCCAGTTGTCTGTCCGTATGATGTTTACCAATTTAGTGAAAAATTTCATTTTTATGAAATGCTACCGTCAGCTGTTCTAATCAAAAGATCTTAAGCTTTGTAGAAAATTGATGTCACTCAGGGTCTTCTAATCTTCTAGGCATTTAGAAAATTGGCTCTCATTCCTTGTCTAACCTTAATGCACAGGTTTACCCTTAAAACAAACTAGTTTGACCATTTCCTGATGGCAATCAATCTGATGACCAAAATTTTCTAGGAGAAGAGCCCATAACACTGCATTGTTAGGTTAGGTAAAGTTAGGGCTGACCATAAATATCATAACTATATAGATAGTTAAATAAACATGAGTGATAAAAGTGGGGTACATGTAGTGCTGTGTTCTAACTACAACAAGATCAGGGAACCATGGCGTGTTATTGGAAATCCAGGATGTTAAACACTAGTCGTAGTAGCGCAACTCCAAGAAAACATATCGTACTGAATATGACATATTGTTTATCCAACGCCTTCCGATTGTCTACGACTATTTTGTTTTTTTTTTTCCGTGTCTATTTAGTTTTATGAAACAATAATAATATGAGCTGTTCAGCCAAAATAAAACAAAGAAAAAAGGAAAAATAAAGGTCAATCAATTAAAGCAATTAAATTAAGCAATGAAGCAATTTTAAAGCAATTAAAGGTCGGATTATTTTTTATTATTATGATTTAATTTTCCCCTTTTTTTTGTTTTATTTTGGCTAAACAGCTCATTTTATTATTGTTTTATATTTATTTACAGCCTTTTTATTGTTTTAGTTTTTTAATATATCTTTGTGGCTGATTTTGTGAGGACAGTTCATACTCCATCAGGTTACATCATCTACCGTGTAATTACATTCCTTGTCCTACAATAATACTTGACTATTACGGGCAGAAAATTTTTCACTACTGGCTAGCTTAGCAAGTTGCTTTGCTCTCTACAGAGTATAAATAAATGAAAATTTGTGCAAGACCATACATTTATTATTCAAGTAGGTACATCCGCGCAATTTCCTACAAAACCAGCTAGATTTGGGTAAAATAATCCGTCTTTCGGTCGTTTCAAGCAAATGCCAAAAAGAGCCAAGCAACTTTAAAAACACAACAATCCTGTGTTTTTGAAGTTGCCTGGCTCGTTTTGGCATCTGCTTGCAAGGACCGAAAGACGGACTATTTGACCCAAATCTAACAGATTTTGTAGGAAATTGGATTTACTCATGAAATGTGTGTATGGTCTTGCACTAATTTTCATTTGTTTTTACTCTGTAGACAAAAATGAGAAAAAATGACCTGTAGCAGAGCTTTTGATTAGGCTAGGTATTAGTTAATAACATACAATAATTTTTTTTTTTTTTTTTTTTTTTTTTTTTTTTTTTTTTTTTTAATGAAAAAAATCAGTTCAGGGAATGATTTTAATTTCAACAGGAATGTGTTTCTTAGACCTCCAATCGTCGGAAATGGGGTCTATGACTTTCGCGTTTAGGTGTTTTTAAAATCTACCAGGGTATGCTTTGCTGTAAGTAAGAAAGTCTAAAAGAAAATACAAAAGTGGTCTCTCCTGACATTTCAAAAGATTGTTTAAGATGATTCCAGGGTCGATTAGTTCCAACTTTGGACACCACATCGCGCTGCTCGAAAAGTCAACAGTTTTTGGCTAAAATTAACGAATTCACGCTGAAAACACGAATTTCAGGAACGTCAGCACCTGCGAGCATACTTCAGGAAGATACCCTGAAAGTTTCAGGCTGAAACACTCAAAAATAAAGCCGGAAATTATGAAAAATGAAACTTCATGTAAGCTGCAATGAGTGCGAGTGAGGCAGATAGACATATCATCACTCGCGCTCACTCTCACTCACTAAGCTTATGGCGAAACGAATTTCATAATTTGCGGCTTTAATTTTGAACCAATTTTGCTCATTTTGGGCTCAAAAAATCCATAAAAAAATTTTGCAGGTGCTGACGTTATTGGATTTTGCGTTTTATCGATGGTTTCAGTTTAAAACGCCAAAAACACAACTTTTCCAAAAAGCGACTAGTGGCGATATCCATCGGATTGAAATCTGGAAAAGTTTCGCCTGGAATCACCTTAATTGACCTAGAAGGGATAAAAAATTCACCTTCAGAAAGCTTGATTTAAGGACTAAAAATTTCTCTGCCATCGTTAACTAACCTGCCTAGTTAGTTTATTAACTAACTAGGTTTTCGTGTTACTATCACCACATTCTTCTGATATTACATACTAGTTTTGTCTCTTAATACAATGTTATTAATTGTTTTTTTGTTTGTTTTTTTCCTCCCTCACAGATTGGCGAGACATTGTACCTGTGGCTGCAGTTGACTGCTCATCGGAAATCAATGGCCAGCTATGCAGAGATTATGAAGTAATGGCCTACCCAACTCTACGATTCTTCCCTCCAAACTCTTCCTTTGGATTCTATGGAGATGATTTGAAACGTATGTTTTCTATTGAAGATCTACGTCATCACGTCATTGAAGCTTTGGAAAAATCGGTTTTGAGCGACAAAGCTGCAGCCTCATGGCCTGCTTTCAAGCCAACAGAAAATTTAACTGCAGCTTTGTCAGAACTTCCGTCAGGTATCAAATATGTTGCTGTTATGTTTGACACTTTGAAGTCATTTGTGGGAACCGAATTAATCTTTGATTTTCACAATGTTCGGGATCTTAAAGCTTTTAGTATAGTTGATACAAACGATGAATATGTCAACAAGTTTGGTGCAACTGAATTCCCAAGTTTGTTCATTCAAAAGCGTGGAGATTCAAAATTTACTCAGTTGTCAGTCAAAAATGCCACGAGAGAAGACTTCTTCAATGCCACTAAACTTTGGTTAAATAAACAGGGAATCCATGTAGAGGCTTTAGAATACACTGATGAAACAACAGAAGAAGTTAATCCAAACCAAATTTTTGACATTATTTCAGAAGAAAAAACCTTATCAGACGACAAAGTTTATCAGTTGGATTTAGAAATGGCTTTGCGGCATACTTTATTCCATGAGTTAAAAATACGTAAGGTTTTTGAGGGTGAGACTCTAACATCCTTGAAACAGTTTTTGAGGGTCATGGCTCGGTATTTCCCAATAGACAGTGCAGGTAAAGAGTTACTTCAGCAGTTCAACGATGCTGTTTGGAAACATGAAGGACGCTTGACAAGTGATGAATATAATGAGTACATCAAACCGTTTGAGTCCCAGGTCACTAAACATTTTTTAAATCCAGGTGGTTACATGAATTGTGCCACTAGTTTCGGAAAACCTCCTTGTTCTCTGTGGCTGCTTTTCCATACCCTTACTGTCCAAGCACATGCCAAACATTTGGAATACAGTGATTTTGAGCCCCAAGATGTTTTAAATGGAGTTCATGGGTATGTTAAGCATTTCTTCGGATGCACTGATTGCTCCGAGCATTTTCAATCTATGGCTCTCACAATACCCTCCTATGTAAATTCATTTAACAATAGTATACTCTGGCTGTGGAATGCTCATAATCAAGTGAATGCGAGACTTAGTAATGACTCTATTCCAAGTCGTCCAAAAATTCAGTTCCCGTCGGTAATAAATTGTCCGAGCTGTCGAGTAAATAATGAGTGGAATGAAGAAGAGGTCTTGAATCATTTGAAAAGCATTTATACAAAAATTAGTTATCATCCGCTAGCGAAATTAGAAGCTGAGAAAAGTGATAATCAGAACCAATCGCACAGAATGAACAATGCTGTATCAAGTGATGAAATCGGTTACCGAGAAGAAATTTTAATATCCTCAGGCAACGATTTCAATCTCTTTGATTTTGGTATCTGTGTCGGTTTATATTTGTTTTCAGTGGTGGTGCTAATCCTAATCTGTCTTAAATTTTTAGTAAAAAAAAATAACAGGAAGAAATTACTGTTTTCTACTTATGACGTACTCAACACTCGAGTGTAAGTTTGAAAGTTTTTATTTTTCTGTCAGTTCCTCTTCGTAGTTGTTAATGATGCTGAACCAGTGAAGCATTTAAGAAAGAAACGCTTATTTTTGTTTTAGTTTTAAGTAGTTATTGTAACCTTTAGTCATCTTCATGATTTAGCCTTTTTCCTTACATTGTTATTCCTGGCATCGGAAAGCGAGATTCCGATGGCTTGTCTTAGAGATTGAAGTTTTCAGCACTCTTCATTTCTGTTACTCAATACTTGTAGTTAATTCCGACCATTTCTCTTACACCACCTACCATGTTTTTGACAAGCGCAAGAAATCGGTTGTCTCTGGTAAGCATGCACCTTACAAGACTTGTCAGTTTTTTTATTGAATGGCTCGTCTTAAAAATTGTGGCTAGACTGTCAATAAAGTAAGGTTACAACTGACGAGGCAAAACATTTCATGTGTTCTTATTAAATTATTGGATTTTGGTGGATAGGTGCACAGGCTAGGTTCACAAAAGTTGGCGGATGACTAGTTTGCTTTGTCTACCACTTTCTAACCTTTTTTTACTCCTACTTAGTTGCTCAGAATTGTAGGCGGTCTCTGGAAGTGGGGCACTAGTAACATGAAATTTACTCGGCTAATCAATGCGAATTGAACCGTACTTCTCGGGATGAATTAATTATTTGTGTTATTGACCTTTCTTCCCTAGACTGTCTCTGTGGACATTAGTCCAGGCAGGATCTCTCTCATCTCTCTCATTTTCCCTTTGAACGTATAGGTTGAAAAAGGATAAAAAATGAGATGGTTGCATCCCCTCCTTCTACCTTGTTAAACTTGTAAATTTTAATGGAGAAAAGAGAAAAATAGATAATTTCTAGTTGTGCTTTTGTCCATGATTACGAATAATAGCTAATTTATTTTGTGGGCTGTCAACTCTTGTGAATAGAGTCCTATCAGATAAATCTCTGATCTACATGACCGAGATTTTGAAATGCTCTTGTCTCCTAAAAATTATCAGACTGACCGAAGTTACCATTTGGTTTTTCATTTGTTTGTTCATCAATGATCTTAAATGTGTAAGGCTGCAAAAATCAATACTTTTTTATTTTTCCCCCAAGTAGCTTGTTCTACAGTTTTGACTTCAAGTCTCTCTTACAGAGTTTGCACTGTTGTAGTTTGTGCAATTTAGCATTGACAGATTTTTCTTTTTTTTTCATTTAAACTCATTTATAACGAACGATTATTGGTGATGCAATGAGGCACTGTCAGAATTGAGTTTTTACATAAGTTTTAATGGCAAAAAGCATGGTTGCCAAATTGCACAAACTGCCACTGATGTACGTCGTCAGTTAGATTCAGAACCACCATCAAGTCAATGTTTTAGAAAAGAACAATGGTTTTGGTTCCTTCATGCTTAATGTAGACTATTTTTCTCTACCATGGAAAGTCTCATATACTTACTTACATTGTTCTCCTCTCAATTCTTAAAAAAATCCCCTCCGCCTCCCGGGGGTATCTCTCTCTCTCCGAAAACTTTGAACTCCTGAGAATCCTTGACAAATTTTTGAAGTCAAAGCGCTAGGAAGATATGCTATTCAGCCCTGATTGAAAACATTTCTTTCATAATCCCTGCCTGCTTTTTTACCCTCTTGAGCCTGTGGACTGCTTTGGTTTTGATGTATTGAAGCTAAAACTGTCCGTTGGTTCAAACCCATCAAAAATGTTTTTTCAAAAGTAAGTACAGACACCCCTTTAGTTTTATCTCTGAAGCAACATGGGAAGGGAGTTAATTTTGCTGAAAACAAATCTGAAGAAAAGTATGAAAGTGATTGTGAGTCAATTCTGGTGGAATTTAACTTCGGGTTATGGTACTGCACCTATTCAGCCTGATATTAGTTCAAAAATGGATTTCCAAGTAACACCATAGATAGGGTACACAAGGAAGGGTGAAAACCTCATCGTGCCTCTTATTTTTTTCTAGTGGCAAGATACAATCCTTTTTCTGTGACTTAGTTGCCCAAATTTTTAACATATCAATTTATTTCTCCCACTCTGCTGGCCAATTTAAAAATGGTTGAAAATTTAATCAATTTATCATTTAATTGCAAGAGTTCAGAGCTGTAGTCATGGTTTAGATCTAAAATTTTGTCAATTCTGGCTGAAAACAAATGAAATATACTTAGTCAGCAATCTTTGGTTCCAAAACTGATTTCAGGTGTACTCGCAAAACAGGAACTTTGTTTCTAAGATTTCAGTTTGAATTAATGCAATCCGAGCTCCAACTTTAGGCAGCTTCCAAAATGAACTCCCTAAAAAGCTCCCTTTACAAAATTCAAACTGAAATCTTTGAAATGAATTTCTGGCTGAAAAGAGAACATCTCAAATCAGTGTTTGAGCAATGAATGATTGGTATTGAAGTTTTTTTGTGGTTTTCTACCTTGAAGTAGAGAAATTTTGATTTTAACTGTGGCTATGACTTCGAATCCTTGTTTAATGGTCTGTTGAGTGATAGTGGCTTGTTTTGAGCTTCATAAACTCCTTGATGAAACTATGCCAACATCTCAATTGAAGCGTTGAAATATATAATGAGGTATGCACCATTCGATGTTGCAAAGATTGTGCAGTTGTTTCTTTGTCAAAAAGATTACCCAAGACATCCATTGAAACAAAATTTTCAAATTTAATTTCTTCTTAAATTAATGTTTTTTTCCCAGAAAAACACCACTTTGATAAACACATTTTGTATTGTCGATAATCAAAAATAAGATGCACAATCTTGGCAACAACTGATGGCGCATACCTCATTATATATTTCAACGCTTCAATTTTTGTGCTTGGCAAGGTATGGACCCTTTTCCCCAGGGTGCGACACATAGGTATTTCTAGGAGCTGTAAAGTTCATTATCAAGATAAGGACAAATTGTTTTTTGTATTTTTTTTTGTTTATTTGTTTTTTGTTTTTTTTTTTTGCTAAGGCCGTGGGTCTTTAATCTATGTGACAAAAGATTTTGTTGTCTTTCCTAAAGGTCGAAGACCTGCAATTTGTGGAAGCCATTGTAAGCAGATCAATCAAGATGTGTGGGAAGGGCAGTGGGCACTGCTCTGATTTGAATTGGCTCATGCGGAAATGTCCAATGTCTGAAATATTATTTTTTGAGAACATATTTAAAAAAAATAAATATCAAATGGGAAAAAAAGAAAACCAAAACAAGGCAAACAGGCAATACAACGGTTAAGGGAGCAAAAAGCCGCTGAACAAGTCTGATCAATACTTACACAAACACAGCTTCTTCTTAAGAGTGATTTACGTTCACAAAGTCAAGAATAAAAAACTGGACAAAGGATATTTCGCATGAGCCGATTCATTTATTTTAAATGGGAAAAGTGTTCTTTTTGTACCCAGCTCCTCAATTGGCTCTATTCAACAATGGTTTGCTAAAAGGGATCAAGAGTCAGATTTTGTAAATATTTAGTTGTGAAAGAGAGTGATCTCTGTTATTGAAATTTAACTCTTTCCTGCCAAATAAACACTTTTTCCTCTTATCAGTTTGCATTTTCTTGCGATTGTAACTTAAATTCTTTGTTTGTTAGGAATTAAAACTGAAAATACCTTTCTTCTTTTGATCATAGTTCCTTAAATTGTGTTTGTGGAAGAAAAGTCTCTAGAGCTCCCTTTTATTTACTCACTGTGATGGATGTTGCAAATAGTCATTATTAAAAAACGGTACTTTTCAGAAAGTGAGAAGAACTTGGCACAAACCAAATTCACCCAATTTTTGTATTTAAGACAATGGATAAGATTCCTAGACATTTTTTCAAGTAAAGTTAATTTTTTGTCCTTTTGACCTTTTTTCAAGTTAAGTTTATTCTTTGTCCCTTAGAAATTTTCTCAAGTAGGCAAAGTTTACTTTTCATGACCTTATGTATGCGAACTAAGGGCACTAAGGCCTCTGTGAAGCCTTAATAAATAAATAATTTTGAGTGCCTAAAGTTCAACTTTTTGCAGTATCCATGATTGCCTCTGCAATTTAATTTAACTCGGTGAATACTCAACATCTTAGATAAAAGTATTTTATGTTGTATCCATTTTTCTCCAGCACCCTGTTCAATTATCCTGTTACACTCTCAAATTTCAAACTGATCATGAAGTCGGCCTGCTAGACTGCTAGACTGAGTCCTCCAGCTTGAGATGTGACCACCAAGTCTTTCATAATTTGATCATTCTATTCTCAATAATGTTTTTGAATGTATTAATTTAGGCCATTTCGGGAAAAAGAGCCCCTAAAACAAAGGGGAGTGCTCCATCTGAGAAATCAAAATTGATGCCATTTCTAGAGGAAAGACTTGTAAAACAACAGGTTTGCTCCTCCGAGAAAATAAGCCTTACGGTCTCATTAGATTTTACTCAGATGAGCACATCTGTCATTTTATGAGCCCTTTTTCCTGGATGGCCTCTATTGTGATGGAGACTTTGTCTAAAGAGCCCACTTTTTGTTTTATCGACCCTTTTTCCAAACACGGCCTCCATTGTTCTTTTTAGTTAGTCCATGTGAGTTTGAATTATGTAGTCTGTAGTTTTTTACCCGTTACCTCTCAAAAATGAAGTCATAGTTCCCACAGTTTTTCATGTTTTCCTAAAATACAATGCTGAGAATCAAGGGTACAGTTTCTAAATTGCCCGAAACTTTTTTTTACCAACTCTTTTTTCTCTCATGAGGTTTTAAACTTTATGAGGGGGAAAAATTGAACAAAAAATTGTGATGTTTCTCTAAGTTCATTCATTTTTCATCCATTCATTAATTTATTTTTTCATTCATAACTTGTCTTAGTTTTAATTTTTTTTATTATTATTATTATTTTATTTATTTTTCTCCTTAGGTGCAATTCAGAAACCTTCCTCGAGATCTTTTTGGCTCGGCTTGAACTTGAAGCATCCTCTCCATTCAATTTGCAATTCAGAAACGCACCTAGAATCAAAACGATTTGAGATGTCTCGAGGAAGTTTCAAGAGATTTACTAGTGAGGTTGGAGATATTTGCAATCCGGAGAGATACTCCAGAAACGCACAGTTGTGCACTCCAGGCAAATCTTTAGGAGAAATTTCAAGGTAGCTGGTTAGTTGCCTTGAACTTAACTCAAGATTTCTCAAGAATTGCCGATTTACGGTATGCGTCTCTGAAACGCAATTTTTCTCTCTCACTACCACTCAGCTTGAGTATTTCTCAAGCCAAGCCAAGTCAAGGAGATCTCAAGGAAATTTTCTGCACTGCCCCTTTAGTCTTGTTACATGTATTTAGCATCTTGGTACTATCAAAGCACTCTCTTAATTTTAAGTTCAAGACAAGTTTTGTTTATGATTCTTCGGTTTTCTATTCTCCAACTGTGGAGATTAAATTAAGTCACTTGTATTTGAATCATGTGTTTCTCACTTACTATCCGAGGAAAAGTTTAAGCCCTCGGTTGCTACACCTGTTACAGGCTCTGCATGTTTAATATTTTTAGCCTGTGATCCAGTGAGAGACAGCAACTCTACAGAGCAATCTCTAGAGCGTCTTCAGTCCCTTTACTGCACTGTTAACTTTTCTTTGAAACTGAAAGTCCCTGAATGGTAATAGAAACCAAGTAAACCTATAATTGAATGATAATAGGACCCAAATTAATGTGAAAATATATTAGAATGTGTGGATTACTTTACTGTCCCAACTCCTATTTGAAGTTAGAGAAGGTCAGAGGTTAACAGGTGTGCAGCAATTAAAAGGTCTAATTAAAATATTCAAGGCCCATTTTTTGTTTGTCTCCAATGATAGTAATTGACATCTTTTGCGTTGCAATTTTTTCAACTTTCAAGGTCCTCTAATTCATTATGATTCTACTAGCTCAAGAAATTCTTAATCTGTGAATCCAATTCAAATCTCTGATTTCTTAGAAATTTATTCCCATTAATTAACCAAAGTTATTTTTAGGGATCGTCGTTTTAAATCAATTGTGACAGCTTCAGGGGATTAAAAAATGGAGGACTCTATAAAGAGGAAGGGGAGCTCTTAATGGAGCCTATATTTTCAGAGGATGAGTAATCTCAAGTATTCCTCAGAAACTAAATTAAAAATTAAAATTTTATTATTTGATAAACGCTAAAGTTGATTCTTTTGAATGAAAATAAAATCGTCCAATCACTCGAGTGATTTTTGAGTTTTGAATTTTTCTCAAGTGGATTTTTTTATGATCTTATTTTCATCTGAAAGAACTAACTTGAGTTATTTAATTCGACATATCTGAGGTATTGTTTGCATACCATGACAAGACATAGCAAGCTCTCCTATCTGTTTACAATTTCTAATTATTTAGCCCATTGTATGACAAATGCTGGTTTTCTTTTAACAGTTTTCCCTTCCTTCTCTAATTCTATTGACAAGGTGAATCGTAACTTTCTAGGTTGGGTAGTGGAGATCTTCAATGAGGTAGAATGTAGTTCTGAAGAACATTTTTTTGAAAAAACAAAGATTCTGTCTTGAAGAAAAAAAAATTGTCACTTACCTCTGAAATAATGCAAAAATGCAGTCCAAAAGAGCTCCCATGAACGCATCATTTCAACCGGAAATATTATTCATGGCTGCAGTTCTGACTGGGTCATTCCATTTTAAATCAACCAAAATTAATGAAATATGTTGCTGCCTAGTCATGGATTTTGGAAATATTTTGTGGGGTGATTGTAACTACTTTTAGTAGCTCAAAACGTATTTTTTCATATTTTTTTAGCTTACGGCCCCTGAGATATAGGCAACCGGAAATTCAAAAATTGCGATTTTAGGCTTATCTTTGAACGCGTGCCACAGCCTTAATTCTCAACAGAAAGATACGGTTGAGGTCTCATTTTGATGCATTTTGTGTCCTCTTTTCATTGCTCTAGGTCGTTTTTCATTATTTGAAGGTTTAACAGGTTGCATACCTATTTGAACTTTGGTGACCCTATTGCAATTTTTCCGATCTTTGATAATTTTTTTTAATAGGATAGCGTTGGTAGAAAAAATTCATACTTTCCAAGCTTTAAGTACACTACTAAGAGTACCTGCTCAAAAAAAATTGGATCTCCTGAGCAATTTTTTCTAGTTGAAAAAATTGCTTAAAGTCGGCTGAAATGAAGAAAGACCCTACTTTGAGGTTAAAAAAAGTCGATGTGGGGATTCATGAAAAAATCTTAAAAAATAACTAAAATCACCGCTTTTATGTCTACTTTCAATATCTGAAGTCGAAAGTTTGTGTATTTGATCGCTACAGTCGAATTTTTTTTTTCAAAATTGGTAAAAATACAATTTGCTCGAACACACGCGATTGAAGCGGATAGAAGAGCCAGCTCTTTGAGGTTTAAAAATCTCGCAAAATCTCTGAAATGATCGCTTTTAAGTCCTTTTTCAACGCCTGAAGTCGAACATTTGATTACTGAAGCGCTTCAGTTGAAAAACAAGTTCGTAAAATCGGTAAAAACACAATTAGCACGGCCACAATCTGAGCTCAGTTCAGAGCATAGGGGCGTCGCGTGAAATTTTACCAATTTTACAAGCTTGTATTTCAACTGAAGCGCTTCAGTAATCAAATGTTCGACTTCAGGCGTTGAAAAAGGACTTAAAAGCGATCATTTCAGAGATTTTGCGAGATTTTTAAACCTCAAAGAGCTGGCTCTTCCATCCGCTTCAATCGCGTGTGTTCGAGCAAATTGTATTTTTACCAATTTTGAAAAAAAAAAATTCGACTGTAGCGATCAAATACACAAACTTTCGACTTCAGATATTGAAAGTAGACATAAAAGCGGTGATTTTAGTTATTTTTTAAGATTTTTTCATGAATCCCCACATCGACTTTTTTTAACCTCAAAGTAGGGTCTTTCTTCATTTCAGCCGACTTTAAGCAATTTTTTCAACTAGAAAAAATTGCTCAGGAGATCCAATTTTTTTTGAGCAGGTACTCTTAGTAGTGTACTTAAAGCTTGGAAAGTATGAATTTTTTCTACCAACGCTATCCTATTAAAAAAAATTATCAAAGATCGGAAAAATTGCAATAGGGTCACCAAAGTTCAAATAGGTATGCAACCTGCTAAACCTTCAAATAATGAAAAACGACCTAGAGCAATGAAAAGAGGACACAAAATGCATCAAAATGAGACCTCAACCGTAACTTTCCGTTGAGAATTAAGGCTATGGCACGCGTTCAAAGATAAGCCTAAAATCGCAATTTTTGAATTTCCGGTTGCCTATATCTCAGGGGCCGTAAGCTAAAAAAATATGAAAAAATACGTTTTGAGCTACTAAAAGTAGTTACAATCACCCCACAAAATATTTCCAAAATCCATGACTAGGCAGCACAGGCTCTGGTTGATTTAAAATGGAATGACCCGACTTTCTTGTGGCCCAAAAAAAAAAAAAAAAAAAAAAAAAATTTTTATTAAAGGCTTTTGCAAGGAAGAGTGTTTTAAGAACTGTGTTTTAACAGTTTTAAAATTTCCCTCAACTTCTAAATTTAGTAATCCATTGATCAAATACTCGCTCCCACCAATACCTGCAATGTAGTCTCAATTCACCTTAGCCATTTTTAGGAATTTTCCCCGTGACTAAAGAGGCCTTGAACCCTTTGAATCCATCCATTTTTAAAACTCTTGACAAAGAAACGAACAGATCTCATAACAGCATTAAGAGTATTTATCTTTCTCTGAATTTCTCAATTTGAAATTTCTTTCCAAGTAAAAATGTGTGCTGCAGCACACAATGACTATACATACAAGCTATGTTCATGTCTCATATCTTCTTTTATTAAGTCTTTTAACGAAAGGACATAGTCTTTCTTTCTCAAAACCCCTGATGAGTGACTACAAAAATGTGAAATGAAAATTATGTACCATGCTCTCCTCCCCCCCCCCCCCCCAACAATCACCCCCTTTTCTACTTACTCGTGATATCATTCTATACCCATAGAGTTTATATTTTTCTATCTTACTCTATTAACGTTTCTCATTAAAATTAAGTCTGTAAAAAACACCTCTTTTTTTCTCATTGTCATCACCATTGTAATTATCATTGCTCTTGTTGTTGTTATTATTGTAATCTTTATTTATTTCCTAATTTTTGTTTATTAAATTTTTTGTTTGCTTCAAATTGTAAACAAAGTTTTAAGAAAATTATCACTTCTTGAAATGTACTTTTTGGTTGGAAACTCCAATAATCGGGGTCCTCGTAAATATTGACTCAATTATTTTTCAATTTTGAAAAAATTCAATACAAATTCTTTCATATCAGTAATTGCTTTCTTGCTTCTTAATTGTTCCTGTATTTTGTATTTTTTTGGGCTTTGTTGATTTTAAAAAGTTCATGGAATCATGATGGTTGCAGTAAACAAAAAAATTAACGACAAGTGGGTCAGAGCCCACTCAAACAGTATTTTTTTTTTTTTTTCATAAACATTTTTTTGGTTGTATGCTTTACCTCCAGTTACGCAGTGAGTTAAGTTATAAGTTTTTCGTAGCTTTTGCGCAATTGAGAGGTTTAGACAAATCTCTCAGACAGAGGGGCCCTTTTTCAAAAAGTCCAATATTTCAAGGGAGGAAAAAATATGTCAGTAGGTTCAATAAGGGACTAAAATAATGTCGAACGACTCCTGGAGAGTGGAGTTAGGCTACCCGCAATTCGTAATATTTATGGATACAGCGTAAAATGGGGCTATTGCAAACTTTTGCTATAGGGGATTGAAGAGTTGATTCTTGCATAAAAACCTGTAAAAATGACGATGAGTACACTAAAAAATCACAAAATTCACTCTCAGAGTCGGGCTTAGTGGCGGAAAGACGCAGGCATCATGGGAGATTCCTATCTAAATTGAGACATCTCTGTGTTTCCTTAGAGAAAGTGACAAATTAGACAGGAATCACCCATGATACCTGCGTTGAACCGCCATTACAAACTAGAAGTTTAAGCGGTTATATGAGTTTATTACTAAATTTTAGAATTTCTCAGTGTGATTTTCGTGATTTCCGCTGGTTTTTACATTAGATTGGACCATTCATTTGCCCACAGTAAAAGTTTGCAAGAACCCCATTTCAGCGAAATGGACATACTTTTGCTGCAGGAATCTCGTAAATATATGCCTCTGGTGGAATCGAAGATCATGTACTAACAGTCAGTTAATTTAATTATGTCAGTCGACGCCTTCGGTTTTGGCTTGAGTAGGCCTATATTGCTTACATTAACTGTCTTAAGTATTACAGGAGTTACACTTACCTGAGCCAAATTCTGAGGCATCGCGTGTCGGCTTGTATTTTTTGATTCGCCAACAGTATGAACACATTAAATATGAACATGAAATTTGCCAAAAGAATTTACGTTTTGAAATGTCTGCCGCAAAATTGTATCAATTTTTCTTGACATTTCGCGCCAGCTAAATCCAAATATGAACAGACAAATTCAATTGCGCGTCGATAAATTGAAAAAAAAGTAATGTTTGAGGAAAGGGGGAAATACAGAGATAGAGCTCACGTTTGAAACAGTGGCGTAGCGTGAAGTTTGGAAACGTTGTATTGTGTCCATTTAAACCCTTATAAAAGGTCGAATTTCGAAGGTGTTCACGGAACACCCAGTACTTCGATCTTTTTTATGGGTTCAAATGAACGAACTGCAATGTTGCCAAATTGCACGCTACGCAACTGGTTTGAAAAGCAAACATAGATAAAATGTAGACGTTTGAACCATGTAATCTTATGTCAAATAAAGCGTAGGAAATGGTTAAATCTTTGAAAAGTCGAAAAAATTACTTCTAAGGGGAAAAAAGCTCTTTTAAGATCCCCCGATTTGAAACTCGCGGTTATACTTGTGACTGCGTCATAGCTTGTGACGCGGAGTCTGCTCATTCGCTGCTTCAACGCGATATGACCGTGGCGTCAGTTGCAGAGTACGTAGGTACTATCAAACGCAAAAGTTTTGGCAGTCAAAAATTTTCACCGAACGCAAGAAGGGTAAGTTACATCACAGTTAGTCGAATTTTTGCGAGAAGAGACTTCTGTGTAATTTTTCCAAGATGCAAGTCGGACTTATCAACCACACGGAAAAAAAACATCGGTTGCCACACCCGTAAACTCGGTCCCGTGGCCGGAAGGTTACGGTGACTATAGGGATACAGGCGAGTTACGGCCCTGAGAACTGCAGTCTGCAGGCCCTGGTTACTGTAAGTCACTGCCGGTGCCATACCCGAAGTTTCGGCTGTCGCCACTGCTCACTGCAGTCCCTGGCGCCGTCAGTTCAGTCCTTCAAAATGCTACCTGCTGGTCCACTGACACTCATTCACCGTAACTTACGGTGTTGGTACCCGCGTTTACCCTCTCGGCCAACTGAAGAGTTACAGTTGTCACACCGGCATTAATGCTTCGTGCTACTACACCTGCACTCCCATATTTTCATTTACGATGCGCATTAGCGGATCCAATAACTTTTTACGTCCTATTTTCAGTGAATCAATACGAAATAAGGCTAAAATGCTGTATTTAACATACTGTAAAGAAAAAAATTGATCGAGACGAAACACTGATCGGATATTCTGTCACCGAAATTTCTGCGACCGAAGCGGGATTCGAACCCACAACCTTCGAACTCCTACAGCCTAACAACCCTATCATCCTAACGCCCTAACCACTACACCACGCCGATTAGATGGGAAACGAGGCACAATTCCTCTAATTTAGGGCAAATCCGATGATTTGTTTTTACATTTCCCATGTGATTTCAAAAATTTTGATTTATTAAATGAGTAATAAATAACAGAAACTTACTTTTGCACTTCTCTCTAGCTTATTTCCGTACTGAGAAGAACTAGTAATAGAATGTAGAAATTATCATATAGGTTCCGGTTGACTTACAAATCGAATCTGATTCTAACATTTTTAATTGACGAATAGAAAGTACATAAGATGTTTTCAAAAAGTTATCTCATAATTGAATATACATTATAATGCGAGAACTGTCCTTTTTGAACAGCATACTCAATTTTCTATTAGCAAAAATGGCCACGGAAAATCAAAATACAGATGGAAATAATCAATTCAGGATTAAACACATTTTTATCTCACGCTTAGAAGCATTGATTATATCATAAGAATGCACCTTCTAAAGGTATAGGTTAGGTACCCTTGGTCTCTTGAAAGAAAACGGGGGAGGGGGGGCAAAAACAAACCACGTTTTTTATTTGGACATTTAGTTTACATCTAATAAAAAAAAAAATAAATAAATAAAAAAAAAAAAAAATGTCATACCTTGCAATTAGTATTGTTAGTCCATTCTTTGGATGATCACTCCGAATCGATTCTTTTGTCACAGATCAAACACACAGTAAGAAAAAATATAATGCTTGATCGGTGAAATCAAAAATTGATTCTCATTTGACGTGACACTTGGGGGCGTCTTTAATTAAACACACGCGGATCAAAATCTGAATGGTTTTTTGTATTATTATTAATTTTGGTTTGTTTGTTTCTGAAATTTGTATTTATGAAGCATCCAATCTAAACGCGGTTGATTGCAGTTAGTTTCATGGTTTAAATTATGGTGTTTACATTTTACACGCGTGCAAAAAAAAAAAAAAAAAAAAAAAAAAAAATTATAAGAGCACACATTTAAGTCGAATAAGAAATAAAATGCCGAATAGTAAATTCAATTCTGAAATCAAAAAAGATACACGATGCAAAGGCACAGAGACACAGCACTACTGGATTAGATCACAGCGTTATTCGGCACTGTGAAAAAAATTAAATTTAAAAAATAAATTTTATCAAAGGGTTTCAAAAGAAAAGCACTTATGAAAACTAAACTTCACTAGCACAACACATGAACTGATCACAACTCAGAGGGACTCACGGGACTGACGGTGCTGGTTACCGTAAGTACCTCTGGTGGGAGCACTGTAAGTTCCCGTCCTCTTGCCTGCAGAGGTTCGGTGAATTTGGGATTACCTGAGTCCAAAGGTCCACCGCGTTCGGAGGGATGGGAAATACCGGTGCGTGGCCGGCACTCGGCTCACCGAATATGCGGTTCCCAGGGCTGGTCAAACTGCAGTTCTCACACCGGGACTACCGGTGCCCACAACTGAAGATTCGGCGCCAGCAATCGTAAGTCGAGTTTACCGTCACTTACGGTACAGTGGCCGGCACTGATTTTTTTCCGTGCACAGGGCAAATATTCCATGCCTCCTTCCTGCGCTCGGTGAAAATTCTTGACTGCCAATACTTTTGCGTTTGATAGTACATTTACCTCGGAGTCTGAACATCAGATGCGCCTTCAAATTACCGTTTAGGCGACTATTCATGCTTCCTGTTCAATATTCGAGGACGATGAATTCGAGTTGAATAACCGTTTCAAGCGAAGACTTCTACTACCTACTATCTTGACTGGATCTGGACATTACGTCGACATTGTGGCACAGAATAATACAATCAGAACGGAAACTCCCATAAGAGTCAATGGAAGCAAGTTTGGAAATTAACGGCACCAATAGGCAACGCTGTGGTCCTATATCCCAACATGGCGGACGAGTGTGATTTGTGTTGAAACTCGTTTATTTCTGTAAATTCTGGAAAGAAATCTTAAGTTTCCGGCCTCACTTTTATTCTAATGGCATTTCAGAATGAAAATTTCGCGGATCATATCCTATATTTTCTTTTCGCGCGCGAATCCAGATGTAAACATCCTATATCCCAACATACGGCGGACGCGAAATGAATTTGCTTCAAAATCCGACAGTTTCCGTTTTGATTGTATTATTCTGTGATTGTGGTAGGGAACCCGTGCGGAAGGGTGAGACAAAATTCGTATATTATTACTACGTTGTGGCTCGTGCAATTTGGCAACCATGCTAATTTTCTGTTTAAAGTAATGCAAAAGTATCGATATCTTGGGAGTGCAATTGCACCTCCTGAAGATCGATTGTTTTAAATAGGTTTAAATGGAAAGAATCCGTTGTTGCCAGATTGCACGCGCCGCCACTGTAATATTACTCCTGATTATGCAACAACCTGACTTTCTGTATCAGCCAGAGAGGATATTATGCACAGTAGCTAGTATGCAAAGTAGTGAGAGGAGAGAAATGCGTGTGTCCACTTTTTTCGGCCTTATGGAAATTAACATGGGGTTTTTCTTTAGTTCATTTTTCTCGAAAACGAAGCAGAATTGCACGCAGCACGGTCTGCTCTGCATTCCTTTAACCGATTCAGCAGAATTTTGTCTACAAATTGATAGGTCACAAGTGCCACTTTGTTGCAAAGTCAAAAAGATTGTCTCAGTTGAAAAGATCGAACAATAGTGAGTTACTCAAAACACTTCAACTATGAAAACACACTGTTAAGTATGTGTAATTTTCAACTGAGACAATATTTTCGAATGGGGCTCTTGCAAACTTTTGCTGTGAGCAAATGAATTGTTCAATCCGATGAAAATACCAGCGAAAATCACGAAAATCACACGAAGAAAGTCTGAAATGCAATAATAAACTCTTATAACTGCTTTAACGGCAAGATTGTAATGGCGGTTCAACGCAGGTATCATGGGAGATTCCTGTCTAAGTAACTTTCTCTCCGGAAACACAGAGATATGTGTCATTTTAGATAGGAATCTCTCATGATACCTGCGTCTCTCCGCCATTAAGCCCGATTCTGAGAGTGAATTTAGTGATTTTTTAGTGTACCCTTCGTCATTTTTACTGGGTTTCATGCAAGAATCAACTCTTCAATCACCTGTTGCAAAAGTTTGCAAGAGCCCCATTTGCAACAAAGTGGCATTTACAACCTATCAATTAAGGAAATTCCGCCAAATTGATTTAAAGAAATCTCGACACTTCAAGGTTCTGCTTTGTTTTCGAAAAAAAAGAAAGAAAAAATACGTTAAAGAAAAACCCCATGTTAATTTTCACAAGGCCACTACAAAAACAGTTTGGACGCACGCTCACAGCCAATCAGAGGCCAGCCCGCGCTGCCGATCCCTTATCTGAATAAACCACTTTGTAAACGTCCAGCATCGACATCTTTAACCCTTTCACTACCACGTTCAAGTTACCAAAATAAATCAAAAATATCACTTGGTCTTTATAGTGGGTAGTTAAACATTCGTACTCCGAGGTGTTCGTTTTGCCTATCCCGGCAGTTGAAGGCGCTCGGCCTCTTGATGACACATTATTCTGCAAGTGTCAACGATTTGGAATATCTTATACTGTCACTGAGGGATAAAGATTCGAAATAAAATACCTAACTCGGGCGTGGTATGACAAGAAGGGTATAATTCCGTTTGTTTGTAGTAGTAGGATGGGATCATCAAATTCCTCGGTTGTTTTTAAAGGTGCGTTCTTCTAGAAGTGTCAAAATAGTTTCGCGAACTTTTGGCTTGTTGTGTCTGACGTTTGTTGTCTTGTGCCTCCACAGAAGTATTGATGCTGTCAGTAACTTTAATTAGCTGCTGCTGGCAATGTAATCTAAAATTGGACTTTTGAATTAGATCGAGTCTATTTTTAGAATCCTTATTAGCTGACAGCTGTGCTCCATTTCAAATCAAAGTTCTCCGATCGCATCAGGAAATGCTAGTCTGGTTATCGTGATAAATCAATTCTTCCAAGTAAGTTTAATTTATTTTCACTTTGAACTCTCTTTTTATCATTAATTCTGTATTTCAGTTAATTTATTCATATATCTCAAAAAATCTGGGTGCTAAGTAATTTTTTCGCAGCAAATGCCGCTTAGCCCACTTCTGCCCACCTAATTCAACAATCAATCACACGCCGTTACTTTTTGGTACGAAATGACTGTAAATTGAATTTTCAAACTTAGGTACTGTATTCATACAATCGGGGAAACGGGACTGAGTGACTTTGCAGTGTGATTTGACCAAAAAAGTGTGCGCTCAAAAGAAATAACGATCAGGCCCATGCTTAGATTGCTAGCTGAGCTTTATCAAATGTCGATACATCAAATTCCGACTCATCGATTATCGATACATAGATTATTGAGTTATCGAATATCGATACTACAAATATCAATACATCGATTGTCGTTGTTTCAAATAACGGTGCATCGAATTTAGATGCATGGATTATTGTTAAATTTTTAAGTTATCGAATCCGTTGACAAATGTTTGAGTCATCGAATTCTTATGCAGACTGTTACAGCTCGTTTCAGAAGTGTAGGCGGACCTAAACCATAATCTTTGGCGAATTTTCGAATTTAATTCCTTTAAAATAAAACCGATTTTGCCTCTGACTTTATTCTTTTGTGTTTAAAGTGTTCCTCATTGTAAAGTGAACACCCAATTTCATTTTCATTCATTTTCATCGAGTAATGTCAGAAATAATGTTGACAAATTCCAAAGATCATCGGTCCAGGTCCGCCTACACTTCTGAAACTTCCTCTAGCACATTGCATGGCGATGCTTTAAGTTTCGGTGCATGCATGGAGTAACTAATGGTACTTTCGAGGTACACATTTTTTTTCTTTTGTAAAAGTAAGCAAATGAGTTAATCAAATATCGATACGTTAATACAAATTTATCAAATGTAACAAAGTCGAATACGTAAAGAGGGAAAACTGTGGAAACTTTTCGTATTTTGTTTTTTGTTTTTTTATTTTTCTTATTTTATTTCTATAGTTTTGATCCTACGAGGAAAAGAAATTAATTTTTTAGAATTTTCATGCTCTATTTGAATCGATGTAATTCTGTTTGAAAACAACAACAAATATTTGGTTTCCTCGGCGATAGATCGCGATTCTTTTCGATAGACCAGATCGAATATAGGTATAAATATCAATACATAGAGGGGAAAATTTTGGGATTTTGAGGTTTGCCCGACAAAAACATTTTCTTAGGAAAATGGCGTTGAAATGTCAACAAATCAGACATTTTTTAGTACATATTTGGTGTTAAAATAAGCAAGAAAAAAAAAGAACTTTTTAAATTTGTGTGAGGAAATTTTTCGAAGAATCGTGTGAGGGGAAACTACCAGAGAGTTGAAACTTCCGGTGTTTGGAAAGAAGCTCGGGGAAAATGCTAGTTCTATTAGTTATTGAAAGTTATTAGTAGAACTCGTTTCAGGAAAGATCTGATGATTGCCTCTGTATGAACATACGCAAAGGGACACATTTCTGTCTTCTGCGCAGAACTTTGTGGAGAAAGTATACAGGAGGGAGGTCATTTATCTACACAGTAGCCACAAAACTATAGCCTGCACTTCACAAAGCTGTCGTCGGCAATCTTAGCTGAAACAGCTTGTTTGTAAATGATCAGACACCTAAAGCAGATCTATTTTAATGACACTCTGCTAAAGACTCTGAGTAGAAGTCCTAAAAAATGTACCCTGTGGTGCCTATGGCGCGGGCGTATAGCGTGCAATGTAGCAACCAGCGGCGTACGCATGGAAAGGTTGGAAGTGGCGTGGCTAGGAATTTTTCGAAAGGGGGGGGGGAGGGTCCGAAAATTGTCAGGGAGAGCTTAGATAACAATGGGGCAGTTGCAAGGGTCTGAAATTGTGTGTTTTATATAAAGAAAATAATAGTATTTGATGAGCTGAGAACAACGGTGCTTTTCGTTTTTTCCTAAGTGTCCTGGTTTTGGAGATTACACACGTGTAAAGTTTGAAAAAAGGTGGGCGTAGTGACGTCACTACGCGAAATTCCCATTTAAAACAATGTATTTTGGGCCAAAATTGCATCTTCGGAACAATTGGACGTAATTAGAAACCAAAGGCATCTTTGTACTCAGCTCATCAAGTACTTTAATTTTCTTTATAAAAACCGTAACATTTCAGACCCTTACAACTGCCCTATTGTGTAACATTTCTCTAAAAACGCAAAAAAATACCTTTTTTAGGGCAAATTTTGGTGTCAATTGAGCCCCCCCCCTGCAGCGCTCCTAGAGGGGGAGACCTCCGATTTCTAGAGTTGGGTGGAAAGAAAGGAATAATTTTCAGTCAATCGCTCATCATAGTGCAAGCTCCCAACTAACAAAACTCCTGCGCACGTCACTGGTGGCAACGTTCTGCTTTGTTCATTTAAACCCATGAAAAATATTGAATTCCGGGGGTGTGGGCGGGCGGGCGGGCGCACGAAACATCGAAAAGCTCGATTTGTTTCATAAGGTTCAATGGTCACAGTACAATGTTGCCAGATTGCCCACTTTGCCACTGGTTTTTTCAGTTTTATATGACTAACATATGTTTATTAGCGCCCATAGGGGTAGGCCAACAGAGACGCCCCCTACGATCGCCAGTATGCTCCACGGCATTGCTGTAAAAGTCAAAAGAAAAGAAAGTCAAAGAAGAAGCAGTCAAGTCGAGCAATACCGTCTTCTTCCATACCTCCAACCGCTCCATTGAGGTTATATTCACTCGGGTTCTACGTTTATACAGTCGCTTATGGGAGACGTTGGATTTTTTTGCAGTTTTTGGGATTTTTCGGGCATTTCTAGGCATTTTTCGGCCTTTTCGTCGATATTTTCAGTTGGGGGGGGGGGGTCTTCGGATGATGTTCCTGATAAATTTTGCGAAAAAAAAAATTTATCACCGAAATTACCATAAGCTTTAACAGAAGTCCCCCACAACTGAAAACATCGATACTTGGGACTTCTGTTAAAGCTTATGGTAATTTCGGTGATAAAATTTTTGCTGTCGCAAAATTTATCAGGAACATCAGCCGAAGAACCCCCCCCCCCCCCCCAACTGAAAAAATCGACGAAAAGGCCGACAAATGCCTAGAAATGCCCGAAAAATCCCAAAAACTGCAAAAAATCCACCGTCTCCCATAAGCGGCTGTATAAACGTAGAACCCGAGTGACCATAACCTCAATGGAGCGGTTGGAGGTATGGAAGAAGACGGTATTGAGTCGAGCCACCTAAATGTGGTGGCTTGCCATGCAGATGCGGGGTGCAACATTTCACCCACTGCGTTAGACATTAGAGACCAATTGCCTACTGCCGATTCGCCTTTGCCAAATGCAGATAAAAAATTGCATAAAATGAATCGGCCTACTAGAAATTTAGCATGTAAGCAAACCATGTTTAGGCGTACAATTTCAACCTTGTAATTTACAGAGTAAAGTTGTATCCGACACGGTGGAGCGATATGTCAGGACTCAATCTTGTGCCACAACGTTTGCATACTGCTCCGTCAGGGAACTTAGATGGAAATTAACTCACCAGTATTTTTATTTTTTTTATTTTTTTGTGGGTCGTCAAACCTGCTGTCCATGCTCAATTTCTACGATCATAACTTCAGAATCATTCTGTTCTTTCTGCAATTCTTTAATAAGATGATAAAAACTGGGTTGTTTCTTCCCAAATATGAGACTGAAACGCGCGCCTATGTGCCAAGCTTCGATCAGGTCATTTGTCCTGACATCTTAATCCAGCAGGAGGGTGTAATTTAGCTTTCCCTTTTAGGAAAGGATCATGCTGATTCATGATGGATTTTTTTTATTTTTATATCAATGAAATTTCACTAGGTTGAGTTTTAACTCATTTCCTACCAGATGTTATTCTACATTGTTTTATTTCTCGCCTCATTAGTCGTTTTTGATGATCGGAAATATGCCTACGTACGCCCAAATAGGCTTCATTTAAATGCTAAATTTCTAGTAGGCCGATTCATTTTATGCAATGTTTTATATGCATTTTGGCATAGGCGAATCAGCAGTAGGCAATTTGTTTCTTATGTGTAATGCACTAGGCGAAATGACATACACCCATGCTGATGAGCTGAGTTTTCACAGTGAACAAATGTGAGATAAAAAGGTGGCAGAAGGAAATAAGTGCAGAGAAAATGCGTAAACATGTGACACTGTTGAACTCAAATATTTTTGGTCTATTTTCAGATCAGTGTTGTACGAGGCGAAATCATGTTCCTTTTTGATAATCCAGAAGACACCGTGGAAAACGATGGATCGGTAGAGTATGATCTAGAAGTGGTTTCAAACGATGTTGGTGAAAGTTTTGGTGAAACAACTGGAGTGAAA
Source organism: Trialeurodes vaporariorum (assembly GCA_011764245.1). Classification (NCBI taxonomy): domain Eukaryota; kingdom Metazoa; phylum Arthropoda; class Insecta; order Hemiptera; family Aleyrodidae; genus Trialeurodes; species Trialeurodes vaporariorum. The sequence continues at coordinate 49,004,090 of VMOF01000388.1, read as the reverse complement.
TTTCTGAATTGTATTCACGAATTATTCTATAAGAATATGCCTTCGAAAGTTTCTGAAACCGCAGTGTCTAAAGAACTGATACTCTTGCAGAAGAATTATATGTTAGATCTAATAGTGTGGTTGAGTGAAGCAGTAGCCATTTGGGCTGTATTTCCTGACTCACATCATCATGTTACGTGTCCATGCTGCGTCAGTCTGTGTGAAATAATTCCAGTTCATCTTCAACCTTTGATAGACGTTGCACTTCCTTGTTACTTTGAAAAAAGAGTGCACCATATTGCTATATTAGAGTTGTATACAAACTTCTTGGCTCTCGATGAGTTCAATCAGTGTCGAATTGAAGCCATAGAAATAGCAAGAAAAATAATTCAGCGAGACCTTAAAGAAAACTCTGATTTAGAATTAGCAGTCAATTCTAGTTATGATATGTTCGTCCCAATTAAAAAAGTAAAAGCCATTGTTTCAAACGATATTGCTCCAACTGATATTGCTCCGACCGATATCGTTCCAACCGAGAAAACCGTAGAAACCGTAGAATCCGACAATCCAAAACCTGACGAGAATGGGATTTCTCACATCGATGAGAGTCTGATTACTTCTAATCCCACGAAATTAGACGAACCTGTGCATAAATTTGGTTTTCTTAAGTTTTTCTTCAGAGAGTTAGATGGTAATATTGCAGAAGTAGTTGGAGGTAATGTTGCAGAAGTAGTTGGAGGGTCGGGTCGTCATAGATTCCCTGTGCAATCCTTTTCCATTATATATCCTTCTTATAAACACACTGTTAGAATCTATTTTGAAGCAGTCTGCGATAGTAGTTATAAAGGGATTGATAGGTACGCACATTTGACTTATACGAATCAAAAAATGATGGTTTATTATACTGTGTCTATCCAGCGTTGTGAGCATGCACGAGTAAAGACCTGTCAGCAAAAATTAAAAACTGTGCGCTGGCCATTCACCAACATAATCAGGAATCCACCATCTACTTAGTTTGTAACAAAAGTCTTATCTCCAATATATGCATTAAAAATGCCGTTACTTTTTTCTAATCAAAATTCTTCCTCTAAATTAGAGTTTTCTCGATTGGTCACCGGTTATTGTTGACCCCAAGATCCTATGATGTATGCGCAATTTAATTTAATTTTAGAACTAGTTTTCAATCAAATCTACGCGTGAAAGTATTAATCAATTGCAATCAGTTTTTATGCTTTATTCAATTTTTTTTTATTTTTATTTTTTAGGTTTTGAGCTACAAATTGAACAAGATCTAACTCTGTAATTTATGATGCAGTCAGTGTGGAAAATCTGTCAGTACAATACGTATAAATAAAAATGAAACGAGGTTTTCGTTGCTGATTGTAACTTTTTAAATCAATTCATCTGGCCGTGTTGTTTGTTTCTCATTTCAGGTATAATCTCAAAAAACTACCAATTATGAGGTTTTAGGTCATTAGGTCTACAGTAACATGGACTACGGACAAAACATCTACTTTTTTTGGTCTACTGACAAAATGTCTACTTAAGTGTGTCTACGAAAAAAATATCTACCCTGAAAAATGACCACATTCTAAAAAGTCTACATATTTTATGTCCACAAAATAAAAGTCCCCAGTATTTTAATGCCTCTTTTCACTATACGTCCACTTTTTTTTTTGACAAATTCGTCCACTAATACAAAGGCCGTTCAAAAAATAATGCACATTCGGGTTTTTTTGGGAGAACGAAAGCAGTTATCAAAAGGCGATTTGTGTGTGCTTAAAGTCCTTGTAATTTCCAATAAAACAAGACCAAGTAGAGCTCTGTAGCTTAGAAATTGACTGATATGCAGGGTCTTGAAAATGGCATGTTGATTTTACCCCTTCAGGATTTTCAGCTATTTTTTCCAAAAAAGATAAGAAAAAAAAATTAAATTGGAAAAATTTAGTGTTTTTTTTTAAAAAAAAATTACAAGATCTTACTGAAATTGACTGGACTTTGTTGTCTTCATCGGATGACTCGCCTTTCTTAATTTTTTCGAAGTACTGTCCATCATGTTTCTCGCAAAGCCTCAGCCGTTCTGCCCACTTCTGAAGTATTGTTTTTTTCAAAGTCTTCTTTACGGAGGGTCGTGAAGAAGGTGTGAACAGCGTATTTAATCTGTTGGAGGGACTCAAACCGTCTGCCTCTGAGAGCTTTTTTCAATTCAGGAAATAACCAAAAGTCATATGGAGCTAGTCCAGACTGTGGGGGGGGGGCAGCGGAAGAGCCACAATGCCATGTTCCTCCATGAACTCCTGCGTGAACTTTGCGGTGTGCGGCCGCGCATTGTCCTGATGCAGCATCCACGTGTATTTAATCGCCGGTCGCTTCTTGGTGATGTGTTCTCGAAGCATTGTTAACAGGGAACAGTTTTATTCTTTGCTAACGGTTACGTTTGGAGGCACATAATGTTGGTACACCATTGCCTGATGATCAAAAAATGCAATGAGCATGACTTTAAAATAGCTGAAAATCCTGGAAGGGTAAATTCAACATGCCGTTTTCAAGACTCTGTATATCAGTCAATTTTTAAGCTACAGAGCTTTACTTGGTCTTGTTTTCTTGGAAATTACAAGGACTTTAAGCACACACAAACCGCACTTTGATAGCTGATTTCGTTCTCCCATGAAAAAACCCGAATGTGCATTAATTTTTGAAGGGCCTATGTATGTCAACAATGTCTACGAATTCGGAACATAAATGGATACGCGGTAAAAAAAAAAAAAAAACAGCGGTGCTGGTAATGAGAAAAAAAAATAGAGTTAGTTATCAATAGTGTGAAGAATATTTTCCATATTTATAGACATTATAGACAAATTTGTAGGTGATTTTGTAAAAGAAAAAATGGACGTATTGTGAAAAAAGAAATGAATGTGCTGGAGACGTTTATTTTGTGGACGCGAAATATGGAGACGTCTTTAGAATGTGTTATTTTTCAAGATGGATCATTTTTAGTGGACATACTTACGTAAACATTTTGTCAGTGGACAAAATAAGCAGACACTTTGTCCGTAGTCCATGTTACTGTAGACTCATTGGATGGAAACCAATTACCTATGATGCATGGCAAATATTCTAACGTTTCTTGATTCCTACAGTAGCAGGGACCAAAGAGCCCCCCACTCCCGTTATGATTTATTCGATAAATGAATCTAATTATATTGATCAATCTTACGTGTTGTATTATTTAGATTTTATTGACTGTGGTTCCAAGCAGAAATTGGGATTCTTACATTCCACTAGATGGTGTCACCAACTCACCAGTCTCTTCTCAAAACTTCGTGTTTTTCGAGCAATTTGGATGGAAGTAAGGAGTTGATAAAAATTGCAAACAAAATCATCCTTGGGTTGTTCTTCATTGTTTAACGGATTTTTTGTGCTAACAATCATACAAATCAGTTAACTCATAAAGCAGTCGTAAGATGTACTCTGTATCACTTGCACTCATTTAAAAGATAGTCCTCGTCGGTTTACGCTGTAACTGCTTTATTTCTTAACCAATTTTTATGACTGATGAAATGAAAAACAATCCAAGGATGGTTTTCCTGCATAATTATTCCTTATTCCATTCAAATCACTAAAAAATGACGCAATCAATAAAATTTCGAGAAGTGATTAGTGGCGCCACTCAACGAATTTTAACACCCCCAATTTCCGTCTGGGATCATATAAATGGAGGCTTTACGTCCCGAAACAACGGGAAATCACCCAAGAAGGGTCGGGGGATAGAGGGTCGACTGAAGATGGTCTCGTCTTATAAGGCCTTTTTGACCTCAATAAGAGATGGAAACAGTTCAAAAATATGGACAAATGGGCTTCTTCTGCTCGATCTCTTAAAGTTGATAAATAAATAACGTACGTTCTATTTTTTGCAAATTTGTCGTACCTTTGTGAAATCAAAGGTCTTATAGGACGTGAATCGTTTCTGGTGGACTTGATCCGTGTCCACCTTATAAAAATGTCACTGCGTTTTGAATTTTTTCTTCAAAACCCTTCCCAACTAAATGGCATTTCATGAACGTTTCCCTCTTTTGCGCTTTAAAACCTTCCTCTTTCACGTGCATTAAAAGTTGCGAACTGCTCTTGGATAGAAACGACATAAACGGCTATGAATTTGAAACTAAACAAAATAATTGAGTGCTGTTTTGACGGTTACGCTCGATGAATTCAAACGCTGTAACAGTCGGTAATAGTCAGCAATGATGGCCTCATTTCACCTGTAGATTCTTATGGCTCACGAACTTTCTAGCCTCCAATACATGTATTTAGAATTATGTTATTTTTTACTGTCAATATATTTCTTCGCTAAATTAGATTTCTTTTTGAATTTTTGTAGTTTATCATTTTGACGTTAATCAGCGTTTAAATAAAATTCATGAATATTCAGCTAAAACTATTCGTTTTTTATGCTTTTTCCTGCGTTTTGGGAAACAATTTTTTTAAGAGTGAACCAGACTATTTTCTCTATCTACGGCGAGCTTTTAGATAGTCCTGACTCTCTTACGAATGTGAAGCACACCGAGGATTCATTTTGAAGTTCATTAGTAAATCTTAAGCATAAAAAAGATTCGGTATGAACGACCGAGACGAGGCACAACGATGAACAGAAGACCTCGGGGGGGGGGGGGGGTCTCGCCTAAAAACCCCCTGCCTAAATATGCTTCTGATGCTTGGAAAGGGGGGAAAAAGAGGTAATTTGGCATTAACCGCCAAAAGTAGTTTGAGCTTCCGCAGCACTCTCTGACGGATTTCGTTCGAATCGAGATGAAAAGGGCCGCTCTTTATCGGTTAGTGATATGTATGTATATCATGCGCACGACAGTAACCGTTTGCATACATTATGTTCATACTTAAAATACAAAGAAAGAACGACAATTGTCGTCTACGAATGCTAAAGCCTTATAGTACACGATTTTGTTTCATGTAGAAACAATAAATACGTTTGAAGTAAATTCAAAAATAATTTCAAATTGTTTGTTTATTAAATAATCACATCTCTCGCTGACCAACGAAGCAAGGCTAATAAGAGTATTGTGGCGGCATATCACACATCTTAAATCATATGACTTTAGAGATCACATGATCTTACTTGCTTGCAACATGCTCCCCCCGCTTTGAAAAAAAAAGAAAAAAATATTAATGACACCCAATTTAATTCACTTGAATGAACGTTTGTTCTATTAAAGCCGAAATAAGTTTTTAGCAAAACGTTTCTTTGGAGTTTTTTTGAGGATTTGAAGATGGCAACATTACGTTCAAATTATTGAAAGTTTCGTGTCAGTTTAAAATTGACTAAGGAATCATCGAGGGATTTTTTTGGGAATATGATCGTATCTAGGATCATGCAAAGTGAGGAAATGCATAATAATGTACCTGTGCGATGTCACATTAGTGGTAATTAATGGATGATCCTCATGATAAGGTATAATGAACAAAGGAATTTTAATGCTGAATTTTAGCTCCCTTCGGTTTCTAACAAGAGAAATACATTCTTCAAATGCCAGAAATTTTTTTCTCCATCAGTAGGTAGTGCAATTTGAGTGATGAAATCGCTGTCATATTTTCTGCTCACTGTGTAGAAACAGAAAAGATTCTGGAAAGTTTCTATTTTTGAACTTTTTTGAACGACCCTTAGTGCTATAGGCGGAAATTCAGAAAAGCTAACTTCAAGTTGATTTTCTCTTACGACGTTCTCGTTCTTGTCAAAATGAGCTCCTTTCATGTATAGACCATGAATAAGTATCTCGTCACATATTCTTGAATTGCTCGAGGACTCCTTTTTGGTCACAACTTCGCTCTCAAGAATCTCTCCTTTCTGATCTAATTCGTCTAATTTCTCACGACTTGCCTGATTTGGTAGTTTTGGGCTTGTTACTAAAGGAATATAGTCTAGTTTTGAGTGTGGTAACCAAATGTGTGCTCTTTTAGCTAAAGTTTGCTCACAAGCTGCTAAAAAACGGCGTGGGGAAGAAAAATCCGCAAGGTTGTACGATTCTCGGTCACCGTCACAAGAGTTTCTGCGGTTAACCCAGTTACGAATATTACAACCGCTAGTTTCTACGTGAGAAAGCCATGCACCCAAATGCATGCGTGAAAAGCGCCTTCCTTTTAGCCAAACATGTGGAATTTTGTCAGTACCCAAAGCATCGTATATTTCCTGTGTCTCTTTAGATACAATCTCTGACTCCATTAAACTGCACTCCAATGCTTCGATTGATTTTCGCATGTTTTGCAACAGGCTGTTGTATTCTTTAATTTCTTTACGGAGGACTCTATCTAAGTAAACGCTTGAGCTATTCTCGAACGAGGGCGTTGGAATTTCATTTTCTTGTCTTACAAGTATTTGCACTGCCTCTATAATTTTGACAGTCTTCTCATGTCTGAGGTCACTGCTCTGCTTTGAACCACATTCAAATGGAACATTGGTCATTTTTATGTGTAACTTTTCAAAGTTGGACATAATTTGTTGTGACGTCAATGAAAGATTACTTGTATCGGTGTTTAACAACCCAATAGTTTTAGAATCTGGAAGCTGCTTGATAAATATCAGATAATGTTCCAAAGAGGTGCAAAGTGAAGATTCAGGACAGGCAAAACGTTCAGATATCATTTGGCACGGAGAAACCACGGCATCCAGTACTTCTTCGAACAAGATCACGTCCCAAGCGCTAGTGATTTTGTCATAGTAAGAATATCGCAATATATCTTTCACAATTTGCTGTGCTATTTGTGCTGATTCTTTTGATTCTGCGTATTGTTTCTGCCAGTTGATAGCATTCAGTATATCATTAACGTCAAACTCATAAATTCTATTCCAGCATCCCAAATCAACTAGCGCTGCATGGAAAAGCGCTGAATTATACATACTTTGTCGCCAACTTACATCTTCATTGAAATATTTTTGAACTGTTATTTCAAGATTAAAGAAAACATCTTTTAAAATTGATTTTAGGCAAAACGCTGTGTCCAAGGATAATACTAAAGATTTTTGTAAAATAGCAGTTTCAATCTGTGAGTTAGAGCGTGCACTGTAGAAAAGTCGGAAATCTTGGTGTACCTTTCCTCTCTCCTGATTCGAAGAAAAAAAATCAGTCACTATCCTCGCCATGTTAAGTCTGTTCAGGTGACAACTTTGGAAAAGTACCCACTCACCTTTGGTCTTTGCTAGCTGTATCTTTTCTTTTGCTGTAGTCTCGCTTTGAACAGTTAAAGGTACCACTTTATCTAGGAAATTAATGTTTTTGGCTTGGATATAAATGTGCTTAAACGGATTAATGTTATCAGTTGAGATAAGCATGATTGGTACCGAGTTTGTCGAATCTTTGAAAAGTGACTGTGAAGTGGCAGAAAAGCCGTCTGAATATTCTTTTCCGAGTTTGGTCCTTATAAAATCTATTAAGGCTGACTCCAAAAACTCGATTTTTAAACACTTCACCAACATCACTTTTTCTAGTGGAGTCATTGGCACACTCCAATTTTTAAAAATAATTACATCCATTTCACTAACTGAGACTTCAATCTCCTTCACTCTAGCTGGCAAATCTTTAAAAACATCAAAACTTGTTGCAAGATATTCTACATCAAACCAGTATTTTTTCAGAAAGTTTTTGTCGTGAGGTTCCTCTGTAGGATCTGAAGTTGTTTGTCTCGGTGCTTCTTTTAATATAAATTCTAATTGTTTGGGTGGAACGTTTTTACTGATCGCAATGCAAAGCATAAAACCAAAAAGTATCTTGTGCTGAACTAGTAAACTTTTTAAAACACTATTGTATGTATTCAAAGTGACAGCGTGAATCAAATCTGACAGATAATCGCTCGTCTCTGATTTTTTTACTGTTCTTACAACTGAACCGAAAGTCTGTCTGAAAAAACCAAACGAAAAATTGTATGCATCGTTTAGAATGGACAATGTTGAACAAAGCAGTGAAATTTGAGCGACTCTCTCTGCCACTGGGTTATATGCCTCCCTCATGGATGAAACCCTACTCTTAGCTGAGACAGTGTCCGTCAATTTTAATTTTATGATCCCTATCTTTTCCTTGTAATCGTAAAATGTTTCTACAAGCTCCTCACTATCTAATGCATTCCCCTCGGCCGTATATAAAAATTGCAAGACTTTTTCCTCCAATTTGCATAGATTATTCTCATCGTTTATAGCGCTCATAGTTAGGACATTGTATTCTATCTCAACATCAGGATATTCTAAGGTCATAAAATCCGTCAGAAAAACAGCTGTCAAATCGTCTTTTGTGGCTGAGAAATCTACCAACGTAAAAACACTTTGTAACTGCCGTGCGATAGTTTTAACCTTCGTAGTTACATAGAGCGTAGCTTGCTTTTTATTCTCATTGCTGGTCTTTCTATTGTTAAAAGGCGTATTGAAACTTCTTTCTATGGCCATTTTCTTTAACCATGTCAAATTTGAACTAACCTGAGGGTCAAAATCTGTTATTAGAATGGAGCAGTTTTGCTCGAGTACGTTTTCTACTCTTTGGTGGAAGTCAAATTCGGTTGTTTTAAATATTTTCAAATCATTCTCAGCTTCCAGTTGCTTAATATAAATGAACGCAAGGTCGTGAGGGTCAAAAATCAATGACTGTCGGTTTATTTGTTTGATGATTAAACTGTTGTCTGTAAAATGACAATTTTGTGGTAGACCTTGCGAGCTTTTCGTGTGATGTACTTCATTTTGCAGCCCTATTATTTGAGGTAATTGAAAATTCTCAGAGCAGAGAATATCTTCGCTTGTCTCACTCAAATACTTCTTCCACTCCTCGATGAAAAAGGATCTCTTATCAGCGACAATCGGGCTGAGATAAGAAATATAACCAGCAGCTATAAGAGTATCTCCACTCAGGAAATGGGTTGAACGTTGACGGAGTTCCAGTGAATGAGTCCATTGCAGTCGCTCATCCGCGAGGACAGCTATTAGTTGTTTCGCTCGATCTAAGCGTGCTGTTGTCTGTTCAATTGTTGCCTCCAGGTTAGCTTTGAAAGCCAAGCTTTTGTCATACGTCGCCTCTAATTTGGAGATTCGCGACTCAATCTCTGCTAACTTCTGCTGTTTGCTCCGAAGGACACTCATTACTGCGTTCAACTCTTTCTCGGAGCTATCAATCTTCTTTCTCTTTGATTCTACCATTCTTGTGACCTTAGCGTATGCGTCAATGGCACGAACCCACATACACATGACTTTTGCGAACTTGGAATGAGCCGCTACCAATTCTGGTATGAATTCTGGATGATCTAAGTATGTTTTAAGTTTCTTCAGTAATAAGTCTGGTATGTGCTCCCTGTCGTAGTCCAATAATTTTTTCAAAAAGTTGGGCTCAGTCAAAACTGTTTTAACGGAAGCCCAGTCTATCTTAACGTTGAGGAGTAGGCAAACAGCCTCCATTACTAGCCTTACTAAGTTTGGAGGCTTAGTCAGCAGACGCACTTCATCGAGTTCACTTTTAGTGAGACCATCTATGGCTTTCATTGATGCTTCGACAGCCGGCATCGCCAGATCAATGTCTCTCTGAGCTTCATCAACTAGGCTTTGTGTCTCAGCAACTTTTCGCTTCACGACAAGATCCTCTGCATTCACGACCGCTCGAACTTCATCTGCCAAGGCTTTCTCTTTTACCAGTCCTGCTAATAATACTTGTGTTTGCTCGCATTTTTCCTTCAATTCTGGTTTCAACTTCACAAGTTTCGCCTCCATTTCTTCTATCAGTGAATCCGTTTCGTCGAGTTTTTTCAATCCATTCCCTATTCGCTCTTCGAGTCTTGCGATTTCCGCCTGCTTCCGTTTGTACAGGGACCCAAATAGTTCCAAAAATCGCATATAATCGTTCCCTGACACAGTAAAATCGATACCGTGTCTTGTCTTTACGTCTTGGGATAGGTTTTCCATATGTTTATGCACCTGTGAGCAAACTTGCGCAACATTTTCCGAGTGGGGAAGTTTGAAGTCTATTAAAAAAGTCTCTCCTACTGACTCCAATGCTTCGATCGGCCAGGATGGCATACAGCACACAACACACTCCTTCATTACCTGTGAATGAACAAGAAAAGCTATTTTATACCAGCTCTGCCAAATATGCCAAAAAAATCAGAATTATTACATCAAGTCTCTGGGGCTTTTTAGTTAAAATTGTTTAGTGCTAAAAAAAAAGTCGAACCTCTAAAAGATCATCTTTAAGACTCCCTAATTATTTTAGAAGTAAACATTAAACATTTTAACAAGCCTTGCTTTTTTTTATTTTTATTTTTTATTTTTATTTTTTTATTTTTATTTTTTATTTTTATTTTTTACCGTGAGTAGGCTCAGAAATCCACTCATATGACGTAAGTAGTCGTATTTTCTCATGCCTACACCACTAAAAGTTTCAATTAATTAAGAAGTGCTTTTGAGTAAAGATTCAATTACCGCATAGTATTCTCTTTTCATTTTTCCCAATACTTTTGCATCGCAGTCCAGATTTAAAACCAACCGAACTTTGGAAAAATTATCGATCTTGGAGGTACTGTGGGACTTGTCTTCACTCTTTCCTGTCCCAAGCTCTCTCGCTTTCTCTTTATCCTCCAACTTAGTTGCATCAGTCACGCCGGTGTATTCGCCATCAGTGTGTAAATTTGGTATTGTTTTATTGTTCACAAAATGGTCCAAAACGTCGAAAACACGGTCTGAATTTGAGTCTGTAATCGTAACCAGCAGTACATAGTCTTCGTTTGTCATCCTTACTCTATTGTAACAGGATTGAAGTGTCGTTTTTAAAGCTATCAGACCGTTGTCATTTAGCTGAATTTCTTCAACTTTTTGATCATTCAAATGAGCATTAAACATAACAAAGGACTTTTTTCCGTTGCCCCGTGGCCCAACTAACAAAATTGGTTTTTTCAACCTTTGCATTCGAGCTAGTTTACAAATTCTTTGGATAAACTCTGGAAATAATATCAGGTCCATCTTTTTGTCGGAAGTTATATTGTAGGTAAACAAGTTTTCTTGCAAAGACTGCTTCAGTTTCGGCAAGTCCTTGATTTCTTGATAGTTTCGATCTTTGCGGCCGGAGCCTTGAGACTCCAAAGGTAGATCAGTGAATAAAATGGTCGAATCGATTTCATGGAGCGAGAAATTGTGGAATTGCTTATTGCATACTTCATGAAAGATCTTATTAAGCTCGACTTTATCAGCGAGAGTTTCTAGTCGGTCTCCATAAACTCGAATACTTTCATGAACAAATAGTCGTTCAATATCAGAAGGTTGTTTGTTAGAGCCTGGTTCGTACAACATCATTCCTTGAAAAACCTCTGAAAGGCAATTAACGTTGAAAACGAGTGAATTTGGAGCCACCAGAATCTTCTTAAATGTTTGTTTAATCTTTTCAAACATTTCAATCGCGGCATCAGCGACATTTCCTGCCATTTCAGCGATTGATTTTGAAAAGTCAGCGAAAAAGCCTCTTAAAATTGGCTGCAACAAAGTAGAAGCAAATATTTTATAAACCTTTTTTTATGCGAAGTACTTTCCATTCACTAAAAGATGGAATGTGCGCAGTTATTCTTCCTCTAATTTTAGAAGTAGCGTCTGAATATCTAGTATTCTACAGGAGTATTGCTAATAGCTTATTATTAATAAGCTATTATATTGAATAATTAGTAATTATTAGTAATTATTAGTAATTATTACTAATTGAATTATTAGTATGTAGTAGCATAAATCAAAACACAGAGCAACATATCACAGCATATCTTACCGTGAATATTGTTTTGAGAGTATCTTTTGACATGAATGGCATTTCTATAACGGAAAAATGTCGCGTAAAACGACCGTTCAGGGCAGCAAGACTCCCTTTGCTGAAAGTGCACGTCGCCAGAACTGCAAAATTGACGATTCTTCGGGTTGTAAAGTCTTTTGAATCATAAAGTCTGCAAGTGTCCAAAAGTTGCCTGTGACATCAAAGAAGAATCTATTATCACGCTAGTCGTAAGTTGTATTGAATCAATTGGAAAAATTGAATGGAGTGAAACTGAAAGGAAAATAATAATATAGTAATACTTTGTGAGAAAAATTCAATCTTATTTAATTTGAAGTTGAAATTTTTTAAGGCAATCAAAGTTTCATCACAACACAAACTGACTGCATTATTAATCCCCCCCCCCTCTCGTTTATATTTTACTTATTTGCAAATCTGTGAATTACCTCGCGCGCCCCAATATTTAATATTGAATAATTTACGGCGTGTTAGCAAACAGCTAGTAAAACAGTAGTTGCGCTGTTTCTTAGAAATTAGCTCAACTTACAAAAAAGCAGAATTTTCCTTCGAAACCTCCAGTGATCGGTTTAAATCTTTTTGAGGCTCATAAGTTGATGTGGATTAGACGGGTATGGCATGCATTCCTCCAATTTTAATCGATTAAAAGTAGCTCTATTTATAAGTTCGGGTGGTAACTGAGGAGCTAAAGTGCAGCAATTTGTTGAACTAAATGTACTATCCCATGAATATGCTTTTGTCAACTCCTGATTTTCATCACCTGACGCTGCGTCGCGTGTCGCTAACAATATGACATTTCAGTGGCGTAGCCAAGGGGGGGGGGGGGTCCAAGGGGTCTGGACCCCCCTCTGCCCTCTTGACACCAAAATTTGTCCAAAAAAAGTCATTTTTTTGCGTTTTCAGACAAATTTGACCAAATTAGTGTCTTTGGAACCTCCCATGACAATTTTTGGACCTCGGACCCCCTCCTAGAAAAATTTTTGGCTACGCCTCTGTGACATTTATGTGTGTGTAAGTACTTACATACTTTACTTTACCTAATGAATTCTAGCGATTGGTTGTCAGAATCCTTCTGATGAGCAGGAGCTGTCACATTTTCAATATAAAATAGCATTTTCCGTTTACCGGGAGCTCCTAAGCTTTTGGCCTCTTTTTTCACCAGCTGCCGCTCTAAACTTTGTCGAATGTGGGAACTTGTGGTCAGTCTTGAAAAATAGATCTTTTGTAGAGTCCACAAATCTGTTTCCCTCATTCTCTGCACCAGTGAAGAACATAGCTTTGTTTTACCGCAACCTGTAATTGTATTTGAGTAAATCATTAATCTAAATGTGTTCAATGAATTCCTCTCTGATTCCGTTTGTTACCATTTAAAAATACTCTACTTTTCCTCATCACAAACCGATGTTATTCTATTGAAGAAATTATCTGGTAGGTAATAAGCTATCTATCAAAATACTATCCACAGACTTAATGTTTTTCTATAGAGAGTTTACCGACATATTAAAATAGAAGTTTACCTGTGGGCCCGTATATCAAAACAGGGTGGTCCATTGACAATAATTTCTCTACTACGTTCATTATTGATGCTATTCTTGGGTTTGGCACGTACAGTTGAGAGAATGGAATAGATTTGTCATATTTCACGTCTAGCGGAGATTCACTAAATTCTATGAAACGTTTTTCTTTTACATCCAAATAGCTGTCCCACAAACTTTTCACGTTTGACGATAACTCTCTGAAATACAGTCAATTATGTAATTACCAAATACCAAAATTATTAAATTGAGCTGACTTTCCATTTTATTGTCTATTAGTGATAACTCAATCGTAGAGACACATATTGTGTTATATATGTCGCAGGCAAATCGCAATCGGCTTGCGATTTGCCTATACGCAAAGAGCAAGCCGCTTACTTACTAACAGAAAAATTCAGATCAAGTGTAATGGTGACTTACAAAATAACTGTATCGAGATTTACTTTAGATCATTTGAAAGCTTATAAGCTGACGAAAATGGTGATTCCATCAGATTTGATTTATTTTGATTAGTTCTTGACCTAAGGTGTTTACTTTGTATTCAATCACTGTAAATGTTCATAAACAGAGAACCAGTTTAGAAAAACTTCATCTGCGGATATCAGAACGATCGTTAGCTTATTAGCTTTAGAATGATTTAAATCAAACTTCGATTTATTTATTTTGTACGTCACCATTACGCTTGAGCTAACTTTTTTCTGATAATAAATAAGCGGCTTGCTGGCTTGCTCTTTGCCCAGGCAAATCGCAAGCCGATTGCGATTTGCCTGCAACATACATGTATTACTTTTAAACCATCGAATGGACTAATTCAAGCTATTATATTCGCTTTAATCTACGAGAGTCTGTAATAAGACTGTAACATTTATTAGTTCACCTCAACTTACCTAAGATCTTTTATAATTCGGGGGGGGGGGTACTCTTTTTGTGGTCAATAATTTGTGTTTCCTATTGGGTTGTCGTTTTGTATCAATTTCAATAAGATCGCTGAATTCAAAATAATTTCCCATTCCTTAAAGTAAATTTCTTGTTTGATTGGCTGATTTTTTTACCCTGTTCATGCGGTATCCTATTTCGACAGGGTGGAACAAAATAAGAAATATGCTCTGACCTGATTTCTGAAAAGTTCCGAAACTGCTCACAAATGAAGATTTCAAATTTCCGCTTCAACTCTTCATCTAAATTTCCTCCAAGACCCCACATGTATGCAAAAATGAAGCACGTTCGCAACGACGTTTCAGTGATCGAGGGTCTCCCACCGCAACATTTTGAGTCCACCAGTAAAATTTCCATGAGACAGCAAACTGCTCTCACTTTGCTGATCTCGGGCTGGAATTGAGAATTCCATCTTAGTCAGAAATGACTCATCTCCGCGCCACTAATTTTTGAGCGAAATTAGATTGGCACAAGACCTTCTTTGATTTTTCCTTCAAGATCTGTGGCGATGGGGATTTTGTTCGTTCTGCAGTTACAACATTGCAAATTTAACAAATTCGCTTGTTCTGTTTTTGGTTTTTTGTTTTTTTCATTGAATGTGGTGTTCATCAAATAAAAGCGATTGCTCATGATCTAACTGACTCAAATAAGTGAGAAAACCGACGAAGTTTTTGTTTCTCCTAACCTCCGTTCTAATTCGTCATATCCTATCAAAATTGATACTTCAAATACTCGAAAAAATTAATTTTAAATATGTATTTCTTTTAATCCCTTTTGAAAAGGAATTGATTTGAGTATTTAAAGCATCGATTCTAATAGAGTTCGATGACTATAAAAAGTCTCTCTCTAGGACAGTGTTAGTTTCGTCATCCATTCTTTCTGAATTGGCTCATATACTTAGTTACTGAAAACGGTATTTAATCGTTAAAAAAAAAAACAACAACAACAACAAACATGTGACATAAATAAAATTGCAACGCTGCGCTGTCACCTCAAAACATTTAGCTTTCCTTGCTTGCAGCTAAAATCATGAAGTAGCAAAGTCGGTTAAAAATCACGTACTCCAAAGCTATCAAAATGAAAGCCGCCCATTATGTGTAATCTTTTTGAGTTCAAAGTTCGACAAAAAATATCCAGTTTCGCGATCCTCCACCGAACTTATGTGAATCTTTTCACTAGGGTCAATTAATACCTTAAATTTCTCATCGTTCCAGAAATTGGCCATCTGGGCTCATTCTGAACAATATCAATATCCTCAATCAGTATACTTCCTGCAAGAGCGCAATTTCAAAGTTTTTCGGGGGAGCGAGCCACTCTTCAAAAGATTGCGGGGGGGGGAGGGCTGGATAAAAACCTAAAAATTCCGACAAATCTTGGGAATATGCCTCTTCAAATTCCAATTAAACGTAATTTTTCCTCGAAATATGATGCTGGGGGGGGGGGGTGCCCACAAATTTAGTCCGTGCTTACCTGAGAAACAATGATTGAAGAGGTGCCACAGTTTTCAGAGAGGAAGTCAAACGTCGGTCGCATGAATCGATCAAACAAATCGAGGATGAAATGCTGGTACTTGACCGATGTTATTACTTGTTTCTTCATCAGTTTAGACACCCAAGACTTAACACATGATGAATTGTCCGACCCTGGTGATCTCAAACTCGGGTTAACGTGAACCAATGAGCATCGACTGATCATCGCAGGCGAGGCTTCTCTCGTGTCCTCCACCTCAAATATAATCCGAATCTGCTAAGAAAAATGTATTTTCGATGTGTCGTTAGGTTCCAGATTCCAGGCAAAACATTCCTCATAAATTTAAGTCATTAATTGTACGAATTATTTTCTTTCGTATGAAAAGTAACTTGTCCAAAGGTTAAAAGTGTCGGGAAAAATGAGTCTAAAAAATAAAAACTTATATTTTGATCCAATTTTAAAGAATATTCTAAGTTGATCTGAAGCCTTGTCTTAGGCAATATTGCGAAACGAGGCTAAGGCTCTAGTTCTTGAAAATAACTGGCACTGTATGAATGAATATGAATGGCTTCGAGAATGGGGCTTTTAGAGACTTCTGCTATTATCATATGAATAGTTAAATCTGATCTAAAAACCAGCAAAATAACGAAAATCATACTAAAAAAGTCTAAAATTCAGTAATGAACTCAGTAAGCAGCTGTAACAGCAAGATCGCAATGGTGGAGCTACGCAGGTATCATGGGAGATTCCTGACTAATTCGTCACTTTCTCTTCGGAAACTCAGAGTTATGTCTGAAATTAGGTAGGGATCTCCCACGGTACCTGCTTTGCTCCCTCATTAAGCCCGATTCTGAGAGTGAATTTTGTGATTGTTCAGTGTGCTCATTGTCATTTTTACAGGTTTTATGCAAGAATCAACTCTTCGATCACCTGTGTAGCAAAAGTTTACAATAGCCCCACTGTCGGGACCAAATACAATTAGGACCCTCAAATTTATAATCTGAGCGGGAATCGTCAAATAATGAATAACATTTTTTTTTCTTCTTTCTTATTTGTCGTAAGAAAAGGATTCATACCTTAGAACTCATTGCTACCCTCTCATTGTTCGAGAGATACAATACGCCGTTACTATCCAAGAATGTTTGTAGATTCTCAATCCATTTGCCATCCATCTGTCCGTTGCAAATGATCCAATGCTGTCCCGTTACATCATTCTGCTTGAAGAAAAAAGCGTAGAACGCTTTACTACACCAAAAATGTTACAATTATACAAGAGGAGGGGTCCAGGGGGGTCCTCGGGGTCTTGACATCGTAATTTTCCATGACAGAAGAATTTTTTTGCATTTTCCAAGAAATGTTGTCAAATCCTAATACCTCAGACCCCCCCCTCCACCGACAACTTTCAGATGAGCCCCCCCCCCTCCCCCCTAATCACAAAATTTCTGGCTACGCTGATGGTTTACCACAAAATCCATTTAGTGACGCGAATTGAGAAAACTTGCGCGTATCCAATGCAATCTCGGTATTTGCGTTCATCAGCCCATTTCCCTTATAATGACCTGTTGACCTTGAATTTAACTGAAAGTCTCAAAAACTCTTTTTAGTTTTTAAGCTGGAGGGAAAGTAAAATGACGTTTTAAGATTATTCTCCCTTTTAAGAGCCAATAATGTGCATAATTTTACCGGCCAACAATTACTGTCTAACACCCTACATCTATCCTACCCAGACATCTATTTAAATTCTTCTTTTGTGTCCCGTTTGATGACCGCATGGAACTTTAGGCCATTTCGATTTAGTGACTATTTTGGGTTTTCCTCTTGAACTTACAAATATTTATTCAATTGTAAGTATAATTACACCCACCTTGGAGGCAGTCCTGAGGAGATTTCCGAGTAGCCCATCTTGCCAATCCGTTTTTCTGTCATTGAACGAGCCAAATAGCTCGGCGTGAAGCATTGATTTCGTGTAAACGTAATGTATGGTCACTTTCTCGGCTGTCTTATCGGAATCCGCTGATTCTTCGTTCTTTTTATCCAAACTAGCTTTTAATACCTAGAATCAAAGAATATTAATGCTCGTTGAGAACCACAACGTGAGAAAAAATTTCATTTTATGCAAAAGGGATTCAGTCTAATCCTAATTCGTCCAATACACTTTTTGTCAACAAAAAGTAACCAATCGGCCACCGCAAATTTGTCCATATGTAACACGTCTATTGATAATTCGTTCAATGTACAGAAAGTAACCTGACCGAAATTCTTCCAGTTAAAGTCCTTTGTTTTCAATGAAACTTTCAATTTTCAGAATTTGTATTAAAGGGGCGTTCTAATTAGTCCTTAAACACTTGAAAATTGCAAAATTGTTTAAAGATTGCCAAGATTTAAAAGAGTAAAAACTTCGACCAAAGTCCGTTCTTTTGAAGGTCATATAGTACGTATATACTGTACTAGCAAACGTTTTGACAGTCAAGAATGCATTGTGCTGGAGATTGCTTTGATTACCCGAGGATTCTCCTATTTTCTCGAATTCTTGGCTGCTTTAACTTTTGCGTTTGATAGCTAGTTCACTAAAAAAACGTATTACTGAATTCTAGTTACACAACCAGAAGCATATGTTAACCGAGGAGTGTCTATAGTGCTCTCACGAGAAAATTCTGCTATTTCCATCAGAACCTCGTCGTAGTACGAGAATTTTCTCAAAATTTTAAGAACGATGGTACAAATACCTGAATTACGTTCATGGTACTAGAAATTCTCTGGATGTCATAACTATCGTTGCATCCTTCTGTTATTGTTGTTTTCTCTTTTTTCAGTGTGTATATGTACACATACTTCTCACGCCAAGGCGAAATTTTGACGAACTTTCATCTGAATATCTTCCGTCTGAACTGAAATAATACAAGCTCCCGGGATGTTCTCATTACAAATCGGAAATTCTGCGCTTGAAAGCTTACATTAATTAAAGTTGTTTTTCCGCAGCCTGGACTTCCAGAAATGATGGTGGCCGGTTGAATTTGGAGACTCTCGCGAAGTTCCAGGATTTTCTCGACTGTCACCTCTTCTGGCTCCAATTCAAAAGATACTAAAACTTGTTTGATTCTTTCTCTCCATTTTTGTTCGTTCTCAAGACTTGTCGTCGTTTCCGAAAAAATATCCGTCATCACACTCTGAAATTAAGACACATACTCGATAAAAGGCGAATAAATAGAAAGAGGAAGCATTTCAAATCTGGACTTCTTCTATCTCTATCGTTTCTCCTTTGAATATATAGATTGAAAAAGGATAGATAGAGGGGGTTTGATATCCTTGTCCATCCTTACTTAACAAACGTGTTTCAAGGGAGAAAAGGGAGAAGAATTTGTGGTTGTGCTACTGGCGTGACAAGAGCATCTCTATTCGTTCATAGAGTTTTTCTTTTCTTGAGTCACCGAATCATCATAATAAATAGCAATTGGTGGAATTTTCAAATCGATTGATGCGATTATTTAGCATTGTTGTCCTTCAAAATGATTCTTCAGTTTTTTTCATCAAATAAATAACCTTTTCATAAGCGTTATTTCGTCAGTTTCAAGCGATCTCTAAAGTGCAGCTGATCATTTTTGACATACATAATTAAAAAATTTAGAAAAAGAAGTAAATGATCAAATTCATTAATTCCAACGAGTCAAATAACTTTTTTCCAAGACTCATATTTTCCAAATTGTTGACTGAGTTTTTTTTCTAAAAGTATGCCAAAATTGGGCAGTTGCAAGGGTCTAAAATTGTGTGTTTTTTGTGAAAGAAATGATTGTACTTAATGTGCTGAAAACAATGTTGCCTTTGGTTTTTTCATAAGCCCAGTTTTGGAGATACATAGGTGTAAAGTTCTGAAAAATAGTGTGCGTAATGACGTCACTACGCAGAATCCCATACAAAATAATGTATTTTGGGCCAAAATCTCATCTCCGAAACAATGGGACTTAATTAGAAACCATAAGCATCTTTGTCCTCAGCTCATCAAGTACTTTCATTTTCTTCATAAATAACACACCATTTCAGACCCCCTACAACTGCCTCATTCGGTCATCATGCAGTTCCTTTACTTTGACTAGCAAGACTGCGAGCTCGCGGCTTTCCGCAATATTGCCGTTTCCCGGAATTTCTTGAAATTTTTCCCATTCAACTCAATAACAAATTTTCAAATTGTATGCTGAATTCAGCAACATTGTGGCGCTTACCTGAAATACTTGTACATCATCCTCAGATTTCATTTGTGCTCGAATAGTTTTTTCTATCCCCATCCTCAAAATTGTTTCTTCGTTTTCCTCCAGTACAAATTCTTTTCGTATTCTTTTCGTGTGATTCAGAATTCTTCTAACCATCCTAGAAAAAGTTTTTAACCGAACTAGATCAACTCACTGCAAAGTTTATTTGTGTCACCGCTAAAGTGGGATTCAATATATTCGATATGTCGACCTCATGAAAAATCAGATCATGACCTATGGTGAGCGCTGAGCTGGTGGGTGGGGTAGCAGGAAATCTTCAACTTGCTAAACACTCTTTCACCTATACCTACCGGACGTGCTTTTGGCTATAGTGAAAGGATTTTCGTCAAAAAGTGAAGGATCAAGAGTAGAATATCAAGGAAACATAAAATTCTCAGCTCAAATTTTGCGCATCACACAGAAAAAAGTCTTTTGAAATTAAGTGTGTCCCCACTTGAATTAAAAATATTTTCTTTTTAAACTATACAAAAACTTTGGTGCGCTTAATTTAATAATCCTCGAGGCTTTTCCATTTAAAAAGGCAATAATGCATAATACGCGATTATACGCGTCGTTTTAAATTAAGGATGCAGGTTATTAAATTAAAATTAGGTTTTTTCGGTTATGCTTCTTTGATTAAAAAATCCGAATTTTTAAAATTAGCATAATATTTTTAACCCAAACACGCACTCTATTTGTATCAACAAAAATTTATGTTCAATTATAAAAAAAAGGATTAAAAATACTTGTACAGGGTGTTTCACATAACCTGCTCTGCAGGTTATGTGCTTATCGCAACCCTCATCTTGTGATACCTCATTTGAAAGGGCGTAAAATTCTAAGCATTTTGGCTTAAACCGGAAGTCAATATCTGTTTTCGTGTTCGAGATATCGAAGGTCGAAGTTCGATTTTGGACCAATTTCCGAAAATTCGTAACTCCTACGAAAAGAGTCGTAAAACAAAAAACTGCACATGCAAAATACTCTACTTGATGAGTGCTTTCAAGAAAAAAATACGAATTTAGCATCAAACAAATTGTAAGCCAACTTTTAGGCACCTTAAAAATTTTGGCGGGAAAACCCCGATACATCAAAATTTTCAAATGGCAACCCCTATCTTTGAACGTCTCATGCGAAAAGGCGTAAAAATTCGTGCATTTTGGCGCAATCAAAAGTTCAATATCGTTTTTCTTATTCGATATATTGAAAATCGAAGTTCGATTAGGACCGTTTTTCGACCCTGTAAAAAATGGATCCTATCGTGTGATACATCATTCGAAAGCGCCTAAAAAATCAAGAATTCTAGCGCAAACCGGAAGTCAATACCTTTTTTTGCGGTCGAGATATCGCAAGTCAAAATTTAGTCTCCGCTTAGGGCCCACCTTAAATTTTGACTTGCGATATCTCGACCGCAAAAAAAGGTATTGACTTCCGGTTTGCGCTAGAATTCTTGATTTTTTAGGCGCTTTCGAATGATGTATCACACGATAGGATCCATTTTTTACAGGGTCGAAAAACGGTCCTAATCGAACTTCGATTTTCAATACAGGGTGTGGCAGACCACCCGTCCACTATCTTTATCTCAAAAACGGCCGAAAATTGAGCTTCGGGGGCAAAACTTTCATAGGGTATATCGACCCCAAGGAATCCAATGAAAATATTTTCAGCCCCCCAAAACCACCCCTTGGGGGTTATTTAGGGGGGTGGGTACCCGTATCTCGAAAAAATCAAATGGAAAGGGTATGTTTTGACATTGGAATCTAATACGGCATAAAAAAATAAAACTTTTTTATCCCCAAGTTTTTTTTCTAAAAACCACCCTTTTTTGAGTTAGGGGTGGTTTTCCAAAAATTTAGGGGTAATCTTTGATTGACCGCTGTGACCCTCCAAATCATTGGATTTCAAAAAACTAAAAAGTTTCTGAAAGGGCAGACCAAGGGCTTTCTTTTGATGTATCACATGCCTATTTTTTGTGAAAAAGGGTACAAGGCCCCCTCACCCCAAAATTTTGGGGCTTCGGGGGGCCCTACGTAAAAATTGTCAAATGTAAAGGTATGGCTTGTGATACATCATTTGAAAGGTCTTTTAGAGACAAAAAAAGTGATACCCCCCAAAAGTCGTAAAAACAACCCCCTTCCAAAATGGCGGCCGTTTTAAGGTTAGGGGGCTCAAGGGGGGACCTTCAGAAAAATGATCCAAAATTGAACGATACATGGCTAAAAGGGTCTTAAAAATAGAAAAATAATGGTTCAAACCGCGAGTCAAACCGACTTTTCAATCCAAAGTTACGGCCGATTGAAATTTAGGGGTGCCTTTTTGGGAAACCCAAGTACCCCTAAATTTCAAACGGTCGTAACTTTGGATTGAAAAGTCGGTTTGACTCGCGGTTTGAACCATTATTTTTCTATTTTTAAGACCCTTTTAGCCATGTATCGTTCAATTTTGGATCATTTTTCTGAAGGTCCCCCCTTGAGCCCCCTAACCTTAAAACGGCCGCCATTTTGGAAGGGGGTTGTTTTTACGACTTTTGGGGGGTATCACTTTTTTCGTCTCTAAAAGACCTTTCAAATGATGTATCACAAGCCATACCTTTACATTTGACAATTTTTACGTAGGGCCCCCCGAAGCCCCAAAATTTTGGGGTGAGGGGGCCTTGTACCCTTTTTCACAAAAAATAGGCATGTGATACATCAAAAGAAAGCCCTTGGTCTGCCCTTTCAGAAACTTTTTAGTTTTTTGAAATCCAATGATTTGGAGGGTCACAGCGGTCAATCAAAGATTACCCCTAAATTTTTGGAAAACCACCCCTAACTCAAAAAAGGGTGGTTTTTAGAAAAAAAACTTGGGGATAAAAAAGTTTTATTTTTTTATGCCGTATTAGATTCCAATGTCAAAACATACCCTTTCCATTTGATTTTTTCGAGATACGGGTACCCACCCCCCTAAATAACCCCCAAGGGGTGGTTTTGGGGGGCTGAAAATATTTTCATTGGATTCCTTGGGGTCGATATACCCTATGAAAGTTTTGCCCCCGAAGCTCAATTTTCGGCCGTTTTTGAGATAAAGATAGTGGACGGGTGGTCTGCCACACCCTGTATATCGAATAAGAAAAACGATATTGAACTTTTGATTGCGCCAAAATGCACGAATTTTTACGCCTTTTTGCATGAGACGTTCAAAGATAGGGGTTGCCATTTGAAAATTTTGATGTATCGGGGTTTTCCCGCCAAAATTTTTAAGGTGCCTAAAAGTTGGCTTACAATTTGTTTGATGCTAAATCCGTATTTTTTTCTTGAAAGTACTCATCAAGTAGAGTATTTTGCATGTGCAGTTTTTTGTTTTACGACTCGTTTCGTAGGAGTTACGAATTTTCGGAAATTGGTCCAAAATCGAACTTCGACCTTCGATATCTCGAACACGAAAACAGATATTGACTTCCGGTTTAAGCCAAAATGCTTAGAATTTTACGCCCTTTCAAATGAGGTATCACAAGATGGGGGTTGCCATTTGAAATTTTCGAAATTCGGGGGGTGCCCCCCCTGAAAACCCCCCAAAAACCAAATTTTGGGTTGTGACAGTATTTTTAAATGAAACTTCAGGTCCGAATTAGTATAAAACCGATTTTTCTCGATTTTTTATCGTCATGCGTTTAAGAAAACCATAGTGAGCAGGTTATGTGAAACACCCTGTATATTTAAAATCAAAACATTTTTTTTTCCGTGCAAGTTGACTAGAGTCCATTTATTTCATTTGATTATATGTATAGGTAATTTCATTATTAGGTTAGAGTGTTTTCACCCAAACCATAAAGAAGCCACAGTTTTTCGGCGTCTTTCAAAAAATGAGGGAAGGTTATATAAATGTTGCTGGTTCTGAGACCATACATTTCATACGCAACATACGCCGTCATTCTTTATGCCTCATATAAAGCCGCTCAGATTTAACGGTCGGACACACACGATAATTACGTTAAGTGTTAATGACACCCTAAAATATTTATGGCTGTCGCGTCTGAATTATAATTGCTTTCGTCAAACTACGTCGAGTAAATCTGCAACACAATGATCGTTTGATCGTTTTTCTGTATCCTCCAGACTTAGCCCAGGATGCTCATTTCTGTGACATGATCGCGGGATCGCCTCCGATGTAAGCGCGTCCATTTATACTAACGCTCGGTCGTTTTTGAAGTGTAATGCTCTTTTACATGGTCACAACATGGCGTGACGTCATCGGAAATTATTAATTATTTCTGGCAGACGTCAATCAGAAGTCAAAACACAAGTCAGTGTAACATGAAAAAATTTCGCTCGCTTAACCGTCAATCATCAAAAATCATAGGTCGTTAGCGTTTGCATCGGTATAGGTCAGCGTCTCCCAAACTTGTCAAGCCCCATAGTCAACGTTCCGTCGCGTCGGCTAGTGCGATTTGGCAACCATGCAATTGCTACATTGAGCTTTTGGTTAAAAATCGATTTTTGAGAAGGCTGACAGCCTCCTGGGGAATCGATTGTTTAACATGCATTTAAATTGGTTAAAAACACTGTTGCCAAATTGCTCGAGCCGCTACTGCCGATCAGACGACCAACGTACGAATTGCAAGAACGAGGAATTTTTTTTTATTTTACCCATTTAACGTGTGATATTTTTAATGGGGCTGTCGCACACTTTTGCTATAAGCGATTTAATAGTCGATTCTGTTGTAAAAACCTC
This sequence comes from Trialeurodes vaporariorum, assembly GCA_011764245.1. Taxonomy (NCBI): domain Eukaryota; kingdom Metazoa; phylum Arthropoda; class Insecta; order Hemiptera; family Aleyrodidae; genus Trialeurodes; species Trialeurodes vaporariorum. The sequence continues at coordinate 48,979,415 of VMOF01000388.1, read as the reverse complement.
CGAAACTAACGATAGCAGCACTAAAAACTTCCGTAATCTTATTTAAACCGAAAAAAGGCGGAAGTGTATCAAACTATCAAGTCATAACGTCAGTGCAAAATTAAAAATCCATCGATTTCTTGCCACGAATCTCTGTGAAGCATGCATTAGTTACCCTGCCCAAATTAATTTTCAACGCGTCTCTGGCAGAAAATCATTTAATTGCAGTGGCGTAGCGTGCATTTTGGCAACGTTGTTTTGTGTCCATTTAAATCCATTAAAAATATCGAACTATTGGGTGGTCGATGAACACCCTCGCATAGGGTGGCCCTTATTTTGGACTTTTGAGAAATTGCACAGGGGGAACCTTTCAAACGGTTCCTTTTTGCATGAAAAAAATGGGAAAAATAATAAAAAAATTCTAAAAAAATTTTAACCCGTGCCTCAATGAGCCTAAAGTGGCGCCCGGCGGAATCCCCGTACTCGGCAAATCGTGTTTTCGCGCTGTTTCACCCCCTCCTTAGAGCATGACCTGTTGCACTCAGATAGTTCAAACTTTGTAATATAAGACACTTTTAGGAGTACTTTCACGTATAAATAACCAAAGTAGTCTCAGTACCTTCAAAATATAATTTTTTTGCCCCCAAAATCATGTAAAATCACGATTTTCTGGGTTCGACTGAAAAAATCGCGTTTCCCAGCCATCTTTAGCACGTGTTATAGCGCATGATCTGTTTCATTTCTACTGTGGAAACCCTGCAATCGGTTCATTTTTGCATGACGAAAACGGGAAAAATAATAAAAAAATTCTAAAAAAATTTTAACCCGTGCCTCAATGAGCCTAAAGTGGCGCCCGGCGGAGTCCCCGTACTCGGCAAATCGTGTTTTTGCGCTGTTTCACCCCCTCCTTAGAGCATGACCTGTTGCACTCAGATAGTTCAAACTTTGTAATATAAGACACTTTTAGGAGCACTTTCACAAATAGTTGACCGAAATAGTCTGCAAACCTTCAAAGTGAATTTTTTTTTGCCCTCAAAATCAGGTAAAATCACGATTTTTTGGGTTCGACTGAAAAAATCGCGTTTCCCAGCCATCTGTAGCATTTGTTGTATTGTATGATCTGTTTAGTTTAGACTCATGAAATTTTGTCACGTTGTACACTTTTTGTTGTACTTTCGCGTGAAAGTAGTAGTTTTTGCCTAAAACTTTCAAATTGGTTTTGGGGGCCTGAATTTTTACTGTAAAATCGAAAACAAACTAGTTTACTAATATTTAAAGAGTACGAACAGAATGAATCTGCAGAGTAACACATGCCAATTTATTTTGTTTTTAAATTTACACATCGCCGTTTGAGTTGGCATAGGGATTAGGGAATCCCCCCCCCCCTAAAAGAACCTTACGGGTAGATCTCTAGCATAGCAGACACACAATTTTCTAATTAGCTTTGGATACTGCCTAAGGAAGAATGTTGTGACTCCATTTGTCAGTTACGTTATTTTTATGATGAATTTTTTGGTTTCAACCACACTCTCATACACGTGGATTCACTGCAAAAACAGTGTAACTGATGAATGGAGTTACGGCGTTCTTCCTTAGCATGGAGTTGCCAATCGATACCAAACATGAAACCTTCCCGTCCTTTTTTTCTCTGACTGATTAGAAACTGTCGATCTTCTTCATTTTTTACATAATTCACTTTGCCCTCCACGAGCGCGTCGGCATGAGCTAGGTCGAATAAATCATCCAAATTGTTAACAAATTTCTGTCTATTACGAATGTCACTAGGATAATTTCTTTTTTCATTTCTCTTCAGATTCCTGTGATCGGTATGTAATTGTACCAGTTTTTTACACAATCTTTAGGATCTTTTGTAGGAATGCGCGCTTTACTCCAAAAATTCAATACTTCATCGATCACTAAACGTGCACTGCCAGAAACATCAAGTCCGACCTCGTGAACATTGAAAAACAAAACACGTAACACATCGCCGTTTGAAGGGAGTTTACTCCCAATAATCTGCGGTTGGTAATTACCGATGAAAGAAATAGCAGTATCTCGCCGAGTTATGGACATTTTGGATAAAAAAAATAATACATCAACATATTCAAAGAAAATTTCTCAAAAAAAAAAAAAGAAGAAAAAAATTGTAGTTTATCGCAAAAACATGGGAGTAAATAAAATAGTGACATATTAAAAAAAAATTCTCAAAAAAATGGGGAGAATCTGAGCTCGTTAAAAAGTGAGACGGTTCAACCAGAGAAAAATTTTTCCATTTTTTTTTTTATTATTTGTTGTTGTTGTTTTTTATATATGTACAAAGGTACTGGAAATTTTGAACTTGAAACTTGAAAGAGGTTATGAAAACAGCTTCCTTTGAATGCAATCTATATCCATAGTAACGCCTCCGAGCTTCTATCATTCCTCCCTTTCCTCGCATTGATTTATTCAAATTACAGTATTACCCAATTTTGGGCCCCCAAAACCAATTTGTCTGAAATTTTCAGGCAAAATCTACTACTTTCACTCGAAAGTACAACAAAAAGTGTACAACGTGACAAAATTTTCATGAGTCTAAACTAAACAGATCATACAATACAACAAATGCTACAGATGGCTGGGAAACGCGATTTTTTCAGTCGAACCCAAAAAATCGTGATTTTACCTGATTATGAGGGCAAAAAAAAATTCACTTTGAAGGTTTGCAGACTATTTCGGTCAATTATTTGTGAAAGTGCTCCTAAAAGTGTCTTATATTACAAAGTTTGAACTATCTGAGTGCAACAGGTCATGCTCTAAGGAGGGGGTGAAACAGCGCAATAACACGATTTGCCGAGTACGGGGACTCCGCCGGGCGCCACTTTAGGCTCATTGAGGCACGGGTTAAAATTTTTTTAGAATTTTTTTATTATTTTTCCCTTTTTTGTCATGCAAAAATGAACCGATTGCAGGGTTCCCACAGTAGAAATGAAACAGATCATGCGCTATAACACGTGCTAAAGATGGCTGGGAAACGCGATTTTTTCAGTCGAACCCAAAAAATCGTGATTTTACGTGATTTTGGGGGCAAAAAAATTATACTTTGAAGGTACTGAGACTACTTTGGTTATTTATACGTGAAAGTACTCCTAAAAGTGTCTTATATTACAAAGTTTGAACTATCTGAGTGCAACAGGTCATGCTCTAAGGAGGGGGTGAAACAGCGCGAAAACACGATTTGCCGAGTACGGGGATTCCGCCGGGCGCCACTTTAGGCTCATTGAGGCACGGGTTAAAAATTTTTTAGAATTTTTTTATTATTTTTCCCATTTTTTTTCATGCAAAAAGGAACCGTTTGCAAGGTTCCCCCTGTGCAATTTCTCAAAAGTCCAAAATAAGGGCCACCCTAACCCTCGCATAATGCGAGTCGCATTCGACCTTTTACATGGATTTAAATGGACACATTACAACGTTGCCCAATTGCACGCTACGTCACTGTTTAATTTACCTCAAACCAAAGCATTGCTGAGTACGCTCCGAAAAGTGTCGCTGACAAAATTCGATGACGGCCGTAAATCTTACTGCCAACACGCTCCACGAAATGAAACCTTCTGATATTAGAAGTCCTTGTAGTATAATATCTGGAATTAAACAACAACAATTACAGATTTATAGTTCTAGTGAATTAGTGATAGAAAGCTCTATTTATGATCTCATAAAGTGGCATCGTGTTACTGGCAGCTCTTGAACAAGAGATGATGATTGGTGTTCTCGTATTTGAATTAATTTGATAATACTGTTGTTTGTGATTATACTGTTTTTTTTTTTGTTTTTTTTTTTTGTTTTTTTTTGTTTTTTTTTTTTTTCAATAGAGTTTGAATTTTATTGCCCTAACTATCCAACAACAGTGAGAATTGGACGTATTATGAAAGATCCGAAGATCAGCTTACCACTGGAATGCATCCGGAAATTGGCTGCATCCTATTTTTCTTTATGGGTTCTAAATCTATTTTGTATTTTTGAAGGTGGTGTAGAAAGAACCCACCGACAAAACGTTTGCATTGAATTTTTGTTTCAAATGTCAAACTGTCAACTTGAAAATTATCTGTGGGACTAAAAAGTGTTAGGTTTCGAGTGTAACTTGCGCACGATCATGTGACGTTCGCAGGCTTTCTATGAATGGTCGAAACCGCACGTGACTTAACTTGCGCACACTGCTGGAACCATCCATTTTTGGTCCCTGATAAAGAATGTAAGTAAGCACATATAGCAGTGACGTAAATCATGTGTCGAAGATCATACACTACCTGCGTTAAACAAGTAACAACGCCTTATTTTCTTCCTTTTCATTTGTTCTCTGAATATCGAGAAGGTTTGGGCTACGTGTCCGACGCAGGATTTATGCCACTTCTTGTAAATACTACGGGGACAAAGATACCTGACCAGGGTATGCAACACACAACACACCTTATATTTACTACATGTGTAGAGTGGTATAATGTGCACTGCGTATTACATACCTTGACTAGGCATATCATAAAATCAGATTTAGTTTGAAACCAGACTAGCCGTTGATCTACACTGAAAAAACAGCTATCGTAAGATTTACCATAACTTGGTTTAAATTTTCGAAAATCCAAGAAAATTGTAAATGTTACGTTTTCCATGGTTTGAGTTCAAGATGTCTTGGTTAAGATTTAACCAGTATGTCTTGAACTCAAACCATGGAAAATGTAAAATTTACACTTTTCTTGGATTGTCGTAAAGTGAAACCAAGTTCAACTAAATCTTAAGATAGCTGTTTTTTCAGTGTATATATGAATATAGATAACGAATCCATGTCTGTTAAAATTATCTATACAACTCATCGCGTTGAATTCGCAACTGATGGGTCGGTTTCAAATAACCGGCCTCTAGCTGTTGAACCTAAATTTCCCGTGTTTGAACTTACCGAGATCGGGTTTAATAATTGAGACCTGGCGAAGTAAATGCTTCAAATTATCTGGAAGAGTGACGTGTCCTCGGTTGTAACACGACAAGTTCATTGTCACGCTGATTGAGCAGGAAGCTCGTAGTTTTATCTCCAGCCCATTCAGAGAAAACCTGCGAAAAGTAAATTAATTTTGTTCATTAACCCTCGTTTTTCGATGCTCGTTTCAATGTTGCCACTCCTCTTGCTTTTTACTTTGAGAAAAATTTTCCAGTTAATTCAACCGGACGTATGTTTAATACTTACTTAACTAGAATTCCTGTTGTTTAAACAGGAATCAATGTTATATCAACAGGAATTTCCGTTATTTCAACAGGAATTTCTGTTACTTGACCGGAATTCCTGTTGAAATAACAGGAATTCCGGTTAAGTAAGTACTAACAATTAAGACGTCCGATTACGGCAGCAGGAAATTTTTCTCAGTGTAAAGCTAGAAAACTTGACGCGCCAGTTTGGCGTACCCTTCCCATGATACATTATTTAATATCATATGGGCGCATACAGGATTTCTGTATGGGGGGGGGTGTCAAGTTGTCATTTCATATGGGGGTTCTGGGGGTCCTCCCTCGGTAAATTTTGAAAATTTATAGCTCTTCCTAGACGCAAAATTAGGCTACTTCTATTCAAAAACTATATTGAATTAACCCTCGAGAAAAATGAGATTTTCCGAGACGATGCTGATATTACGGAAATATCTTCATCATGCTGATATAACGGAAATATCTTCATCGTGCTGATAGAAAGACGGAGTCTTCAGGAAATCCAGATTTCAGAAGAAGATCGAGCGAAATTAACAATTAAGGACATTGCTGCCGGAAAAGATGTGTTCCTCCAAGAAAAACAATGATTCATGACATTGATAATTTTTTTTTTTAACTAATTTCCTTTCCCATCTTTTCTTTTTCTCTCTTTCTCTTTCCCTCTTCTCTCTTTCTCTTTTCCTAATTTTTCCTTTCCTTTCCTCCTTTTTTCCTTTCCTTTCCTCCTTTTTTTTCTTCCTATGGGGGCCTGGGGGCCTTGGCCCCCTTGCCCCCCCCCCCTGGTTGCTCCCATGTTTAATATCCCCCAATCATTTCTGAGGGGTCGATTTTGATTGATTTTCGCCTAAAATCTGCGTTTAGTTTTTGATGTGATTTAAAAATGCGTAATATGGTTAGGCCACGTATCATGAAAACAGTCAGAAGAGAAACTTTAAATAATTTTTTAAGCGCCCTTTTGCCAGTTCATGCCATGTTCTCGTTTTATATTTTTTCCGCTACAAGGTAACTTCCGCGCTTAAGTTGGTTAAACTTAATTACTTTCTTGGATAGTGGTACACATGTGTACCATTTTATGTAACATGTGATTCAATGGAATTTAAATGGACATTTTTCAAAAAGTTGTGTGACCCATCAAAGTTCTTAAAAAAGTGTCCTCTTTTGAACGGTCTGAACAAATCTCAAAAAAACTCAAATCCCAAAATGCGTGCATGAAAGGGTTAACTCTTTTTTTGTGTTTAAAAAAAATAATAATAATAAAAAAAAAAAAAAAAAAAAAAAAAACTGACGAAATCCGCGCTCCTAAACTCTTAAAATGCTTTTAAACGCGCGATCGTAATGATGACGATGGACTTTATTTATGGTAGGTTCCCATCTGCATTCGCCATTATTCTTATGCTGGAAAAAAGGATTCACAGAGTAACTAGCTAGCAGACTAGTGATTAACAGCCTATTAAAGGTACTTACTGTGACTCAGGTGCAAATGAATGTCATCTCTTGATGAAGTGACAGTACACCATCTTATTAGATGGGAATCTCCCTCTGCACTATTAGTGCCTAATACAGTGCCATCACAATTGCGAATTTGAAAGAATATTGTGAGTCTAGGCGTGGATTTTGTAAGTTTTTAGAGCTGTATTCGTTATTTTTTTGAGGTTTTTACTTCTGAACTGACCCTTTAATCCCCTGTAGCATAAGTTTGCAACAGCCCCATTCACCGATGATTCCACCGGTTGACCAAAGGATTACGCAGTCCAGTCCAGCAGTGTGAGCAGCCTGACTGCAACCCACGCAAATACTATGATATGTATTATTTTTTCCAGCTCGTGGATTCATCGGTGAGTATCAAAATGCCATCAATTTTCAAAGTCATCAAAATATTGCGCACCCATAATATTTTCGTGGGTTATAGCCACACTGCTAAACTGTGCAGTGTCATCTTTTTTTTTTTTTTTTTTTTTTTTTTTTTTTTCTACCGATAGAATGACAGCTGAATCAAATCATCGGAGGCAAAGCGTGCTATTAGGCAACGTAGCATTTTGTCCCCATTTGATTCCATAGAAAATGTCGAATTCGTTGGTCATCGCCGATCCCTAGAGAGTTTGATATTTTTCTTGAGTTTTAATGAGCCAAATGCAACTTTGCGCGATTGCACGCTTCGTCACTGCAAATCATTTCTCTTAAGATCCGCAAAACGACAGCCCTGAGCAGGGGCGTGCCGAGAGGACGGGGGGGGGGGGTTACCCTAGCCCCGGGCGGCATCCTCCGAGGGCGGCAAAATCAGGGCGAACAACAAAAAAAAAGGTTATCAAATTTTAAAATGAATTACAGAGGGCGGCAAAATCAGTGTGTTACAAGGGAAAAAATGAAAAAGAAAAAAAAAATTTCATCCAATTTATAATTTTGTTCGCGAAGGGCGGCAAGATTGCATCCTTGCCCCCCCCCCTCTTTGGAAACCACGGCATGCCCCTGGCCATGAGTAGCATACAATAAGGCAGACGCGGTTTGAGTAGATAAATTTAAAATTGAAGAAAAAATATTTTCGTCGCCAAGCGTTAAGATTACAATTACTTTTTATTTAGTGAGTGCGAGACGGTCATTTAAAAGAACGATTTGCTGATAGCTGCTTTAGTTTTTCTTATCATTCCATTGTTTAGGGCACAAAGCGAAGCAGATTTCTCACACGGTATTAGGAATTTTAATCTAAATACAAATGGGTACTTTCATTTGCATTTTTATTTGGTATCAGAGTGATTAATCAAATGATTGTCAGTTAATTACCGCCTTCGCCGCAATATCTTGGCCATTAAAATTGTTGTAACGCTTTGAGCAATCAAGGATGCAGTCCTTTCATTCAAATCAGAAAACCCCTCGAAACAAATCCAGTCACCGGTCTGGGCGATACCCGCCAGAATATTTGAAACAGACTAAAAATTTCCAGAATTATAACATTATTGATGAAAGTGTTTGAGGTTGAGTTCGTCTCGGAAGTGTAAGCGAGGCTTTCCGATAATCTTTGGCGGCGAATTTTCAGTTTATTGCATTCGTTCAAATAAAGAAAAAAATTGCCTTCAACTTTGACCTTTTAACCCTTTTTCTCCAAGCACTGGCGGAACCAGGATCTCTTGCATCTCTCTCATTTCCCATTTGAATGTATAAGTAGGAAAAGGACAGAAAGAGGGGGTGTTATCCCCTTGCCCATCCTTGTCTAACATACGTTTCTTAGTGGAGAAAAGAGAGAAATGAAGAAACTCTCGTTGCGCTACTGTCTCCAAGGTTAAGAAGACAAATCTCCGCTTGCTCGCTTTAATTTAGTGGGTAGATAAATATTCCTACTCCTGGGTGTTGTTTTTGCCTATCTCTCTAATTGAAGGCGCTTGTAGAAACATGATTAAGCTAGTGTCAACAACTTCTACAGTAGCTTCTGTCGATAAAAATTGAAATGTTGTATGAGGCAGATCTACAGTTACAAAAACGAGTATACTCGGACATGGCAAAAACGAGTATACTCGGGCATGGCGTTGAAAGGGATAATTTTAAAGCACTCTTCAATGAAAAGCCAACTCTTAAATTTATTTTTATTTATTTTTATTATGTAATAAAAGAAACAAAAAGAAAATTCTAAAGATTATCGGTCCAGATACGTCTACACTTCTCAAACGTCCTTTAAACTGGCAGGGACAATAATACCTAGCCAGAGTTTGCAATATGCAACACACCGAATACGTGTTTTAGGTGGTATCTCGTGCGTTGCGTATTGCATATCCTAGCGAGGTGTCAAATAAAGCTAAGTATCATTAAACGCAGGAATAAAGTGCGTCGTGCGTTGCATATCCTGGCCAGGTATCTTTGTCCCCGCTAGTACATCAACTTATGCTAGCCTACCAATAAAATACAAAAGATCCAAAGATTATTATACAAACTTGAAAGTTTATACGTATTCAAAATCATTATCAAAATGACTAAATTTCAAACGTGCAAACAAAAATTCGTAAACGACGAAACAAAGCAATGTGTAATAAAATGATCAAAATTGTCATTGCGCTGCCGAAGCCGAAATACGGCCAATGATTCACGTTGAAATACTCCGAAGTAAGAAACGCTTTTCAGACTCACTCGAACAAATTCTTAAAATCGATTTCGTTTGCATCATATGCATTCCTTCGCGCTCATAAAAATTATAAATCATATCTCGTAGCTGAAGGTAGGTGTTAAAAAACTATTTTGGAGCCGAGGGATTATGCAGGATTAAACGGACGTCGGAATCTTCTAATGAGTTATGAATCAAGCACCATGCATTTATGTTTTCAGGCATGTGAATAAGTGAGTGGTGAGAAGCTCACTTTTAGATCTGCTTCATCGGATGTTTTGAAGATGATGAGCTGTAATCCGCACGCGCATGCTAGTTCTTTGAGAGTCTCTGTTTTGCCTGTGTCTGGACCGCCAACAACTGCAGCTCCTGCAACAAGGTAGAACCATTTAAAGTCTCGTTATTCTTGTAGATGTAGTTTCAGAAGTGTAGGCGGACCTAGACCGATAATCTTTGAAATTTGTCAACATTATTTCTGATATTACTCGATGAAAATTAATAAAAATGAAATTGAGTATTCACTTTTCAATGAGGAAAACTTTAAACACAAAAGAATAAAGTCAGGGGCAAATTCTGTATTGATTTGAAGGAATAAAAGTTGAAAATTCGCCAAAGATTATAGTTTTGGTCCGCCTACACTTCTGAAACCACCTCTACTTGTATGTACACTGAAAAAACAAAGTTTAAGAAGAACTGATGCAGCTTTTTAAAATAGCCTCGCAGAGCAAAAGACCTATCTCTACCGAAGCAAGTTGTAGTGGTTCTGAAGCATGCACTACTTCGGTAGAGCCAGATCAAGAAAAGAGGCTGTTACTCTAAAGAAGTAGTGCTTTGGTACACCTACAATTTTCTCCGGTACAGCTGGAATTTTTGCTCTGCGAAGCTATTTTAAAAAAGCTGCTTCGGCTGTACATAAACTTTGTTTTTTCAGTGTATAGGGTGTTTCAAATAACTTCGTTCCCCTTTCAGCCTTTAAAACGTAAACTCCTCACAATCAGAGCGGCTCTAGGGGCAAATCTATTCCAATGGGAGGGAAACATTAGGGGGTGAAAGATCACGATTTGGCGGTCTTAAAAAAAAAAAAAAAAAAAAAAAAAAAAAAAAAAAAAAAAGTCCGCCCCCTCCGACAAAATTTTATTAAAGTGATGATCTTTATACCGGGTTCAATGGTGCCTTGACAGCCTTAACCTCCCCCCCCCCTTCGAGTAGCCCTGGTATTAGAGGGACAAAATGTTAGCGGTGTAACGACGAGCGTGAACTGAAAAACAGCATCCATCAAATGAAGCAATGCAATGCATCAAATGCAATCTGGCAACGTTGTGTGGTTTCCATTTAAACCCATGTAAAAGGTCGAATGCGAAGGTGTTCACTGAACACCCACTACTTCGATCTTTTTCACGGGTTTAAACGGACGAACTGTAACGTTGCCGAATTGCACGCTACGTTACTGATGGAGATCCCACTTTTATCAATTTCGAAATTGGACCAATGTCAGCTCACTTCGTGACGCAAGTCGGTTCATCCTGTTCATGTTTGGTCTTCCTGTATTTATCCACCACTTATACTAATTCGCATCTACTTGTACTAATCTATCTTGTAAGAATGAGGTCGTAAATAAGTTCTTTTAGTTTGATGTTTGATTCGAAATCGATGAAAGTTTGAAGAACAGCGTTCATGTGTGAGGTCCATACTTTATTTGAGAAAGGATGCTCATAGTATAAGGTCATTATAAAAATTGATAAAACACAACAGTTTGAATGGCGTTACCGAAGTTGCTTTGAAGGCCGGTAAGGAGTCCGAGCAAACATCTTTCAGTGATGGGAGTGACAACGATTCTCTGTGGAACACCCTGATATTCGTAATAATATTTATGTGTGACATTTGCCATTCTCAGGTCGCATTTCTTGCTCGTTTCGCACCAAAAATATTTCAGCTGCCTTAGCCAAATGAAGTCTCGCCTGCGATAAGAAAAATCACGAACATTCAATTACTCAAGGGCTTCTGTAGGATTTTGATCTCTTTTTGGGGAGTGGAGGGGGGAGGGGGGGGGGGGGGTAAATCGAAAGGGAGTCGAGAGAGCTTGCCCCAATAGTGGAGGGATTCAGGGGATTCATTCATACTGACATTTCATTGACATTTATTAGGTACGAACAAAACGAACGCGTTTGGTTGGTTTCTTTCACAGTCAAATGAGAGGTAGTAAAGTTCTCATATCATCATTTTTTTCTGAGTCAAACATTGTTTTCTTGTTTCATCGTTTCATTATTGTCTTATTGCTTTGGTTATATTCAATGGAGGCGGGTGCAATCAGGCAACGTTGCATTTCGTCCATTTAAACCCATGTAAAATATCGATTCGAGGGAGTGCACTCTACATCCCAATAATTTGATATTTTTAATGACTTTAAATGGTCTAAATGCAACCTTGCAGGATTGCACGCGCCGCCACTGGTTACATTTGATGAGGGCAATGGCAGCCCTATCCCGTTAACGAGTTTGATAGCCTGAATAAAGCTGTGAACATGAGAGGTATATTTTTGTCTAGATATATTCACCCGTATCAAAAACACTCAACCGTTATGAAGAGATAATTCGAATTAATCGCCAGTTTTTGGGGTGGGGGGCAAAAATAAACAAACAATCAAATAAATAAGTATAAATAATACATAAAATAGCTCTTATAATGCGTATTTCGCTAATGATGTGTAGAAATATAGCCTCACTCTGATTCAACGTTTTTTGTCAGCATTGTTGCAATAGCGTCCCGCAAATTTAGAATCACTAAAATAATATAACTAGCACTTCCTCTTGATAAGTAAGACTGATCGATCGCTCGAACCTTTTCCACAAGTTCATCCACCATCTGGACAAAATCAAAGAAATCAAGTCATATAGGATTCAAAGTTTTTCATTTTCACTAATTAGATCTCACACTTAAAACTATGAGGTTTAACTAATGTTGTCTTCAGACTAGTAAATTCGCTGATGAAGCAATACTATTCCGCAATCAATAGAATCTATGAATGCACCGAAAAGCGATGACATCGGCGGACATCGCATAAAGTATCGAGAAAGCAACACTGATGTCATAAAGGAAGGAATTTCTTTGCATAAATATTAAAATCTAATCGTGATTCCGGAGCAATAATTGGTAATTTGAAATTTTAGGATGTACAGATCCCAGTGTATCAGTAGCACAAGGAGAGAAATTCTCCATCCCTCTCTTTTCTCCATTGGAACACGTATGTTAGACAAGAATAAACAAGGGGATGAAACCCCTTCTTTGCACAAGGAGAGAAATTCTCTATCCCTCTCTTTCCTTCATTGAGACACGTATATTAGACAAGAATAAAGAAGGGGATTAAAACCCCTTCTTTCTTTCCTTTTCCCACGCGTTCATTCAAAGGGGAAATGAGAGAGATGGAAGAGACCCTGGTTGCGCTACTGCCATGTACTATGACTTTCAAAAGAAAGTACCCTGGTAGACATTTTCTCTCTTCAATTCCTCGACCAGTTTTAACATTTTTTCAGTTATTAGGTACTTCAGAGTCTAACAATATTGACACTTGAAAGTTTTCCTTAATAACCCATGTATGCCCAACTTTATTTGAACATTTTAGATGTTTCTTGGCGCTTTTCTCAAAAAACACGTACCATTTTAGAGTTAAAAAAATTGAAAAATTACAAATTGTGAAATTTTCTGGTCCAGCTAAATGATACGTGCTAAAAGATCACAGGATTGATTTTCGAGTAAAATTGGCCTAAATTTACTGTAATTTGGTCCCCAAAAAAAAAAAAAAAAAAAAAAAAAAAAACCATGAAAAGTGGATCGTTACTCGTTAACGACCCAATGGGCATATGTGTTGAAAAATCTAAAACTCTTCGGAAAATAATGAACATCATTATCTAGGACCATTTTGATGAGAAGAATTTATTTTGAAGGTCATAGTACGCATCAGAGTTTTGTATCTAATGGGTCTGTTGCACACTTCGGCTAGAGCGTTTTAAAGTACCAATTCTTATGAAAAAAGCCGTAAAAATATCAATGGCAGCATCAGAAAACACCAAAATTCATTAATAAACTCACAAATTGCGAAAAACACTAGACACTATTCACCCCTGTATCTTTCCACCACGTGCACGCTATTTCGCGAAATTAGCGCGGCACATTCAAATAATCACGGCTGTCTTTCATCACAACTGACTTCATAAACAAATAAGCAGTAAACACGGACGGCGTCTGTTTGAATTCTTACGTCTCAATATCCTCAATTCCTCACGAAAGGTTAAGAAGGTACGGAAACCGACATTTGTGTCGAAAACTTATCAAAATGAAACAATAACACTCAGGAGTTCCAAGTATGATTCCAACTTCAATCATGTGCCGCGCTAATTTCGCGAAATATCGTGCACGTGGTGGAAAGATTCAGGGGTGAATAGTGTCTAGTGTTTTTTGCAATTTGTGAGTTTATTAATGAATTTTGGTGTTTTCTGATGCTGCCATTGTTATTTTTACGGCTTTTTCATAAGCATTGATACTTTAAAACGCTCTAGCCGAAGTGTGCAAAAGACCCATTTTATCTTTACTCGAAGTTCCATGAGGTTTTACGAAAAAAAAGTTCGTCTTTGAAGGGTATTTTACGATGGTGTCATCAATACGACGAAGAATGGTCGTGGGAGCTGAATTTCTTTCCGCAAAATAAGTGAATTTTTTTACAAGGTCGGACACAGGTCTTTGTTCCAAGTCCCCCACCTATTCTTCAATGCTTCATAACTCACTTCATAAGACTTCGAATTGGAAAATTCACTAACAATAAGCTCTCAATTGCAATTAATTTCTCTAACGTAGGTTCCACCGATCCCTGGTAGATTGCATATTATTTCCCCATTTGAAGGCTGTTTGTCTCATTATTCTTCCTAGTCTCCTCCGAGGTACAAAGTTGCAATGTTGTATGTTCTATAACTTGCAAAATAAACTCGCCTCTCATCGAAATAGTTCTTTATGCAATTTTCTTTTATTTTCCAGTTTTAAATTTTTTGAGGCATATAATGTCACAAGTGGTAATACTGTGAGAATCAGTAAGAGGTACTTGGAAACCGTAAAATTTCTCAACTTGGCCGAAAAATGAAATAATGAAAATTTCCATCATCAGGATACTTTCTTTTGAAAGCCGTAGTGTTTACTTATTTACTTCTCGTTCAATTATACCTGTAACAATGGCAGCTATCTTTTCCTCTATACGAACCTTAGAATACGATTGTCTTAAGGCTTCTAATTTATCTTGAGTAGTCGCAAAGTCTTCCCGTTTCTCATTTGAACATAAAACTTGGCTGATCAATTTGGTCCAAATCACACGTGCACTGATTGTCAATATCTTAACGAAAAGTAATAGTATGACTTTTACATGGAAAGTGATAATAATAAATCAATGTGTGAATGAAAAAAGTACTAAAATAATTGTCGAATATAGTATTAGTATGCGACATAATGGAGGTCTTTCAGGCGATGAGAAGCTGGCTGAATTTTCACAACGTGTCTTTAAAAGTAACGTGGAAAGCAGCAAAAATTTCAAAACTGACCACAAACTCAATAAATGCGTTTGAACAAAATTTCAAGATGGCAAGATGTCTGTCATGTAGCGAGTCACAATTTAATAGTCCCATATAATTGCAGTTTTTTTCTCTTTGCTAAAAAAAGTAATTCATCTTATACAAAGCTGCGCTCTGCAAATTGTGACCATATTAAACGGAACATGCAATGTTCTGTGTACTTACTACTTGTACTTATTTTGTACTGCAACCTGCATTAAGAAGAAATCGTTACCGAACACTCCTATGTTCGGTGTACCCACTCTAAAAAAGTGTTAGATTAACTATTCACATACTTAAAAGTATGGTTTTTTTTTTTTTTTTTTTTTTTTTTTTTTTTTTTTTTTTAAACTGTTAGTTTTATTATTTAAAATAGTTGAACTAACACAGCATGGAGGTAATTTACCTATTTAAATGGTAACACTAACACTACTAACAGAATTTAAGTTTTTATCACAATTTTTAGTATGTAAATAGTTAAATTCAGCCTGTTTTTTTTTCTCCACAGTGTAGACTTTATTTAAAATCTTCAGACTTGCTACAGCTGGTTTTTTAACATTTTTTCTTTCTCTATTTTCTTCATAAAAGAGACATTTAAATAAAGTAATGCTTAGAACTGAATAATACCGTGTAAGCACGTGTTTCATGTTGAGATATCAAACTTGCTCTCAATGGAGCTGTTGCAAACTTTTGCTACAGGCTTATTAATAGTTGATTATGGGGTAATACCCTGTAAAAATAACGATTAGCGCGCTAAAAAATCACGAAATCCACTCCTAAACTCACAAAATGCTTTTAAATGCGAGACCGTAATGGCGGCCGAGGCCACGGTTTTCTTATGGCAATTGTATGCTTCTTCTTCTTCTTGTGCGGTGTTGCGAGAACACCTCGTGTAGATGGCGCTGATTGAAGATAGGGAACCCCAATACAAACCGCGGCCCCGGCCGCCATTACGGTCTCGCGTTTAAAATCATTTTGTCAGTTTAGGAGTGGATTTCGTGATTTTTTAGCGCGCTAATCGATATTTTTACTGGGTATTACCCCCTTATCAACTATTAATAAGTCTGTAGCAAAAGTTTGCAACAGCTCCATTGAATAAATAATTAAATGATAGTCCAAACCATATTAAAAAGAAATCTGAACCCAGCAGCGGCGGCTCGTGCGATTTCGCAACAATGGATTCTCTCCATTCAAAACTGTGTAAAATAATCGATTCTTTGGTGAGGCGTCGTGCCTCACCTATTATCGATCTTTCTGCATAGATTTAAATGGCAAAAGGCACAGTCACCAAATTGCAGGAGCCGCCGCTGTGGACCTGGGCCTTACCTGAACAGGCTCTTGCAAAATCCAGTCCCTCAAAGACTGGCTCTCAAGTTTTCCAACCATGTTCTCAACACCCTTCTGTAGAGACTGAACCAATATCTCCTGCAATTTTTCCAACCAGTACTCGACATTTCCTCTAGCTTTTACACGCTGTAATATTCCAGTTAACACATTTAAAGCTTCCATTTGAATTTAGCACCGTTGCAGAAGTGAAAATAATCGTCAACTTTTTGAGAACAAGAATCTTCTTTTTCATGAAATTTTACGAAGGCACTTTTGGGGATCTTGCTAAATTTTGCTACAAGCTAATGATAAGTTATAATTATTGAGTAAAATCTAGCTGAAAAAATACGATGAGCTCATTAATAAATTCAATTTGAACACGCAGAGAAAAGTCTCACATTAGATAGGAATCTCCCATAGTGAATTGTTTAAAATGGTTAGTCCATTTGGTTAGTCAATATACATATAGGTTGAAATGAAACAAACATTTTAAGGTACGTCGAATCTAATGGTGCAATACAATTTTAGAGATCAGTTTTTTTATTAACATGCATTCGAAAAGAATCTAGAGGTAGTTTCAGAAGTGTAGGCGGACCTAAACCGATAATCTTTGGATTTGTCAACATTATTTCTGATATTACTCGATGAAAATGAATAAAAAATGAAATTGAGAGTTCACTTTTCAATGAGGAAAACTTTAATCACAAAAGAATAAAGTCAGGAGCAAATTCGGTATTGATTTGATGGAATGAAAGTTGAAAATTCGCCAAAGATTATGGTTTTGGTCCGCCTACACTTCTGAAACAACCTCTAACTTCCAATGAGTACACTCGCAATAGTGAGCGAGATAGAACATCGTTTGGGTCCAATTTTAGTCCTGAGGTCATCACTAAAACGGTCAATTTTGTGAATTTGCAAAACCTGAAGACAAAGGAGGAGAAATGAAGGCCGAAGGGTGAGAGAAAGAGAAAAACAGCTTGTCTCTAACCATTGGCGGATCCAGCAATCTGGCAACAGTGAATTCTTCCCACTTGATTGCATGAGAAATAATCGATTAGTCACGGGGCTGTAGCCCCTTCAGGAATCGATTGTTTACTATGCATTCAAATGGAAAGAATGCGCAGTTGCCAGATTGCTGGATCCGCCAATGTCTCTAACCTTGTGGAGGATCATGTTTTCCCCTTGTGGTGACACTACGGCGAACACTTCGGTCGATACAATTTGACAGTACTTGTTGCTCACAGCTCTCACGCTGTCAACATTGTTTTCCGCATCTTCAAAACCAATCTTCGCGATGGCGTGGAAACATTTTTGAATGAATTCAGCCACAATGTGAGGGTTATTCCCCTGTGAAAAGAAGTTGAGCGGTAATAGTAAAGAAGCAAAGGGGCGGAGCTCAGAGGGTCGATGGCTTGTGCAATGTGACAACAATTTTTTTCCTCCGTTTGAATCTATGTACAATAATCGAATGCTGGTGAAGCGCTGCTTCACTATTGAATCGATTGTTTTACGTAGGTAGAATCAAATTTAGGAAAAACATTGTTGATTAATTGTGCGAGTAGCCACTGGGCTCATAAAGGGTCGGCGAGCCGATCATTATCTTTTTCCTTAAACCGATCGCTTGCGCTCCAAATCATAGACTTTCCGTGAGATTCCCTTCATTTGGCTTAGGTTGAGATATACTCAGGCCGAGGCCAGTCAAGCGAAAAAAATTGCAATTCAGAGACGCTCCCAGCTACTCGCAAATTAGTAATTCTGGAGAAATATTGAGCTTATTTCAAGGTACTTACCTTACTTAATGAGCTACCTTGAAAATAGCCTTGAGCACGCAATGGGGCAGTTGCAAGGGTCTGAAATGTTGTGTTTTTTATAAAGAAAATGATAGTACTTGTTGAGCTGAGAACAATGGTGCCTTTGGTTTTTTTCGTAAGTTCCCCGGTTTTGGAGATACCCACGTTCAAAGTTGTAGAAAATCGTGGGCGTAGTGACGTCACTACGTGGAATTCCCATTTGAAACAATGTGTTTTGGGCCAAAATGTCATCTTCGGAACAATGGGAATTAACTAGAAACCAAAGGCATTTTTGTTCTCAGCTCACCGAGGACTTGCATTTTCTATGTAAAAACCGCAACATTTCAGACCCTTGCAACTGCCCCATTGCGTGCGTTACTGAAGCGTCTTTTGAATTGAAAATGCCTATGTTATAATCTCACTTGAAAATCCCTCGAATTTTCCTCGGGAAATCCCAAGGCGTTTTGGCCCAAAGAGTGTTCCTAAATCGCAAATTGAATCAGAAAACGGTTCAAAGCTAAGCCAAGCCAAGGTGATTTCAAGGAAAATTCCTGAATTTCACCCTAAGAATATCCTATTAAAGACGCTATCAGTCTAGAGCTGTTAGACTTGACTGCTGATGTAGTAACGACTAACGATAGTCATAATCGCTCAGCATTATTGAAATTTACAAGATATGGATTTCTTATACAGCTATTACAGCTACTTAACTTCAAATGAAACTTTGAAGAATTTCCTATACCTACGTGATGATATCAGATCAGAGGTTATTCAGCTTTGAATAGACAACAAGAGTAACAGGACTATCTATATTCACCGGTTTCAAAGTTTTCTCTCCCCCCCCCCCCAGCAAAACTGAATAGTTTTTTTTCTGACATGTTGAAATTGTTTGTCAAAGTGTAAACATTTTTGAACCTGTATGAAACCACGCACTTATAGGTTTCCCATGGCTGTAAAAATAATACTTGGGAAAGTGCTTTTTAAGCGCAGCTGTGAGCCAAGCAGTGTATTTTTACTGATTTTTTCGGGCTCTTAATTTCAAATAGGTATATTTTTATGTTGAAACTAAAGAGCCGTATAATGTTTTCCCTGGGATAGAATCTTCAGGAGCTCCGTGTTAAATAGATAGTGAAAGCGGGTAAAGAATATTTTTACTGATTTCTTTAGACTTCTAATTTCAAATAGGTATATTTTTTATGTTGAAACTAAAGAACCTGATAATGTCTCACCTGGGATAGAATCTTCAGGAGCTCTGAGTTTGAGAGATAATAAAAGCGGGGAAAGCTCGTCCTTTTGGCACTTAGATAGTCTTCAAGGTGATGCATCATTTGGTCTATGTTCAAATTGCAGTGGCTCAAGGATTCTAAAAGTCCGGGTCTTCTAACGCAAGACAACACGTGAGGATCCTGCACATCATTCGTTATACGTAAAAGTTTAGTTACTTCGAGTACTAGAGGAACATTTTCGAAATCTTTATAATTTATCTGATTTTTCGGCGTTTTTGAGGCCATTAATCTTTTTGTTGCAATATTGTTAGGATCGAGTCATTGTTCGACTCGTAAATAATCCGAAATTATTTAGGACGGTTTAGCAACATTGCTATTGATTTTCGTGATAAATCGTTGTAAAGACTTTGCATGTAAAATTTTATTAATGCTCTACGATTTTTGTGTCGATTTTGTGTGCCCAAAAATGAGTTTTTCGGAAGTTGAAACAGTTTTTTTGTTTATTATTTTTTTTTTCTCGAGAAATTCCGTGATTTATCGAATTTTTTTCTGTCAGAAAAACGGTCGGTTTCTTTGATACACGGTTCTTGTTTATAAACTCACCTCAGCAGTACTTTGCATTATCGATGTGTACGTCTTTTCAACTTGGTTGTACAATGAAGCTACTTCCGGCAGTTGTCTGTGCATATCCGGTATAGAAAATAAAGACACCAAAGTCACCCATCGGCTCTCACAATGCCACCATTCATCCTGCAACCAACAGTCATTTAGGAAAGTTTTTCCAAAGGAAATCATTGTGTCAAAGCGGACTTGTTATCTTTTTACCAAGAATCAATGGAAGGCGCCGGAAGGAAAGAAGTTCAATTTTGCGCAACGAAAATTGAAGATGTATTTTAATTATATTGAAACCTTTAGATTTTTTCCAAAATTTAGTTAAAACCGATACCTTTGTCCTTTATTGAAAGAGGGGGGGGCTTTATTTGATTAGAGCCAGGAAAAGTCTGCATGCAGCCATTCCTTTTGTTTACGGCACCATTTCCCTAAATCGTGCAATAAAACCATGTTGAAAATAGTTTGAAAAAAAAAAAATATATACTATGTATATTGTATAGAACGTTTATGCCCACAAGCATCCATGCTTCCCCGAAATCTTAACAAAAAAATCTAATTCCGTTTAAGAGCAATTGGGAGGGGGGGAACAGGTGTTACGTACGTACGTAATCCTCATTATGCGAAGTCCGTAACATGTGCTTTCCTGAATTGCTCTCAATTGAAATTGGATTTTTTCTGTTAAGTTTTGATAATGAAATGTAAACCAAGGTCGTGTTCACGAATTTCGAGACTTGGATGTGAAAGAGATGGCTATGCATGAGGCAGAGCTGCCCGTTTTCCGTGTAATTAATGGCATTTTCCAAGTCACCGATGATTCCACCGGTTGAGAAAAGATTAGGTACACAGTTCAGTTCAGTGTATGATTGTAATGCACGAAAATACTCTGATCTGTAATCTTTTCTAAATCGGTGAAAACTTCGTCAATTTATTTAAATATCCACAAGTTTTTTTTTATAGTCATCGATGACTCCATCGCATCGCGGTTGAGGAAAGATTACGCAGATGCAAGTAATTTCGTGCATTACTGTCATACTCCATCCTAGTCCCTGGATTGAACTGTGTAATCTTTCCTCAACTGGTGGAATCATCGGTGAATTCAAGAATGTCATTAATAATACGCAAAACGGCAGCTCTGGCATGAGAGTCATGAGAGAGTGAGAAAGATAGTTTGGAACGCTACGCAAGTTTTTTCACAGCTGATTGCGATTGGTGAGTGCATTATTGGCTAGAGGTAGTTTCAGAAGTGTAGGTGCTCCTAGACCGATAATCTTTGGAATTCGTCAACATTATTTCTGATATTGCTCGATGAAAATGAATGAAAATGAAATTGAATGTTCACTTTTTAATGAGGAACACTTTAAACACAAAAGAATAAAGTCAGAGGCAAATTCGGTATTGATTTGAAGGAATAAAAATTGAAAATTCGCCAAAGATTATGGTTTTGGTCCGCCTACACTTCTGAAACGAGCTCTAACCGTTAACTTTGCCCTAAGACTATGTACAGGAATCTGATGATTCGATTTTTACTTTTTTTATCCCTTGGAGTGAAGGGAATATCGTACGAATTTTAATGAAAAGCCTTTCGCGGGGAGGAAGGGGGCTTGGAATATTTCCTCAGTTTCGAGGAAAGTAAATTTGATTAAAAATTGTCAATAACTCACAAGAATTTTTTGCAGCAACGTGAAATTTGTCACCCATTCATCAACCTCTTGCTTAATTGGTTTCATATGCTTTGAGTTTGTAATTCCGGCAATGTTTACACAACTTTCGTCAAGGATTTCATAGATGTTTCCCAAATCTTTGAGTCGTTGTACGTTGGTCTCCGGGTCGGACACGGTGATACCAAATTCGAGGCTCTTCCAACAGCCCTTAACCTATCGCAATAATCATAAAAAGACCATGGATACCATAGCGTGAGTTTATTCAACAATTTATTCAAAGATTTATTTTAAAATTTAATAGCCTCAACAAATGGCAGATATCGATTTTAGAATCTAAGGGTTGAAAAAATGACGTGTTTGTCTAAAATCTTCATTATTTAACCTTGATTCGAGAAAAAGGCGCCGTTTTTCCAACTAGTTAACTACATGAACTTTCAACCGACAGCATCTAGAAGAAATGGAAACTGATTTATCCTATTGGTTTAAACAGCGCCACGTGACCCTTTACAAAATTTACGGTGTTATGCAGACTAACCGGGGAAAAAAGGTTGGGTTCTTTATCCTCAAGTTTGCGCCATATTGCATTGGCAGTATAGTTGCGGGGGAAAATATCGTTCTAAGTTTGGGGAAAAGGGGCTCTTCCAAAATTTTGCTACAGTGGACTGAAGAGTTGATTTTTGCATGATACCTGTAAAAATGACGATGAATTCACTAAAAAATCACACAATTCACTTTCAGAATCGGGCTTAATGGCAGAGAGACGCAGGTATCGTGGGAGAGAATCCTATCTAATTTGAGACGTACAGGGTGTTTCACGTAACCTGCTCACTATGGTTATTTTGAACGGGTGACGATAAAAAAATCTGGAAAAATCGGTTTTATAGTGATTCGGACCTGAAGTTTCATTTAAAAATACTGTCACAACCCAACATTTGGTTTTTGGGGGGTCCTCAGGGGGGCACCACCCTAATCTCGAGATTTTCAAACAGCAACCCCTATCTTGTGATACCTCATTTGAAAGAGGGTAAAATTCTAAGCATTTTGGCTTAAACCGGAAGTCGATATCTCTTTTTCGTTTTCGAGGTATCGAAGGTCGAAGTTCGATATAGGACCAATTTTCGAAAATTCTGAACTCCTACAAAAATAGTCGTAAACCAAAAAACTGCTCTTGTAAAATGCTCTACTTGATGAGTACTTTCAAGAAAAAAATACGAATTCACAATCAAATAAACTGGAAGTAAATTTTTAGGCACCTTAACATTTTTGGCGGAAAAAACCCCAATTTCTCAAAATTTTCAAATGGCATCCCGTATCTTTTAATACCTCATTCGAAAAGGCGTAAAAAGTAGTGCATTTTGGCGCAATCAAAAGTCCGATATCGTTTTTCTAATTCGATGTATCGAAAATCGAAGTTCGATTTAGACCATTTTTCGACCCTGTAAAAAACGGATCCTATTGTGTGATACATCATTCAAAAGCACATGAAAACCAAGAATTTTAGTGCAAACCAAAAGTCAATATCTTTTTTCGCGGTCGAGATATCGCAAGTCAAAATTTAAGGTAGGCCCTAACCAGAGACTAAACTTTGACTTGCGATATCTCGACCGCGAAAAAAGGTATTGACTTTCCGTTTGCACTAAAGTTCTTGGTTTTTATGTGCTTTTGAATGATGTATCACACAATAGGATCCGTTTTTTACAGGGTCGAAAAATGGTCTAAATCGAACTTAGATTTTCGATATATCGAATTAGAAAAACGATATCGGACTTTTGATTGCGCCAAAATGCACTACATTTTACGCCTTTTCGAATGAGGTATTAAAAGATAGGGGTTGCCATTTGAAAATTTTGAGAAATGGGGGTTTTCCCGCCAAAAATATTAAGGTGCCTAAAAATTTACTTCCGGTATATTTGATTGTGAATTCGTATTTTTTTCTTGAAAGTACTCATCAAGTAGAGCATTTTACAAGTGCAGTTTTTCGGTTTACGACTATTTTTGTAGGAGTTCAGAATTTTCGAAAATTGGTCCTATATCGAACTTCGACCATCGATATCTCGAAAACGAAGAAAAGATATCGACTTCCGGTTAAGCCAAAATGCTTAGAATTTTACCCTCTTTCAAATGAGGTATCACAAGATAGGGGTTGCTGTTTGAAAATCTCGAGATTAGGGTGGTGCCCCCCTGAAAACCCCCCAAAAACCAAATGTTGGGTTGTGACAGTATTTTTAAATGAAAGTTCAGGGCCGAGTCACTATAAAACCGATTTTTCCAGATTTTTTTATCGTCACCCGTTCAAAATAACCGTAGTGAGCAGGTTACGTGAAACACCCTGTATATCTGTGCTTCTGTAGAGAAAGTGACAAATTAGACTGGAATATCTCATAATACATGCGTTGAACCGTCACTACGATCTTGCCCTTACAGCAGTTTCGTGAGTTTATTACTGAATTTTAGACCTTTTTAGTGTGATTATTGTGATCTTTGCTGGTCTTGACTACTTGTTTGCTTACAGCAATAGTTTGAAAGAGCTCCGTTCAGGCCAAAATTTTGGGAATATTCGACTCTCTAGAGTCTCTTCCAACTTTCAGTCTGAATTCCCCAAAGCTGGTGACATTTTCCCCTTCGACAAAATCCCCCCTTTCATTAGTAACGGAGCAATTGAACAGAAACTTGAATGGGTAAATGAACTTACACTCCTATGTCGTGTTTGTACAGTCGTGTGACGCTCCGTTTCATCAAATACGTATATCAATCAATTCCCGTTTTCTCTTGTCTTGCCGGTCAACATTTCATCGGCGGCCTGCAGCAGGTGGCCAGTAACGCACCATGAATTACGTCCGTAGTAATGCGTGATTTTTTGAAAATTATATGCGTCAGTCCTTTTTATTTGCATTTGACTCCATCACTATCGGCTCATATTTGTACAAATACGTAGGTATGTACAACGTATAGTATGCAATATGCATGCAAGCAATGTAAGTCACAGGCTCAAGTGCTCAGGTAAAATTAAATTTAAGTCAATGAGAGTGTGTAGCAAAACTTTTTTCCGCCCCCACCCCCTCCGATCAATTTTTACAAGTGGCGTAGGCGTGTGATTCGGCAACGTTGCAGCTCGTCCATTTAAACCCACGAAAAATATCGAAATATTGAGTGTTCGGTGAACACGTTCATTTCGACTTTTTACATGAGTTCAAATGGACAAAATTTAACGTTCCCAAATTGCACGCTACGCCACTACTGATTTTGTCGGGTGTCTAAAAAAAAAAAAAAAAATACATTGATTGGTCATTTCAAAGAAATTTTTTTTCTTTCATTCAATCGCATTCGATGTAACTATACTATCGAAAGTACGATTCCAGTTTTTATCCGTGTAAGAAGGACCTCTTTTGCAAACTGAAACTTCTGCAATTAGTACTTCGGAGTTGTTTCCAAGCAATCGATAATGGTCATTTTTGTAAGTTGGAAAACAAAAACAAAAACGTTTCGCTGACCTCTGTCGTAGTGGCGTCAAGTGCAATTCGGTAACCATGCTTATTTGCCATTTAAACCTGTGTCAAAGTATCGATAGCTTGGGGATGCAATTGCACCGTCTGAAGATCGATTGTTTTACATAGTTCTAAAGGGAGAGAATACGTTGTTGCCACATTGCACGAGCCGCCCCTGCCCTCTATTAAATATTTTACGTCGTTTTTTGAACTTGAGTTTTGATAGCATTAATTATTCGTCGACCTTCTTGCCTCACCTTTAAGAGGAGGGTTTCCAACTCCGCTTCAGCTTTCGCGCGCGCTGAAATTTCGGTCAACTCGTGTGCCTTTGACAAAATATCTGTTTCATCAAGCGTTTTCAAAGTTATGGCCTGATCCTTGCCAACGCTAAAACCCAGGATGCCTTTGATCTCCTCCCAATGTCTGTCCTTTAAAGATGGCTCACGCAATGCTTTAATGACCGGTAGCTGTAATCGGAAGGGGGAAAAAGAAGAAGAAATCGGATACATTACAGAGCCTTCTTTTGTTTACAAGATAAGAAAGCTTCTACAATAACTAAATCTTGCGAATATTAAGCCATTGACTGTTGGTATAAAATAAAGTGTATGAAATCTTATCTAAAAGTTTTCTTCTTTGTTCCCTTCTAGAAATTAAATCAAATAGTATCTTGCGCAAGTTAGGATTTTTTTTGTTTGTTTTTTTTTGTTGTTGAAATAATTAAAGCATGCCAATGGGAATGGGACTTTTGCAAACAGTGGCGAAGCGTGCAATTTGACAACATTGTAGTCCATCCATTTAAACCCATGAAAAAGATCGAAGTATTGGGTGTTCGGTGAACACCTTCGCATTCTACCTTTAACATGGGTTTAAATGGACTTATTACCACGTTGCCAAATTGCACGCTAGGCCACTGCTTGCAAACTTTTGCTACAGCCCTGATAAAAATGGTCCTTGAAAATCCTTGCCCAAATCTCCCTGCAATAAGGATTTCCGTGAAATCATAAGGATCCTCACGTAATTGCACGGAAATCCTTATAAATCCTCAAGAATTTATAAGGATTTCCGTGCAATTACGTGAGGATCCTTATGATTTCACGGAAATCCTTATTGCAGGGAGATTTGGGCAAGGATTTTCAAGGACCATTTTTACCAGGGAGGGGACTGAAGTGTTGATTCTTGCATGAAAACCTGTAAAAGATGACGATGAGTACACTGAAAATCTCAAAATTAACTCTCAGAATCGGGCTTCATGGTGGCGGAGAGACGCAGGTGTCATGAGAGATTCATATCTTATTTGATACAAATCTCTGTGTTCCGTAGAGAAAATGACAAATTAGACAGGAAGCTCCGATTTTTCATGCGATTTTACTTGGGAGTCGACTCCGATTTTTCATGCGATTTTACTTGGGAGTCGACCCGTCTACTCATGACGCTGCGTAGCAAAAGTTTGCAACGGACCCATTACCATCCAAAGATTTAACGATTACCGATTATTCAGTATTCATGTAATCGATTACACTCCCAATTACCAAACGCTGCTTTTAAATATACTCATTTGTTTAATCCCAACCTTTTTATCCAACGATTTGATGTTGACTTCAAGTTTTTGAACGATGACATTCGGGGGAAGTGCCTTTTGAAGTCTTCCTATGTTAATGAGATGTCTTTCGACGAACTCACGCATGGCCTCATACTGCAGAGTGTGAAAATTGGCCTTGTACCATTCCTCGATAGCCGACGCCTCCCAAGCATCCAAACACTCCCATAAAAGTTGAAGCATGTCTATGTCGTGAAGAACTTTCTCCAGAGCACTGTTTTCCTGCACGATATTATGAACGGTACAATTAGGTAGTGGACTAGTGGTTGTAAAATCAGCCACATATTTATGTCATAAATGTTATACAGGGTGTTAAGAAAAAAAGTTTCCACTGCGGTTTTTTTCGAAAACGGCTGCGAATTTTGAAAAACGGCCAAACACGTGTCCAATAATATCGAGGGGGACCCATTTTGGGGGGGTTATTTTTTTTCGGCGCCCCCCTGAGAGGGGCGGGGGAGGGGGTCACTTCCTTTTTTCTTATGGGAACCCTATTTTTTTATTACAGTATCTGAAAGAACATTAAAAAAGAAAAAGAACATTAAAAAAGAAACTTTTTGGCGCAAACCGAAGGTCGATATCGTTTTTCGTTTTCGATATATCGAAGGTCAAAGTTCGATATGGACCTATTTTCAAAAAATCATTACTCCACTTTGAGATACCGGAATTTAAAAAACTAGGGGTCTAAAATACTCTAAAAAGCAAGCCCATTTTAGAAAAAAAAATGAATTTGACACAAATTTAGCCAAAAATAGGGTTTAGCGTCCCCGAAAATTGTCAACGTTTTAACCCCCCAGGGGGGCCCATCAGACAAATTCCTTGAGACGACCCCTATCGAGTGATACATCGATCAAAAAGGCATACCAAACTGAGCATTTCGGCTTAAACCGGAGGTCGATATCGCTTTTCACATTCGAGATATCGAATGTCAAAGTTAGATTTACAAAATTCGATATCTCGAATGTGAAAAGCGATATCGACCTCCGGTTTAAGCCAAAATGCTCAGTTTGGTATGCCCTTTTGATCGATGTATCACTCGATAGGGGTCGTCTCAAGGAATTTGTCTGATGGGCCCCCCTGGGGGGTAAAAACGTTGACAATTTTCGGGGACGCTAAACCCTATTTTTGGCTAAATTTGTGTCAAATTCATATTTTTTTCTAAAATGGGCTTGCTTTTTGGAGTATTTTAGACCCCTAGTTTTTTAAATTCCGGTATCTCAAAGTGGAGGAATGATTTTTTGAAAATAGGTCCATATCGAACTTTGACCTTCGATATATCGAAAACTAAAAACGATATCGACCTTCGGTTTGCGCCAAAAAGTTTCTTTTTTAATGTTCTTTCAGATACTGTAATAAAAAAATAGGGCTCCCATAAGAAAAACGGAAGTGACCCCCTCCCCCGCCCCTCCCAGGGGGGCGCCGAAAAAAATAACCCCCCCAAAATGGGTCCCCCTCGATATTATTGGACACATGTTTGGCCGTTTTTCAAAATTCGCAGCCGTTTTCGAAAAAACCGCAGTGGAAACTTTTTTTCTTAACACCCTGTATTTGTAAAATATGTATTTTAAACAATCGCGGTTTGCGCGAGAAAAAGGATTGCTTTGAACCCATTAGTATCGTCAGTATGAAAGAGCCATAGCGAGTCTTGGTTGTAAAACGAAACGACCATGGCTATAAAATAAACCCAAAAAATGCCTATATAGGCAAGTTTTAACTCATTGGCTCTAGAGTACCTATGCGACAAAGTCTCGTGAAAGTTTGAAGTGACGCAACTGGTGTTCAATTTTTATCACTTATCGCTCAAACGGGTTGATTCTTACTTGTGATTCTTTTCGATCCGAACTAACTTAAAATCAAAAGTAGAATTTTATTAAAACTATTTCATCTTCATTTTCTACTATGTTTTTCGGGGTAAAACAGATTTCCCTGCGCTCTGAAAAAAGAAATAATGGTCTGACTGAAAATGAAGGAAAGGAAATTCGGATTGAAAATTTTTGTTGAGAAACTTTGACGCCAACTTTGACCTTTGACAATTTCCGATCCATTGCCGCATTTTGGGATCGTTGCCCATGAAATCACTGGTTCAGGGTCATCAATCTTGATGTGCGCCACATTTTATTTTGTTTTTTTGTCTTGAACAGTTTTTCGGTCTACAAAATTCATAAATGCCAAAGCTGATAAAACATTGCACGTATGGGTATCTGCCCGGTGAATACCTAACATTGAAAGTTTGTTTGTTTTATCTTAAACAGTGCTGCCATATAGAACAAATGAAACCGAAGAATTAAAGTTGAAACTATGATGTTTTAAATTTAATAATATTGTCATTGTTGGTCTTTGTTACCGGAAGTGCGTTTTTGTCCAAGCTTATTTTACTCTGAAAAAATAAAAAAAAATCTGGAATCTGGACAGTTACTATCTTAAAAAAAAAAACAAAAACAAAAACAAAAAAAACAAGGTATATAATGCTGCACTTTCACCATCAAAAGAAAGTCCGCTGATTGAACCTGCCCTTGATAATTTTGGCCATAATTTTACGAAGAGTCTTAGAATTTTTAAGACGTACTTTCAAGCGGCAATTCTGTACGACTCTGAAATACCTGAAAACTGCAAATTTGTTTTTTTAAAACTGGTCGAGAAATAGAGGAGTGAAAATTTCTACCACGGTACTTTCTTTTGGAAGGCATAGTACGTGCAGTTAATGTATTAAGCGACGAAATGTGTGGATGCAACTCCAATTTGGCACAACTCTTGTTTTCGAGTTAATTTCTTTGACTTTTTTCAATACGGCTGCACTGCCTCACAGAGCCCCCCCCCCCTCCGTCTCGCGCTACTACCTATCTCACTGTCCTCGAAGCTTAACATATTTATTTGCATGGCAGCTGTATATACATTGTAACTATTGTACTGACTTTTGTATCGCTCTGGTATTGCTTGCATTCAGCGGCCGTTTTCTGGCACTCGGCTATTTGTCCCACAAACGTGGCTTGGGCTAATTTGGCCTCCATCTCGTCTCTTCCTTCCTCTACAAGCCAGGGCTCCTGGAATGAAATTTTGAAAAAAAAAAAAAAAAAAAAAAAATGTGAGCTCGAAATATTCGTTCTCTTTTCCGGCATTAAATTACTGATTGATAGTGTGAAGTCAGAACTGAGGGCCTGTATTTTTTAGTGTCGATTGGAGTAGTACATTTATAGTAGTTTAAATAAAAAGAGTCATGAACTCAAAATTAGAGATTTAATAAAAATAACACAGTATAATTGATTTAGGAATTGAGGCCATTTCCGGAAAAAGGGTCCATTAAAGAACGGATGTGCTGTTACTGATAAATCAGCATTGTAACAGAATAGAAACTTTTGTCTGAATAGCGCACCGCGTGTGTTTTAAGGGCCCTTTTTTCTAGAAATAGCCTCAGCTCCTTTTTGAAGAGAATTCATCATGTTGAAGAACAGTTTAACGTTTGCGATCTAAGTAAGTAATATTTTTTATGGAAATATTTTTGTACATCAGGACGGTAAAAATGCAATTAGATAGCCTTGCGTGGTATCGTTGCTTTTAGTCTGAATCGAAATGATATATCAAATCTAGCGTTAGGGGAATCATCCCTGTATTAGCCATTAAACATGGTGCACATTAACTATACAGTCAATGGATTCACCACTTGGGTTAATAAAGCATTGTCCTCAAGTTATGGTGAAAAATAATGACAAGGTATCGATTAGGTTTATTTGATCTTACTAACGACAGCGGGATTCTTGCGTTTGGAGAGGTTTATGCAATATTACCTACGCACGGGAATGGGTATTGCATAACCGATCGATTGCGGGCATTTCCCCCATTTGTTTTCGGTTGAATATTGGCTTTTTGGCGCTGTCAATTTCAATACCAGTATTTACGTCGTTCACGCTTCTATTAGAATAAA
Organism: Trialeurodes vaporariorum; assembly: GCA_011764245.1. NCBI lineage: Eukaryota > Metazoa > Arthropoda > Insecta > Hemiptera > Aleyrodidae > Trialeurodes > Trialeurodes vaporariorum. Next base: position 48,948,922 of record VMOF01000388.1, on the reverse strand, counting down.
ATATCGATTCATCAAAACCAATGGCACCATCAGGATCTCCTCTGTCCTTTTCATTTTTCGTATGAACGTATCTAACACGAAAAGGATGCATAAAAAGAGGATGTTTTATCCTCTTATCTGTTCTTCTCTAACCAGTGACGGCTCGTGAACTTCGGCAACAGTCCCCCCCCCCTTTCGCGGACCAAGCAATCTAGCAACAGTGCATTCTTCCCATTTGATTGCATGATGAATAATCGATTCGGCCCGGGGCTATAGCCCCCTCAAGAATCGATTGTTTCTCATGCATTCAAGTGGAGTAATACACAGTTGCTGGATCCGCCGATGCCCCCCCCCCAATTAAACTTATGTAAAACAAAGAAATCTCCAGGAGGCTGTCAGCCTCAAAGAGAATCGATTATTTTATCAGAGTTTAAATGGAACAATTGCATGGTTGCCCAATTGCGTGAGCCGCCACTGTTTGTAACGCGTTTGAAATGGAGAAAGACGAGGGATAGAACAAGTCTCGCCGCGAAACTGTCGAAGCATCATAAGTCATTACCCGTTAACTATACCAATAAAAATGCATAATATCATCAAAATCGTTTGCAGTTGCACGAAATGGTACGTGTCAATTATAACACGAATCTCTTGTTTTATTCGTCTTTCAAGATGAGTAAGTATTCATCCATCATTGCCAGTTTGAAAGTACACGAAAATACTTGTTTTCTATTTTTATCAACAGGAAGAGATCGTGTATTATTCTTTTTGTCCTCATTATTATTTTTAAAGAACTTCAAATTAAGTTTAGTTTCTGCTTCAAACTGAAGACTTAATGAGCTATCATCGTCCCATAGAATCTAAAGTATCAACATTTTTTTGTCTCACTTTCATCCGAGATTGATTAATCCTAATTTAAAAATAGTATTTTTTGTCTAGTTTAGTTCCGATGGTTTTCGTCAATGAGCTATAACTTTAGAGTGGCAGCGGGCTGGTCCACCTTGTGCCACACAGGGTAGAAGGAATCCCGGGAAGAAGCGGAATTTAGACGGCAGATTCCAAGGTTTGAGGTTAAATTTTGTAGGTCGTTTCCGGCGATGCCCGAGTTTGTTTACGAAACGACCGGAAATAACCTACAAAACTTAACCTCAAAATCGATTTTTACGGCAAGATGGCGGCACCCTAGGTGACAACAATGAACCAGCGGAACGTTCCCTGATGTGCCACTCTAAAGTTATAGCTCATTGGTTTTCGTTAATCTTCGTCCAGGATAGATAATTTTCCGTCGCTCTGGCGGGTGGCGCGTCAGAAGGGTTAGGCCAGGCAGTGGCGGATCCACCGGGGGGGGCACGGGGGCACGTGCCCCCCCAGAAGCCTCAAATTTTGCCTGTTTCCTATAGAAAATAGCCCGAAACTGCTTCCACCAACGCTTCAAATTTCAAAATTTCACAGGCGTGCCCCCCTGAAAAATTTTCTGGATCCGCCACTGAGGCCAGGTATTACGACCATTGGTTTGTCCAAACCAAGAGTTCGACTCAACCACAAGGAAATCCAATTGGCAGCCAACCTACTGGTTTAAGGATGAGAACAAAAGAGGCTCGACCCCTAAGCAGAAGAAAACAAGAGGTCGTAAAACGCCACTCCTCGAAAACCTAAGGTTAGATCTAATCACCGCCAAACTATCTAATCAGAGGTCGTGCGTCGTGATACCGGGCCTTATTAGATGGGGCTAACCCCCCCCCCCCCCCCCTCAAGCCTTAATTTTGAGCATAGATTACAATTATTATCTTTACTCGTACTGATGAATAACTTACCAAAGCCTCATTTTTGATCCGAGTCACTTCTTTTACAAGCATTTTTGTGTCCCTCTGAATTTGCTCGTTCAGCTTATCTCTAAGCTCGTCCTTTTCTTGGAATTTTTTCTCGGCGGTCGTCTCTAAATCCGTCAGCGAACGCTCCAAATCCTGAAGGTTAACACTCTTAGTTAGATGCAGGGAGGCGAATCTATGTATATCGCCCTTGTTAATCTTCTAAACAGATGCTCCTTCATCTCAGAAACCGGAAGAAACAAATCTTTGTAACATATATTTTTTTGTCAGAGCATAGGCTTTATTTTGTGTACATTTTGAAAATTTCTGAGTTACCAGATAAAAAACTTTCAAGGGTGGACATATCACTCAGAAAAGCATAACAGATATAAAATATTTTAGGTACAAAATACTTCCCCCCCCCTCAACTTTGTAAATTCCCAAAAATATGTAATTTAGAAAGAATATCTCCTGCGTTTTAAAGTGATTTATTACTGTTTATTTTTTGTGGTTTTTAAAAATGTTGGTACATTGAACCGGAGTTCGTTTGGAACCAAAAGTCCTCGAACGGCAATCAATACAATATGTTCCTAATATCTCTTAATTAAAAGATGTCACGAATCGATCGTGGCTGAAACCATCAGAAATTAAGGCTCTGTACTCACCGTTGCATTGGTTTTCGAATTATGTAAGCTGCGGACTCACCTGAATTTCATTTGCATCTTGCTCGTCAATGGGAACTGCGTAGTATTCCATCAGTTCATACAGACCTTTACAGTATAGCATCTCCTCTTTCATTTCTTTCAGCTAAAAATGTAAGAAAAAAAGTCTGGTCCAGCAATTGAAAGCTTATGAATATAACACCGAGGGCTGGGGAAAGGGGAGGGAATGCTTCTTCTTCTAAGTTCCGTATTCCAAGGTTTTTTCTTTTAAAATGCATTTTTATGGATACAATAAACACCGGAAGGAGACAAAATTTATCTTTGACGCGTCTGCTGTTTTTGGTCCTTAGAGCTCCGTTTTTTTCTTCCCCAAAATCCTTAAAATGTGTTTATTTCCTATCCATGTGACACACTTCAAAAGACGGACGTCTCCGAGTTTTGAAATTTTGGAAAATCAGTGATACACGCTAGAGATGGTTAATAATTTAACCCTCTAAGGGCCAGGTTTGTTCAAAAGAAAGCCATTCTTCTGTTTAAACAGGGAAGGTAGTTAACTGTTCGTACACGGGGGAGTTGGAATTGCCTATACGGCGATTTGAAGGCGCCCGGACCAACCGTATCTTGTGAGAGTGTTTTCATTTATAATCGAGTTTATACTGAATGAAGACTGAAACAATGTGAAGTAGACTAGAGGAGAAACCCGAGTATACTCGGGCTTGGTCCATAAAGGGTTAATCATACTCACTTCACCCACAACCAAATAGCAAATAGTCGTAAGGATCTTGAAGCCTTTTCAGCGTTTCATTTCATTTTTTTTTTTCAAGTCTATACGGGTCGTTGTCTTTGTGACCCCTCCCCCCTCCCATCCCAAGCTTTATGTGTGTAACCATTTCTGGTTACGGCTCTCTTGATCCATCTGCGCTTCTTTACTTGTCATTCGGTTTCATTTTTCCCATTTTTGAAAATTATTTCCTTATCTGATGGGTCCATTTCAATAAATCTGTTTGAATGGTCAAAACAAGCCGATTCGATGCTAAATCGCCTGTTGGTGCGTAAGGTTTGATGTTTTGCCTGAAGTCAGGTGGTTGATATCGCGTATATGATGTCTAATCTTACCTTTATCATGACATTACTCAGAAATGATTGGTATTCGACGAATTCATGATTCTGTCTGGGCTCCGTTTTAAGGTACGAGTGCGCTGTTTCCACCTCAGCCGCCAAACTGCTCACTTTTCCTTTGCCAATCCTATATAATGCAACAATATTCTTATGAAATATATTCTTACAATATTCACTACAATATTCTTATAAAACGTAAAAAATTTCAGCGTCCTCCTAGCAGTGCATCTATGAGCAATATATTTTCCCAACTTTGTAATTGCTTTTTGGTTAAATCAATGCAATTTTGATTTGGGAAATTGCAGTGGCTTGAGTAGCCGAGAGATTTTTGTGTCTCTGTCGCTGGGTTTTTACGCCAAGCAGGTACTATGGATCTCCGAATCTCACCAACGCTGGCCTGTTTTGAGGCAAAAGTCCTCAGCGGTGGATACTGTACTACCCATTCGAAAAACGTCCGCTAAGAAGAGTATGGATCTCCGAAACTCGAGAGAATGGATCTCAATGGAGATCCCTACTCTCATTTCTCATTACTTGCTGTAAAACAACGATTCCCAACCCTTTATTTGATTTTTTCTGAAGAAAATTAATGAACATTTGATCGCTTCCAAAACAAGATGCTGTACATTGTACAGGCTAAATCTCGATTCATTGCGAACATAGTTCCAGTCCATCAGACTTGTTCTGTAGTTTTTTGCAAGATTCATCTAGATCGTGGCTTTTTGCTCCTGTTTCCCTTGTTTATTTGTTTCCTTTTCTCTACTTTCGACAATATTCTAATGTAATAGTTGATTTTCATCGATTAATACTTAATCTTAATCAATCCAATATATTCTTGCTTTGTTTCCTTGTGTCTGTAGGTTCGGTCTTAATTGAACAACTTGTAATACAAAAGGTTTGGTTCTCCCAATCATTTATCATCAAAATGAAAACTGAAATAGAGCCTGTTCAAGACTGCAGTAGAGGTAGTTTCAGAAGTGTAGGCGGGCCTAGACCGATAATCTTTGGAATTTGTCAACATTATTTCTGATATTACTCGACAAAAATTAATGAAAATGAAATTGAGCGTTAACTTTACAATGAGGAACACTTTTAAAGCCAAATAATAAAGTTGGCAAGTTCGGTTTTGATTTGAAGGAATTAGAGTTTAAAATTCGCAAAGGATTATGGTTCACGTGCGCCTACACTTCTGAAACGAGCTCTACCTCTCGGTAAGGTGGAACTGAAAATGGACCAGAACCAAAATTGAAGGCAAAACAGTAGCAGATCCGGTTCCAAAAATTAATTCCAATTCACAGCCCTGTCAAGAGGCTGACTTTCAGCGATCTTTCAGCCCTTTATGTCCCTGCTGAAGTGATGGCACCAGTATTCAGTCCGCAATAGACAGCATTGCATAAGGCATCGACAATATGAATTGCTGTAGGAACTGAAACTTTTTCTGAAGCCATTAAATGAAAACTTCATTTTAGTGCCACAGAGGGTATTGAATAAAATAGCAAGAGGCACCTAGAGAAAGAGAAGATGGAATTTGTCTCATATTAGATAGTTGCTAAACAGCTAAAGTTTTCTGTGCAGTAAGTGAACAAAAATGTATCACTGTCCATTCAGATTAAGTAAGCAGTACCTACAGAGAGACTTCCAAATGACAATCGGGCATGAAAGACCAGAACTGTCAGCAATTAACAGGTTACTAATTTGAAACTACCTTGACTTCCCCCCAAATGCAATGTATGTTCTTTCCGAGGGTGATTTACTTAAAATGTATCTTTATCAGCGATTCAAAGGAAATTTAATAGAGGCGGTTTTCAGTGAGAGGACAAGTATAGGTAGGCACCCTGACGCTGTGTCCTTAAAAAGCCATAAGTTGACACACCACCGTTTAGCTGAGAACTAATGAAGAAACGACTGCTGGTATGTCAGTACTCACTGCAATATAAACTTACAAATACATTTTTCTCAAGAATAAATTTCACCCAATTTGCCCTTTAACTGAAAAACACCTCAAATGTAATTATAAGGTACTGTAACACCCCATGACTTTGGACAGGGATCCGACTTTGGACATCATGGAGGAGTGTTTGTGGTAACTAAACTGAAACTCCCCTGTGGTGTCCAAAGTCGGGTCTCTGTCCAAAGTCATGGGCTTTAGTATTTGTAATTGCAGCAGGAAATTACACAAGAGTGCAGAAAACCCCTAATTTTCATCTTCTATGATGGACAATCTAGCAGTAAATTTCTGTATTCCAAACTTAAAAATGTTTTGAAATTAATAATATAAAGGCACAATAGAACAAAACAGCGCAGAGGACACAGCACAAGTCAAGTATACCGTCATCTACCAATTTTATTTATTTCTTTTGAAGAACGTATGCATTCAAAATTTCAAACATTATGTTATGATTGTTATGAGAGTTTCAGTTTATTAAAAACCAAAATATTGGTAGTATTATAAACAAAAAAAAGAGAGAGAAAAAAAAATGATTGTTATGAATGAAAGTAAACAAATCCTGCTGAACTACCTACTCTACTACTCTTACTAAAAACGTAAACCATAATAAAAGATTTTTCAGGTTTCTACGGTTGTTTTCATCGATCAACATTTGGTGAGATTCGGAGATCCATAGTACCTGCTCGGAGGCCTGCTACTGTCGCTGAAGCTGTCTTTGAGAGAGGAATCGGCTTCGATCTATTGCGACAACCGATTCAACTTACAGTTTTTGGAAAGTACGCATGCATCATTCTTTCTAAAGATTGTTGGATCTGAATCGACGTGTTATACATTCATCTAGAGTGGCAGTTTTAATGGGTAACCTGTGTAACCACAATGGGGATTTTTTAGGTTAGCTTTAAGCGAGTAGGTAATTTTTCCATTTATTCCCGTGTATTTTGATGCATTATTGAACAGAGGCTGGAACTTGTTTTGATGAACGAGCTATACATTTATCTAGAGTGGTGGTTCAATAGGTAACCTGCGCGATTTTTACGCCTTAACGACAAAGTGTGTCCGGCTGTTATGGACGTAAAACCAGGTTTTCTCATCATAAGATGACCTCACCCCTCTCGCTAGACTTCCTGTGTATATTGACCCGCTGATTTCAAATTTGGCCTTAGTTTTTCTCAAAACTCATACTTTTTCCGGAATTTCGACATTTTTACTAAGAAGACGTAATTTCGAATTCACGTTAAATCTAGGCCAGTTTAATGAAAACTGATGACATGTTTGAAATCAGCGTCTCAAATACAAAAGATAGCGACGATGAAGTGAAATTGTAGGTGTAGAATTATTCTAAAATACTAAAAATTAGTAAAATTAACGCTGATGGATGGTGAATGTCGCGGACACATTATGTCGTTTTTGATGCTTACTTAACCTGCGTAACCAGAATGAGGAATTTTTAGGTTATGTATAAGCGAGTAATTTGTCCATTTGTTCCCGTGTATTTTGGTGCGGCGCACATAGTGGATCAAAGCATGTTCCGATCCACTGTGCTTCGTGCCGTACCAAAATACATGGAAATAAATGGACAAAAGCACTCGCTTAAACCTAACCTAAAAATCCCCCATGGTGGTTACGCAGGTTACCCATTAAACCGCCACTCTAGATAAATGTATAGCTCGTTGGTTTCGATCCACTATGCGCCGCATCTGGCAGCACCCTAATAATATATGGATTTATATGGACAAAATTACTCGCTTAAACCTAACCTTCAAATCCGCCATGGTGGTTACGCAGGTATTTCAGTATTTCTATTCCGTGTGATTTTCGTGCGCTTTTCGCTGATTTTTACATCAGATTTTGCTATTTATTTCCATTAGACTGCCACTCTATAGAAATGTATAGCTCGTTGATCTGAATTGATCATGAAATAGAGCATTTAGCCACCTATTCACTAGAGTTTGTAATCTTTTACTTAAAATGCAATCAAGGAATAAGGTCATTACTGTGAAAGAATCGTACCTGGGTATCGCTTGCTCAATTGCCAATAATATTTCTCGACTCTTCGGAAGGATCGATGCTTTGAGCTCCTCCATTCTTAAGCAGAAAATTCCCAGTGATTGCTGTTCGACGATTTTCTCAATTTTCTTTATATTTTCATTGTATTGCTTGAAAATTTCGCTGAATAATTTCGTATCTAAAGGGAGAAAAAAATGATAGGTATTTCGTATGCTAAAAATATACCTATGTAAGTAAGTTAAACTTTTAACTTTTCTTCAATGAAGAAAAAATATTTAGAAGAAATGTTACGAGATACCTAGAGCGGGTGATTCTTTTTCTTTTTCCTTTTTCCTTTGAGCAACAAAATTAAGCTACGTCATTGCGCATAGTGGGTTGTATCGATACATGGAACCAGTGTTGCCAGATCGAGGGTAAAAAGCCATATAGTCCTCATTTAAATCAATGTAAAACTATGACTTTTTCACCCCAATCTGGCAACACTGCATGGAACGTTCTCTTTCAAAGAATCGGGCGAACTTCTTTGACAACAAAATTAGTCACCTTTTTCATGAATAATTTCAGCAGGATCCACGTTCATGTTTTCACCGTAGATTCGCAACACAGGCCTAAATCTTTCGACGTATTCATAAGTCGCTTGAAAATTTTCAGAGATGAGCCTCTGAATGAAGAATTTTTCCTGCCCAAGGACCATATCAGTTTCAAACAAGTGCATGGACGATACGTCAGTTTTCTTGGTTGTTTCCTTTCGTCTCCCATCAATATCTGGTCTACGGAGATAAAAAAAGAAAAAGTAATTGATGCATTGTTAGATCTTCTGTTAGAACAAGAACTTGTGTACTTTTAAAATTATATATCTTCTGTTAGAACAAGAACTTGTGTAATATTATGAAAATCTTAAAGTGCAATATAAAGGGTCCATCCAGCTATCATGAGGAGCGCACTCAATAGCGACTCGATACAACCCATCCTAATCAGCCCCTTGACAAAACCACTTGCCAGACCCCCATTCATCATAAGGAAGGATCCGACCAATAGTTTGTCTCTCCTAGCATTCGTATAGTTGGCTCCGGTTTTAAGATTGCTAGGAGAGACAAATAATGCATCAATCCGTCAAAACATCAACACATACATTAATGCAATCCAGGGAGAAAGAGCTAGTTGTGTAAGTACTTACAACCAACTATCCTCCATCGCTGATACCTATTAGTACGGGTTTTAAAACTGAAAATTAGCGAAATCGCTTGGATTTCATTCAAATAAGTTTGGTTTTTTCTTTGTATGAGCCGTTGTTTGCAGAAGTGGTCAAACTCTGAAAAACTGGTTTTTAAAAAATGGCGCTTTAAGTTACTAATTTGCCAAAATGGTCAGTATATGCTCTTATTTAGTTACTTTTTCCATCATGCCGCGGAGAAAAATTTTTATTTATTGCTTAAAGAAACTTCAGTGGCGAGGCGTGCGATTTGGCAACGTTCTTTTTTCTCACTTAAACTCATTAGAAAGGTCGAAATGCCTGGTCAACGTTGATAACCGAAGCGTTCAACCTTTTTTGTGAATTTAAATGGAGAAAATACATGATTGCCAAATGTCACGCCTCACCACTGTGAAACTTATCTCTTATTTTCATTTGCAAAGTGATAACTATTTATTTCTATTGGTTTCTTTGTATTGTGATTTACCTGAAGAATGGATCGAATGATTTTATCTCGGTTATCGGTGTAATGCCGCAACAAGTTGCCTCCCAACTTTGAAAAATTTCATCTAAAGCCTCGTTAAATTCCTGCTCACTTGGAGCCAGGAATAAGAAATCCTCGGCTATTTGAAGATTCAAATAAAAACATGGCATGCGAGGTAATTTTTGTCTAGGCTCTTCTAGAACTTTTGTCCAATTTGAGTCAGCAAGACATTCTTTCTTCGGAAGGAGTTTGAAGTGATTATGCAAAGTCCTCTTCATTTCAAAGAGTGATCCTCTTACCAGGTTGTGGTGCAAATTCCACATCATAAGATCCAATTCCAACAAGAATCTGTATAACATCAATCGATTACGTTTATTTCATATTATCGCATAGTTGTTATTGTAGTCGGAGAATGAAAAATCAAGGATAGATACGGCTTGCCTTGTGCAATGTTACTTTTACCGAGGAATAGGTATTGCATAACCGATCGATTGAAGGCACTTTTTTTAAGTTAAAAATTGGTGATTTAGTGCCGAGTGCTAGGTGAATTCAGGACTACATTTATCTGCAAGCGAATCCGATATGAATACATAATTCTGGTTGTATGTCAACTTTCTGCGCTGTACTTCTTTTAATGATTCTATTATTTTCCCCCCTCGATATTTATTATTCTCATTGTAAATAAAAGAAACTATTTACCGATTGAAAGCTCCTTTCATTTGCGGAGGAAGACTTTTACCAGTTGAGGTTATTTTATGGTTCGGAAAGCTGAGATCTTTTAAATTTTTCCTTCGCACAAAAGTGTTTATTTTAATTGGGGAAGTCTCGTGAATCAATAAGAAACACTTTTGGAGCCTGAAATCGCAATGAAACGCTGAAGATCCGCTGATTTCGCTCTGACTGAAAATTTTAGAGGATCCTCTAAAAAGTTAGAAGGTCTAAAAGGTTTATCCTTTCAGGTGCCTCTCATAGAATTTTTGCAATTGCCTTGGATTTTTATCGAGAAATCCACGGTTCTGTGGAAAGAGCATTTATGATGTTCACAAACTAGTGGGAATCAGTTTCATTGCGCGTAATTTTTTTTCTCTCTGTGGAACATACTGTTCATCTCGAACAAAATTGTAGAACTCGTTTCCTCTTTAGTTTTTATTTTGTTCGGTCTGGTCTTTCGGGATGAATTGTAAATTTTACCTTGCCAAATGATTGCAACACTTTCTCAGCCACTCTTTGTCAGTGTAACTCATTTCACTTACAACTTCATTGAACGAACTCTCATTTGCACCGTTCAATAATCCTGAAAAAATAAAAAATAAAATAATTATTACAATAAAACGCCGTGCCAAAATTAGAGCAAAACGTTTGATTTAATTTGTATAAAAATAACAACGAGTTTGCTCGGTTCCTATAATTTCACCCCGGACTCCAGTTAAGTAGCCATGTTTGCTTTCTTTGAAGGCGCAGAAAATATATTCTTGGCGTTGTTCAGTTCTTCCTATTTTTATGATACGATTCGATAAATACCAGTGGCGTAGCGTGCATTTGGCAACGTTGTAATGTGTCCATTTAAACCCATGATAAAGGTCGAATGCGAAGGTGTTCACCGAACACCCAGCGCTTCGATATTTTCCATGGATTTAAATGGACGAGTTGAAACGTTGTCAAATTGCACGCTAAGCCAACGCCACTGATAAATACCCGTAAGCCCACAAAAAACATGTTAACAAAATAATAAAAGTGCATCAACTAACCTGTTGTACTGTCGTACAGTTGAAATTTTGAGCCTTCTAGTTTGAATCCGAAGGAGTTTAGGTATTTACAGCAGGATGAACTTGCAATGAAGCAAATGTTGTCTCATAATGAAGTTAACTCATTGAATATTTTCTCATTTTGGTTAAACTGCCCGTTCAAAGTTCATGTAAAAGTAAAACACAAGTAATTACTTGCACCATTTTTGGAGTTTGGAGGAAGAGATTATGATGGAATTCTTCTTTCGTCTTAGACCAAAAGGATAACATTTTTGAGACTTCATTATGATGAGTCATGAGTCACAAAGTTTTCATATACTCTAAAATTTTATTGGGGGGGAAAAAAGATGGAAAAAGTAATTTTGTAGGATAAAACAGAGGGTGCGATCGTGGTCGAAAACCCTGTTTAAAGTTACTGTGTAAGATTATGGACAGTGGCGTAGCGTGCAACTTGGCAACGTTGTATTGTGTCCATTTAAACCCGTATAAAAGGTCGAATGCGAAGGAGTTTACCGAACACCCTATCGTTCGATCTTTTTCATGGGTTTAAATGGACGAACTGCAACGTTGCCAAATAGCACGCTACGCCACTGATTATGGAGTTTTGATTAAGGTTTTCTTAACCATCCGTCGTTTAAACTGTATACATACTCTGATTGTTAGATGATATGAATTGATGAAGAAAACCCAGTGTTTCTCATTAGAATCGAACGCATTTTGAAGTCAGGACTTTTGAGTAGGAGAACACTCTCTCTCTTCTACCCGCCTGCCTTTTTAACGAAGTGCTCCTCAATAGAGCTATTTCACACTTTTGCTGTAAGCGCTTCAGCTGGTGTAAAAACCTCCAAAAATATCGATGACGGCTCTAAAAACTTCCGAAATCCACTCCTAAACTCAATAAAGACTTTTATTTGCGCGAGCGTCATAGTTGCAAAGAACTGTAATAATAGGAGATTCCTATCTAAATTTCGTCATTCTCTCTGTTGTACTGACGAGGAAGATTTACAGAATAATTAGACACCAGAGTTGTGATCCACATTTTATTAATAGTACCGTGACACCTGGTGACAACGGCGTCAAAGGAAAATCGTCTCTTATTGGTCACTCACTTCTTGATGGAGTTGTAGTATTATTAGAGGGGAATCTCCCATTACTACTGCGCCTTACGCAACCATGATGCCCGCGCAAATAAAAGCGTTTATTGAGTTTAGGAGTGGATCTCGGAAGTTTTAAGTGTCGCCATGTTATTTTTGGAGATTTTTTACATCAGAATCGACTTTTAAATCGATTTTTGCAAAAGTGTGCAACAGCCCCATTGCTTGAAAGTTCTCATCACACATGCTATCAATTTGTTTACCAATGTGCTATCACGCAAGAAAAATGTATCACAAGCGCCATTGCTACTGCGGAAGTAACATAAGATCATCGTTTCAGAATTTGTGTTTTTAAATAACTAAAATCACTTTGATCTCTACAATATCCCCCCCTCCAACTCTTTATTCACATAGAAATGACATCTTTGAGTAAGGGTTTCCTCTTACCTGCATCTTTAAAAAATCTGCCAGCTCGAGTTTTTCGATCTGAGTATTATCGAAAAATGACAAGGTACTTTTGGTCACTAACAAAGCTTGGACTTGGAGTAATGCATCTTGCAAGTGTTGACGAACGGTGAACAGATTTGCCTCGATTGCTTTTCTCGTCGTCATGAACTTTTTCCATGTCACCGTCTTTCGCCAGTACAAAAACGCTTTCCACATTGGATACTGACTGAACAATTTTATCTGAAACAATCGACTGCTCTAAAATACTCGAATATTAAACCATATTAGAACATTTGGATAATTCGTTAAAGTGGAAGTACATTTTAACCTGGACAAACCGCGCCAAAATCAATAATCTAAATTGGATTTTTTTTTTTTTATTTTTTTATTTTTAACCTCAGCCGTGAGTTTGAGCAGTCATTGATAAGAAGATTTGATAAAGCGAATAATGTCATTAGTTCATCAATATTTTTGGTGCTTTACAGGCAATAGATTTGTTTACTGCTCGTAGTCAAAATTGTTATTAAATTTATGGGAGGAAATAATACTTCTCCGTGAAGCGACGGAGTGTGAAAAGCGTAGCGTCAATTTAAATGTACGCGCGCTCTCTGCTTGCACTGTAAGTGCTGACACCTATCAACCGTCTTCGCAACTAAAATGCGCGCACTGCACTGGAACGATGAATTGATATAACTGCTGATAGATCGCAGTTTCGTTCAATCGCGGTGCTGGCATTTAGACGTCGGGAAACTAACATCAACTTAATTTCTGTCACTGTATCGAGTAAAGACATCAAGTCTGTTCCCGAAAATGCCTTAATCTCATTATAACTTCTTCCTCGTAAATTTGAATAAGTAGGTGCTTACGTTCGGCCTCCAAGTTGCGTTTTCTGACTTGACCTGGGTGGCTACCGCAACTTATGATTAAAGCTTGAAATTTAGTAGAGCTTTGGTGAAAGGGCGGATGAAAAAGAGGGTGTGCTTCTTGCTCAAAAATCCTGATTTCAAAGTGTTATTGCATAAAATTCTGAGGACAAAGTCTTCTATATTACCTATAACTATCTGACGGTAGACTCTGATCGTCAGGTGATTCAGAAAACCCAAACCAAAACTTAATATTATAATCTCTGACAATAACCTGTTGAAATCAGTTTTTTTTTAGATCGAGAACACTCTCTGTTTTATCTGCCCTTCCACTGAAGTACTCCTCTATTCTATGAATTATTGAATTGCGAATGTTGCGGTTTTTTAACTATCTACATTACGTGTTTAGAGCCGCCTCTTCTGATATGAGCTATAGTTTTTTCCTTAATCTTTAAACTTAGGCTCTTATGGAGCTGTTGCAAACTTTTGCTACAGGCTTGTTAATAGTTGATAATGGGGTAACACCCAGTAAAAATGACGATTAGCGCACTAAGAAATCACGAAATCCACTCCTAAACTCACAAAATGCTTTTAAACGCGAGACCGTAATGGCGGCCGGGGCCGCGGTTTTCATTGGGGTTCCCTATCTTCAATCAGCGCCATCTACACGAGGTGCTCTCGCAACACCAAACAAGAAGAAGAAGAAGCATACAATTGCCATAAGAAAACCGTGGCCTCGGCCGCCATTACGGTCTCGCATTTAAACGCTTTTTGTGAGTTTAGGAGTGGATTTCGTGATTTTTAAGTGCGCTAATTGTTATTTTTACAGGGTATTATACCATAGGCAACTATTAATAAGCCTGTAGCAAAAGTTTGCAACAGCTCCATTCTCTCATTGCGGCAACTTTGACAAATGAAAATCGAAAATTGTGAAGAAATCCCTGCGATTCTGTAAACTGAGTTTTGAAATGGATTGAGCACATGAAATTCTTTTCTGATAATGTCAATCGACTACATCATAAAAGTGCGGTCTTGAAATCCTTCTGACGCAACCTCATTGATTCACATATCAATCATTGACTACACGGATATTTTTTGTGTTGTTTTTTTTTTTTTTTGTTTTTTTTTTTGTGACGCAATTTTAAAATGCAATACCTACTCTAACAGAAATTCTGTATACGTTTTGTGTACCTTCATCAAAGCTAAATAAGTGTCGTATCTCTGTTGAAATTCGTCGAGTTGGAAGAAATGAGTGCGACTTTTTGAGTACTGAAGGATTCCACGTTTGCTGACTGTCAAGTAATTAGTCTTATCTACGTCCTCAAATGCAACGATCCTAGAAAACAAATATTGCCTCAGAAATCATTGAACTTGTGTTTAAGATTAAGAGAATAGAAATGTGATACAAATAATGATTCGGTCATCAACTGACTAGTTTCGAGTTTTCTTTCTTGCACAATGTATGTGCAGAAAACGGCATAGTTACAGATGAAGATAATGGGTCTGCTGCAAATTTTTTTCGCAGGGTCATGGAGGGTCGATTCTCACGTAAAAATCACGTGAAAATGACATTGCAAGCATCAAAAAGTATCCACTCAAATCAACTCTCAAACTCAAGAACTGCATTTTTAAACAATCAAAGATGGCGGTCGAATGAGCGGGTTATAATGGGGGGGGAGACCCATCTAATCGCGACTTTCTATGCTGAGAAAGTATGATTCATCATAGAGAAAGCTGCTGTTAGATGGGACTTCCGCCCGCATCGTAACCCGCTCATTCGACCACCATCTTTGAATTTTGTTACACGCATCTTTTGAGTTTATGAGTGGATATCTTTTCAATGCTTTCATTGTGGTTTTTACGCGATTTCACTTCTAAGAAACGACCCTCTATTACGCTGTTGCAAAAGTTTGTAACCGACCCACTGTAGCATTCACTGAGAAAAATTTCTCGTTGCCGTAACCAGACGTCTTGTTAATACTTGCTTAACCGGAATTCCTGTTATTTTAACCAGAAATTCTTGTTATTTCAACAGGATTTCCAGTCGAGTTACTGAAATAACCGGAATTCCTGTTGAAACAATTCCTGTTTGAATTAACTGGACAAATTTTCTCAGTGTTGGTTCCAAGCAACTGTCTCGGACGTATTACTGCTATGGGACTCTTGGCTCTCGCAAACTTTTGCTACAGGTGATTGAAGAGTTGAGTCTTATATCTGTAAAAATGACGATGAGTACGCACCCCAAAAAATCATAAAATTCACTCTTAGAATCGGACTTAATGGCGGAGCTTCACAAGTATCATTGGACATAGGAAAAAATTGGAACATTTCAAATATAGCTGTTTGAATTTTGATTAAAATTTGCAAAAACATTCTGCAATCTGCCTACTGTAAAATTAACTCTTTAAGTGGGGTCTGGGGTCTCCCCCCATAGAATATTATAGGGGGTCTGGAGGGTCTCCTCCAGAATATTAAAGGGGAAATCTGGAGGTTTACCCCAGATTAAGTTTGATGTGAGAAAGTGTTCGTGGGGTATTTCCTACAGTTTATTTCTTCATGTGGCTCACTCAAATAGAAACTAAGAGTGACAAAAAGGTATTTCAGTAGCCAAGCATGACAACCCCCCCCCCCCCCCGGGGCGTCATTTCAAGTTCGGCTTGGGGGGGGGGGGAAAACTGATTACCCTTTTTTTTCTCATCAATATAATTAGTTTCCGTTTTTGAGTCTGATGACTTCAAATCCTTGGGTAGGATTGCCCCCCCCCCCCCAATGACACCACTGTCCCCCACTCAATCTCTTTTTTTGATCGAGCCAGTTGCAGATAAAAGGGAAGAGACTGTTGCCAAATTTTGAAAACGCCTCAAGAGACTTTATCATTATCTTTGTGGTTTTGGACGGATCGAATATCTTGATAACATTTACTCACTTAAAATAGAATGGACTGAAGAAAGGGGATGTTTTGGGGAGGGCGTGCACCAGATAAACAAATCCAGGGTCGTCCCCCGCCTCGAAGTGACTGAGCACCTCCTTCAAGTCGCACATTTCGATTTCCAAGTTCCTGTCTCTCTGTCGGATGACGGTCTTTCGGTTTTCAAGATTTCGCCTCAGTTGACCCGTTTTCTTAGACATTTTTACGACCATATTCTGCTCTCCCATCGAAGCTGTGATCAATGGAATTCGTTGGTTGCCTGAGATTATTGTCTGATTGTGAGTTACGTGACTACTGCGCCTGGTGGAATTTGCACGCGCGACTATAGGCCTGCTAAAAAGAGAAAAAAAGTAGAGACATTTTATTGATATGTATCTACTATGATAGCAACTACTGCTCCGTTTTGGCGCCGAGTGACAAATTATATTTGTGCACTTCCAAAACCAGGATCAATTGTTCCGTATCCCAATGGTTCTGTTGCAAACTTTTGCTACAGCGCTATAGAGTGTTCAATATCATGTAAAATCGCGTGAAAAGTCCAATGGTTGCAACAGAAAGTCATAAAATGCAGTATGAATCTCACGAGAGACGTTTAATGAAAACCAAGATGGCGGTAAAATATCGAGCAATTTGTATGCATGCACTACAAACATCCAAGGATAGCCATAACCTCACAATATCGATCACACCCAATCACAACGTAAATAAACACATAACCTCTGAAGCTCTGAGGTTGTCAACGTTGGCAATCCTTGGATGTTAAAGGTGCATGCATACAGATTGCTCGATATTTTACCGCCATCTTGGATTTCATTAAAATTAATTAATTTCATTAAATTAACTCTGGAGAAAAATGAGATTTTCCGAGACTATGCTGATATAACGGAAATATCTTCATCATGCTTATAGAAAGACGGAGTCTTCAAGAAATCTAGATTTCAGAAGAAGATCGAGCGAAATTAGCGATTGAGGACATTGCTGTCGGGAAAGATGTGTTCCTCCAAGGAACGATGTTTCATGACATTGATACTTTTTTTGAACTCATTTCCTTTCTTATCTTCTCTTTTTCTCTCTTCCTCTTTTCCTCTTCTCTCTTTTTCTTATTTTCCTCATTTTTTCCTTTTCTTGTCTCCTTTCCTCTCCTTTCCTCCTTTTTTACTTTCCTTTCCTCCTTCGTTTTCTTCCTATGGGAGGAGGGGGGAGGCTTGGCCCCCTTTCACCCCCACTGGTTGTGCCCATGGCGTTACCACGTTTTCTACGAAAAGTAATCTTACTAAAATTGTAATGTAAACGGCTGTTCTCTTGAGGTCAACAACCATCATACGTAGGAATATTTGACCCAAAAAACCTCGTATAAAAATTGAAAAAAAAAATAAAGATAATTGCAGTTCTTATAGTTGTAGGTAGTAACCGCCCCATCGCGTAATAGATGTGTCAGAACCTCAACGTTGATCTACTGTCAAGAGGACATCATGAAAGTGAGCGCCCAAAGTCACCCCCTGTTTTTCACCGCTCGATGCTCTATATATTTTATGAGTAAACATTTGCCATCAAGGACAAGCGATGGTGCATCCAATCATTTCGGCAATTTTAGGTGATGTTTTTAAAGGTATGCATTTCACTCTCCTGCCAACAATTTTTATTTTCGTGCATTTAAGACCATCCTATAACTCATAAAAAACTGGCGGAAAAATCTCTAACTTCAGGCACTTGATATACTGAGAAAATTTTTTTTTTTAATCCAAGGTGTATTTCGTTTGTGTTAAAGAAACTGCACAGTGAAATATTGACCAAGGAGGAATTCCTTTAACCCAAGGGAATGTCTGCTGCTACAAGTAAAAACTCCTTGTTGTGACAGTGATTCTCCTTCATGCAACAGAACTTTACTTAGCGCAAGGAAAGCTATCACAAGTAAACGCGTCTCCTTGTTTATAAGAAAGTTATTTTACTCTCAGTGTAGTTACAAACGGTAATTTGAAATACATTCCGGGCAAAACCAAAAAAAGTAGATTGAAAAATACCTTTTCTTCTGGTTTCTGCAATAAAAACTTGCACTTTGATGCACATTTTTATCCAGCAACTTTTTGAAGTCAATCCTTTCTTATAAACACAGGCGGAAATGGGGAGGGCGGGGGGGCTAATCCCCCCCAGAGGTCTGCCAAGCCCCCTCCAGAAAATTTAGGAAACAAAAAACGTTCAGCCATTTGGCCATATGTTTTGGCACTTCTCAAAATTTCGGCCTTCATGGAAAAACCGCTTTTCACGGTTTTTCCTCCACAATTTGCGTGGATTGTAAGAGGAAAAAAGGGCATCAAGGATCTTGATGGTCAGAGCTATCCGGGATAAAAAGCATAAGGAGCGCAAAAAAAAAGCAGTCATAAGTTTTTTGCCTGCTTAATGCTCAGCTCCCCCCCCACCCTAAAAAAAATCCCAGTTCCGCCTATACATAACTCGGCAATAACATATGACATCAACGTTTGCGTCAAAATTCTTAATTTGTTACGCCTTTTTCAACCATGAATCGCACAACAAGAGTTTCGAGTTTAAATTGGCGAATTAACCAACATCGATTTTTAAGCATTCAAGAACATGCAAATATTTTTGACCAGGTTTGGGGGGGGATACTCCTATGTGCATCAGGCATCTTTTTTTCTATCTCTGCGCACCATTTACTTTTGTTTCGGTGTTTCTTGGCATCATTCAAAGAATCATACTTTTTTTTTTTTTTTTTAACATGCAGTAAGTACTGCATGTTTTTGTTATGGTTTCGTATCGATTTTGTCCATAAACTTCCTGCATAATAATCGACAATTTTCGGCTTGGTCGCAAACGTGCGTTGTCAGATTTCCGCACGTAATGATCGCGTCTCGTTTTACGGTGGATTCCCTTCGTTCGATATATTGCGGAGCGGCAACGCCAAAAGTCTCCCTATCCTTTAACGTGGAAAAAAACGAATCGCGCGCTATATCGGATTCTCGATATTCTTCGGTTCGCCGCACAATGGATAGAAATCAAATCTTTGGCGGTCCAAATTCGATCCTTTCAAAGTTGGAAAATTAGTATTTTAGCTGGGTACTATAGTTGATTTCAAGGGGTTTATTTGGCTCCGTTTTTTATTCCTGGCTTGTCCCATACTTATCGGAGAATATCATTTGATGGATCGACAATTCTTGTGATATCTCATGTCTTTGTATTTTTGACCACTTAGGACTCGATTTGGATCCATAGTGCGCCGTTTGAAATGTTCGAATAATGTTTGAGTTAGGTTTTGACTGAGTATTGACTCCAAGTTTTTCATAAGGATTTGTCTCCGTTATGAATAAATTTGGTAGTTTCATTATTTTGTTTGTGATTACCAACGAGCTATATCTAGTTCGGAGGCTTTGGTAAACATGCGTAATTTGCCTCGGAGATTTTAAGGTTAGGGATTTGTGTTGTGAAAACAAACCGAAGTTCCCTCCGCAAGGTATTTTCGCGTGTTTTCGAAGTCTATCAGAGACTTTAAAATCTGAATTTCTTTATGAACTGTGCGTGTTTTCTGTCAATCAAAGCCTTAATTTCAGTTTCTACTAATTGAAACACTCAAGTTCTTCATAGCTTTCATTTAATTTGCCAGATTCTACAGTGCGTGTTATTGCCTCGTAATGCCGTAACTCATTGCCTTTTTTGGGCATTTTGACGAGTGAAAGGGGTATGTTTGGGGTGATTTATTAAAAAATTTTGTAATTTGACCTCTCTCAGCAAACTCTCTCTTCCTGAGACAGATTTACTCATTTTTATCTCCTCAAGTTGAGTGATCTGAAGTTAGTCGTTAACCGATGAGCGTGGTCTAGAGTAAAGTTACCGAAAGGGGAAAAAAAGCAAAGGGTGGACCTTTACATTTCAGACCAATTGTACCTATGCTTGCATGACAGTCATGGAGAGCAGAACTTTTTAAAATGGCAACACCAACACCAAGTTGTGTGATGCATTCATTCAATGATAAATGATGTCGACTGAAATAGTGGGCTGAGGTTGATCGGAGAGCATCCATTTCACTCGACTCATCTCTTTTGCCCAAGTTGATTGAGCCACTCGTGAAGTGAATTTTACTACGAGGTTTGGTTGGAGTTTGGTAACAACTTTTTTAAGTATTTATTTACCTAAGTACAACTGTCCGACAAGATGAGAGAGTTACAATCACATTGTTCTACAATGGAATGTCAGGTGAATACAGCCTGAGGGGTGTTCCACTAAAGAAGTCGACAATTGAATCGTAACTAATTAGACCTAAGGATTCATGATTTTTTCATGACTTTTTAGTAATACCTACCAAATATTTATTTAGAACTAAAGCATTTTAACTATCAGGCTTAGACAAGTAGCAGGGCTTGCTTTTGCATTGCATTGCACCAGCACACATCCGTGAGTGGTTGTTTAGCACAGAGTTTTGACTAGTGGATAATCACCTGCTCAAGGTTGCGCTTTGATGCAATGCAGAAGCAGGCATCACTACTCGTTAGAACCTGATACTCAAAATGCTTCTGCTGTAGCACATTCATATCTAAATTATGATAACTTACGGTTTAAACAATGTTAAAGTTGAAATCCGCGCATGAATATTGATTCTTCACATGAAGAGCAGTGCATTGATTGAGGAGATGAGCGGAGGAGATTATTTAGTAAAGCAGGACCATTTTGAGTATCGAGTCCTGCCAAGAAGCGGTGCCTGCTTCTGAACTGCATCAGAGGGCATGGGAGAGTGGTTGGTTTGCGCAGAGTTTCAACTCATTTCTAATGAAGCGCTTATCAATGCGCTTTGATGCGGTTTGGAAACAGGCACCATTGTTTGTCAGAACCCTTTACTCAAAATGGTCCCTCTCTAATAGAATGGTTACAGTGACTCATCTTTCATTGAAACTGCTGAAAATGATTCGACATGTTTTACTTGCAAACGGATAGTTTTGCGAGGATGAAAAAAAAGCTTCATTATAAAGCTATCTGAAGCTACACTGAAAAAGTGCAAGAAGTGTGTTCGACACTGAACAGCACAGTTTATGATGCCAGGCTTTGGCTCTGGGCATGAGGGAAAATGGTCATAATCTTGTCAATAATCTTACAAAGTCTGAAGAGAGAAACCTAGAAGCCAAGTACAAATGATGGTGTTAATTTGGACACATTAGATCTAATCGGGGAAAGCCAACTCGATTTGTCTAATTCTACTCGATGTAACCTAAGTCGAAACAAATCTTGACCTGGACCAATCAAATCAGCTTTTCTAAAATGTTGTGAGTAAATCATGAATCCTTGGGTCCAATCGGTTGCGATAAAATTGTCGACTACTTTAGCGGCATATCCACCTAAGATTCTTAAGTAGGATAAAGTAACTTTCCCCTCTTGTTTGGAAGCATTCGATAAATAAGTGGTTACGAAGTTGTGACTGAACGTGAACTTCACTCGAATCTCATGCTAACATTCACTCGAGTGGCTCAATTGACTAGGATGAATCGAATTGACTTGGGCAAAATAGATGAGTGGAGCAAGATGGATGCTCTCCGATCAACCTTACAGCAAAATTTTAGTATGGCACCGTTTTACAGCCTTCTTGTCCACACCTATATCCTTGGTAAAAGAACATAACATTATAATGAATTGGTACCCCGTTTCGTGCATCGCACGACGTGGTGTTGTCTTCACTTTTAAAGAAAGTTAGGTTGGTTTTTTTTCATAACAAGGTGTCTGTGAATTACTGTATTTTGGTCACTTCAGAGTTCTACGGAGTACCTAACCTTAAACCTAATACTGGTAATTCTAAGTCAGTGTTGTGATTGATTTCTTGCACCATTATTGCCATAATGATGACAGTAGTTTCTTATTTCTGCTAAGTGGGTACTTTAGTCTTTCAATTTAACTATAAACGCTCTCTTATTGAAGTATACTCTTAATTTCTCAATGAAATGAAAGTCTTCCGTTCGGTCCGTGCAAACTTCAGAACCACGAATGAGTCAGTCATCCTTTTATTTGCTTCTTCATGTCCAAACTGACTGAAGTTCAACTTTGAAATCAGATTTGCTGCAAATTTTAATTTCAAATACATTATTATAATTTGCTAAAGTCAGTTCAAAGTACAATCAACGATGGAACTCAACAACCAGTCAACGCGCAGATTAACTTGAACCGCAGGTAGGTGTGACCTCAGGTGTAGATTTTGTGGTTGAATTTTATTTTCTCCTAGTCTCTGATTTTTGATGCACTTCTGTACCAACTATACTCACACCAGTAAAATGGTAAAAAAGGAACCTAAAGACAAGTTCAAGCTTTATCCGAGATTACCTGGGATCTGAACGTTAAACGTTAAGGCAAATTACACTAACAGTCACAGTTCTCATGAAGCAAAGCACCTCACGAAGAGTACGAAATTCTATATACAGTTCAAGTTTGTTTGAAAAAAAAATTACTTTTTTATTCAAATAAAATTTCAATTTAACGGAGTAAATTGCAATTTATTTAATTAAAACTGCACTTTATTCAAACAAAATTGCAATTTATTCAAAATAAATTGCCATTTATTTAAATAAAATATAAGAAAATGTCAACCTAACTAAGATTTATCTGAGATTTATTCAAGTAAAATTTCTTTTAAATATCAATAACATTTCAAAATAAAATTGCCATTTTATTTGAACAAAATAGGAGTCGATGCTACTAGGGCTTGGTCGCTCTTATATCAGATGATTTGCAAGTTGAATCAGAGCTACCATGTCTTTTGGTTGAATGCGGCTATTCAGACGAAAGTGTTTACAGGAGAAGTGTCAAATATTTTGAAGGAGCTTCATACGGAAGATCTGTTACCAGGAGAAGTATCAAATTATTGAAGGCGCTTTATACGAAAAATAGACAATGTGATCAGGAGAAGTATCAAATTATTTGAAGGAGCTCTGAAGCCACCTAATCGAGGAAACTTAAGACTTGGTCGCTTTGATATCACATGACTTGCAAGTTGAATCAGAACGACACGTCCACCGGGTGTAGGGAAATAAATATAGGAAGATACATATATTTGAAAGAAAAGTTTTTACGAGCAAGTTTTCACGAAAAAGTGTTTGGGCAGGTGAAGTAAAATGGAGCTGGTTTGGGGGGAAAAATTTTAGATCTTGGCCGCAATCACTTGAAGTTTAGCTGAAAGTTTTGGTGAAATAATTTGTGACATGAAATTAATAGAAATTAAAAAAGAAAATGAACAAAAGCACTTGCTCTCAGAAGTTTTACGTAGAAAATAAATTCTCACTCCACCACTCTCACTAACTCTGCATACCCATTGAAATTATACAGAACATAATGCAGCGATGATAACTATAGATAAGAGGAACCAGCACACTGCACAGAGTTTTAAGAGAAAAACCAAATGAAAGAGAACTTTCAATATAGACACTCACAAATGACGAAATAAGAGACAGTGGCCTAGAGTTCAAGATGAGAGGAACCATACCACCAGGCATTTTTCTCGAGAACGGCTGATCAAAATGTTTTGAATAAAAAAAATCTGTTACGGAATGGACACAAAATTTTTCATTTTTGATATTTTCGAAAGCCCTCATCAGCTCCTCGTTCATATTAGGAGAAGCTCACACACTTTTATCAAGTTTTTTGCAAAAGAGCATCTTCTGAAAGTACGAAAAAAGTTTATATCCTCATAGCAGAGGCAATTGCCAACATTTTTGCTCCCAAACACATTTACCAAAACACCCAGATTTTTTTTAGCTATAGGGACTTGGAAGATTTTTGAATCAACCCTTTTGCTTATCCAGTTGAGAATTTCTCACAAATCTAGACAGATTCTGAAAAAATATATCGAAACCTTCTGATCGATGTGCAACATGTTACCTTGAGGAGAAAAAATAAGGTGTATTTTTTCAAATCAAAAATTTTGGGACTTCAATGGCAGAATCGGATCGATTCCATGGTCTGAGACATAGACTGCCCAAAATTTTAATTTAACGAAATACACCTAATTTTTTCACTTTAAGGTACCAAACTAGTGGCACATCAATCAAAATGGTTCCAACCATTTGATAAGAATCTGTTATGTATTTGAAGAATTCTCAACAGGGTGGCCACAAAAGCCGATTCAAATTTTTTCCAAAAATCCGCCATAACTCAAAAAAGTGAGGTTTTTTGGTAAATGTCCTTGGGAGCAAAAATGTAGGAAATTGCCTGAACTTCAAGGACACCAGCTTTTCTCATAACTTTAAAAGAGCTTTTTTGAAAAAAAAACTTGAGATATAGATGTGATTGAGCCTCCCCTTTCAAAAATGCTCCAAAGGGCTAAGTATTGGAAGCTATCGATAATATGATAAATGAAAAATTTAGGGTTGATTCCCTATGCGACTTCCATGTTTCAAAACATTTCAATCAGCCATTCTCAAAAAAATGCCTGGTACAGGTGCTCTGGATCACCATGTATACAGGGGGTCAATTAAAAAGGAGCCAGGCCGAATATCTCGAGAACGGCTCCGGATTCCGAAAAAAGCTGAAACACATGTTAAATTATTTTGAGCAGGACATCTTTTTAGGGGGACGCCGATTTGGGGTCTCTCTCTGGGGGGTCCCCAAGGAGACTACCACCTCCCTAAATCCAATACTTCAATGGGGCCCAGGCCCGTCTCATGGGGGGGGACAAGGGACCCACAGGTCCAGGGCCCGGGCGTCAGAGGGGCCCGGCGCGGGGCCCCCCAACTAAAAAGGGGAGAGTATGAAAGGAAAAGTGCACTATTTGTCTGGAAGCTCCCAAAATGAGTTTATTTCCCTGTGTGGTAATGAGGTTTTGAAAAAGATTTTAGATGAACGCGCATCAGGAATCTATTATAGTTTAATTGCCGATGCAACTCCGGATATTTCTCACACGGAACAGAACGTTTTAATTTTAAGGTATGTTCTCCTTAATAAAAAAATCAACCAGTTTGAAATTAAAGAGAGATTTGTCGAATTTTTAGATTTTTCGGGGAAAACAGGTGAAAGTATTCCTACAGAGTTGCTTTCAGCTTTAGCCAAGCACCAGGTCCCATTAGAAGATTGTCGCAGACAAGGTTACGATAATGGTTCGAACATGTCGGGAAAAGTGACACGGAGTGAGCTTTCAGCGCATTAGGAAACTTTTAAAATTTTAAAAATTTAAAAACATGGCAGAGAGCATCGACAGGTCAAGAACGGTTGAATTCTTTGGCTCTACTTTCAAAAGAGCACGAATTAGCATTAACAGTAGATTTCAGAAATATCATTGGTCAGTTTGCTGCGAAGAAGGCCAGAAAAGCATTTTTAAACTCTTAAAGGTAGGGTAATATAGTTATGCAGTTGATCAAAAACCCCATTTTATATAACCACTATCTCTGTCTTTTCCCTTTTTATTACCCAATTTTTTTACAAGTAAACTGCTCCTTTTCTCATTTTCTAAGAATTTCTCTTCTTTTCTAATTTTAAAATGATTTCTCTTCTTTTCCTCAATTTTAAAATTTACGCTTGGAGCTGTTCAAATTTTTTATAACGCATTGGTTTAATTTACAATTACCAATTTGAAATAGCTGAAAATGGCAGTTAGTCAGAGAAATCCCGAAAAATTTCTCTTGGGAGAACCTTAAAGCCCCCCACACCCCCCCCCCTAGAACCCCTACCCAGGACCCACCAAAAGGGGGCCCGAAAGCCCAGTTGGTACCAGGGCCCGGGAGTTAGATGTGACGGGCCTGATGGGGCCCCCAATTTTTTTATTTAATAATCAAAAATAGGGTAAAATATTAAGACTTTTGGTACAAGTTAAACGTCGACATCGTTTTTCGTTTTCGATTATATCGAAGGTCCAAGTTCGATTTGGGCCCATTTTCAAGAAGCATTACTTACTCCTCTTTGAAGAGTCGGAATTCACAAATCAAGGACACAAAAATACTCTGAAAAGCAAGCCCTTTTCAGAAAAAAATTCAATTATAACAAACATTTATTCAAATTTTGGTTTTGAAGCTCAAAAAACTTTTAGACGTTTTTGGGCCCCAAGGAGGGTCATCTGAAAAATTCCGAATTACGACCCCTATTGAGTGATACATCAATCGAAAAGACGTAACAAACTGAGCATTTCGGCGCAAACCGGGGATGGATATCGTTTTTACATTTGAGATATCGAATGTCAATTTACAGATTGCGATATCTCGATTGTGAAAAACGATATCGAACTCCGGTTTGCACCGAAATGCTCAGTTTGTTACGCCTTTTCTATTTATGTATCAATCAATAGGGGTTGTACCTCGGAATTTTTCAGATGGCCCTCCTTGGGGGCTAAAAACGTCTAAAAGTTTTGGGAGCTTCAAAACCAAAATTTGACTAAATGTTTGTCATAATTAAATTTTTTTCTGAAAGGGCTTACTTATTAGAGTATTTTGTGTCCTTGATTTTTAAATTCCGACTCTTCAAAGAGGAGTAATGATTTTTTGAAATTAGTCCAAATCGAACTTTGACCTTCGATGTATCAAAAATGAAAACCGATATTGAACTTCGATTCGCACCAAAAGTCTGATAATTTCTGCCTCTTTTCGATTAATAAATAAAATATGGGGGTCCCTGTTTGAAGTATTGAATTTAGGGACGTGGTATCCGCCCTGCGGGCCCCCTGGAAATGGCCCCGAAATCGGAAACCCCCTATAAAGATGTCCCCCTCAAGCATTTGAATACGTGTTTCAGTTTTTTTCAAAATCCGGAGCCGTTCTCGAGATATTTGGCCTAGCTCCTTTTTTAATTGACACCCTATATGCTATGAAACTTAATGAAAAGCGGTATTACAAGAATAACAACGCAGTCAAAGCAGCTTACACTGATTGACTGCATGTTATCTTTGTATCGCTAGACTGCGATACAAAATCTGCTGGCTGCTTGTTTTTTTTTTTTTTTTTTTTTTTTTTTTTTTTTTTTTTTTTTTTTTGTCTTTGAGATAAGAGAGGAGGAATTATTGTTCAGGAACGACACTTTGTCCCGAATGGGGCGCTTGCAAACTTCTGCTGTAGGGGATTGAAGTGTTGATTCTTGCATATAAACCTGTAAAAATTGACGATGAGTACACTAAAAAATCACCAAATTCACTCTCAGAATCGGGCTTAATGGTGTAGAGACCCAGGTATCATGGGAGATTCCTTTCTAAATTGATAAGTATCTCTGTGTTTCCGTATAGAGGAAATAATAGACAGGAATCTCCCATGATAATTGCGTTGAACCGCCATTACGATCTTGTCGTTGTAGCAGTATTGTGAGTTTATTACTGAATTTTAGACTTTCTAAGTGAGATTTTCGTGATTTTCGTTGATCAGATTGGACTATTTATTTGCTTATAGCAAAAGTTTGCAAGAGCCCCATTCCGGGGAGTTATCCTGTCACCCTCTCCTCATTTACGCTTTTACAAACATTCACATGTATAATCTACGGTTGCGTGTTTAAAAGATTTTATTAAGCTGACCGAAGGATTTCAAAAGTTCTTAATGTCATCTCTATTTTTTGGTTTTTTTTTTTTTTTTAGATCCGACACTTTTGTGCTTACAGTTGATGCGAAGTAAATAATTCAGCCCCATTGAATCGATCAAAAACTGTGTTCGGTGGTATAAGTTATCTCGTGAGATGCCGATTGTATACGATTCAGTGGCGTAGCGTGCATTTTGGCAACGTTGTACTTTGTCTATTCAAACCCATGTAAAAGGTCGAATGCGAAGGTGTTCACCGAACACCCAATACTTCGATCTTTTTCGTTAGTTTAAATGGACGAACTGCAGCGTTGCCATATTTCACGCTACGCCGCTGGTACGATTGTATTCTTGAGTCCTGAAAACTTCTGTCCCAAGTTGTTTGTCCCCAACAATACCTATATACAAGAGTTGAATCGATGGAACCAAGTTTTATCATGAGGATACCCAAGATGATGTGTTCGATGGATAGTTGATGATAGAGATTACCTCTTATGAAATGTTGCCGGGATGATGAGTTGTTGATGAGTTGGGACCTGTCAAGCTGCAACGTGGCAACTTGGGCTTCTTTGTATAATGGATGACTTCATTCAAATATGAACTTGTTTATAATTTCTGAATCAAGTGCGCGGTAATTAAACTTAATAAGCTCCCTTATCAGAATGGCGAGTGAGATTATTTTGAAAGAGCTTTCGACTGTTTTCTCGCAGTCTGTAGGGAGAGGAGAGCTTGTTAGGTATCGTTGCCAAGGCGAACTTGCGCATGTCATCCATCACTTTATCTCTGTTATGCTCAATCTCGACACTACTAACCTAAGATTTCACAGTTGCTTAGGGAGAAAGTGATGGGTGTTTTTCCCCCTCCCTTACACGCAGAGGTGGATCTAGTAAGTTTTTTTTGCGGGAGGGGAGGCGGGGGCATGCTATGTTGAGGCGTCGCAAGAGCAGTTTTAGGCTGTTTTGATTTTCTGTTGAAAGAAGGCAAAAATTGAGGCTTCGTGGTAGTGGGGGGGGGGGGGTGCCCCCGTACCTTCTCCCCCTCTGGACTCTCCAAATGGTTACACTATTTTAGACTAATAAGTTGTAATATGCACAGAGCTGATGCCGTTTTGCGTAAACTTGAATTTTCATTCTCCGATGATTCCAGGGTTGAAAAAAAATTTACACAACTCAGTTCAGTACGTGACTGAAAGCACAAAAAAACTCGCATCTGTAATCTTATCTCAATCGGTGGAGTCGTCGATGATTTTAAAAAAAAGTTGCGGATATTTTAATAACTAAACAGCGATTGCACCGATTGAAAAAAGATTACAAATCAGAGTTTTTTCGTGCAGTACAGTCTACACGTAACTGAACTGTGTAATGTGAACTGTGTTCTCAACCGGTGGATTAATCGGTGAATTGAAAAATGCGATTGATTACACGCAAAACGGCAGCTCTGAATATGCAGTATACGGGGTTATTCAAAAGTAATGCCCCCCTTGACTTTTATTCTTAATGAGATATGAACGAATGCGGTTTGGCCATTCTTTTTTTTTTTTTTTTTTTTTTTTTTTTTTTTTTTTTTTTTTTTTTTTTTTTTTTTTTTTTTAATCTAAGGCGCTATGCGGGGGGGCTGATTTCGATGCCCCACCCCCCAGTGTTGGGGGGGGGGGGGGGGGGGGGGGGGGGTCAACTCCATTTTTTCTCATCGCGACCACTATCTTGTGATACATCTTTTAAAAAGGGAAATTAACAATAAATGACGGATATGCGAAGATTAGAACGATGACAAGTAGCTACACATGTAGTTGTTTTTAAATTAAATTTTTTTTTAGTTTCTTTCGGAGTTACTAAAATCGTAAAGTTACCGAAGATGCTAATTTTCTTTCAAAATAAAAAAAGAAGAATAATAATATAATAATAATAACAACAAAAATTGTGTATCTCCCTTTTATTTAGTTCAAGTCAAAACCTTTGAAATCCTTACCCCTTTGGGAGTTTTGGTTCCATCGATACTATCGAACGACGCAAAAAAATGCAGTATAACCTCACAAAAAAATTCCTGGGTGTTGCCTGCAAATTGGGTTTTTTTCCGTATTTTTAATTGGGGAAAGTATCACTTTCTCCCGGGTTTTTTAAACTAATGAATATCTTCCATGAGGCTCTAAAAGAACTCGCTCATAATTTTAGAATCAAACGTTCTCTTTTTTTTTTTTTTTTTTTTTTTTAAATCAATCGATGTATCGATCGAAACTAGAATTGAAATAATCGGTAAGATATTACGTTGAAAATTTCAGGAAGTATCTAGGGAAAATCGTTGTTCCTGTGAGCATCGCGTAAATATTTCAATGTGGAAGAAAACCCAAAACTTCTCATGTTAAAAAAGAAAAAAAAAAAACAAAATTATCAAATTTTCAGTAATGATAAAGTTTGCCTTCATTCTGTGCGTCAAAATTACGTTTATGTAAGTCTCCCCCTCCTAAAACTTACCTCTCAAAATTGATACCGTGCCATGACTTTCGTGTCATTCAATCGTGGTTAGGGGGTTTTATGTTGTGATTGTTTTATTTTACCTCAGCCCTGTTGCCACATCAACTTTTCTTGGTTCTCACTCTACGCGTGAATAGAGGCTGTGCAGTATGAACCACTGACACACTCAAATGTGGAAAAACTCATCGATTTTGCTTTTTCCCTCAAGGATGTCGAAATTTTTCTTTTACCCTACTAAAAAAATTTGTTCTTACTATTGATTGTTCGAATAATACTGGGGACCCTCACAGTAGAGAAATGTTAAGTTTTAATAATGAAAATTTTTGTACTGTCTGATGTAAAATATCACTCTGGAACTCGTCCTTTTTTTTGAATTTTAAATGCGGATAAAATGCAACGTTGCCAGATTGCACGATACGACACAGGGAAAAAATAATTTCCCTTTTATTGTCGTGATGGCGTTGCGAGCAATCGTTGGCAACGTTGTATTTTTTCCATTTAAGCCCGCGTTACAACCTTTCGCAAATATACATTCAAACGTAACCTAGAGGAGCGCTACGTCCACAGTGGCCGAAAAATATAATTTTTTGGACATAAATTTTCGAATAAAATCAAGGTTATAATATTAAAAGGCAAAATGACTTAAAAATGTGTAAAATCGTTCATTTCAGAGCTAAAAATGAGCCTATTAACATGAATTTTGCAAGGATGTGTACTATCAACGAATTAAAGATTGTCGCGAGATTTTCTCTTATTTCCAGTTTTGAGTGTGAGTGTGGGACTGATCTGCAACGGATTTGGGGCCTCATCAGCACTGGCTTCTCGGCTTCTCGCTTGCAAAGTGTGAGGAGTATGAAAGTGGCCGAACCGAAACCTCGAAGGCGAAACTTATACTATCTCGTGAAAATCTCGCGACGATCTTTGATTCGTCGATAGTACATGCTAGAATCATTTTTTTAAAAAAAAAAAAAAGACTTTTCATATCCGGAAAACCTTTGTTTCGATCCCAAAGTGCTCGCTCGCCTCTGACTCCGCTGATGTTCAATGACTTACAAAAGAAAGTATCCCAGTAAAATTTTCAATCTTCCATTCCTCGACCAGTTTTAATTATTTTTCTGTTTTCAGGTATTTCAGAGTCTATAAATTGTCACTTGAAAGTATACCTTAAAAAATCTAAAAATCTTTTAAAAGTAATGGACAGGGTAATCAAAGGGCCGTTTCGATGAGAGGACTTTCTTTTGAAGGTCACAGTACAGTCGGCGACTTAAAGAATGTCAGTCGACACCTTGGATTTGCCCTTAGGTAGGCCAACTGCAATACCAATCACAATGGATTGAAGCAGTACAATTGCCTACCTGCGCCGAAAACTAAGGCGCAGACTGATATTATTTAAATCTGTACCTGATTTTTTAATGAATTACGACACTTTGTTTCATTGTTGTTGTTTCGTCATTTGTATCGAAAAATTTCCCCTGTCTCCCTACCACCTTTCTCTCGCCAAAATCTTCAGAGTTCTAGGAAATTAAAGTATTATGAAATTATTGAATGGCTTGCCTAAATCTTTGACTGTCTGAAGCTCTTGAGTTGGAAGTGGTAGCGCAAGTAAAAGTATGTATAAATGAACTGCTTCCAAATTCATTGTTCTCTTTAAAAAAAATGAGTCATACCTGTCGTGTATTATCCGTTTTAAGTGACTATGAAACAAAAAATATCGATGTCTGTTCGAAAAGGACGAGTTATCAGAAAGAATTTCAAAGGGGTTTTCAATCAAAACACTATAGGCGTCTTTTTTATCCGTCCGCGGTCCACAGTATTTTTCGTATGGAGTCTTATGGAAGACTGTGGACGATTGGGACGAAAAATATTTTTTTTTTTTTTTTTTTTAGTGGGTTTTCTGAGTTTTTCGGGCACAAATCGTCGAGAAGATTGCTTTCGAGCAGAATTTGACCTTAAAAAAAAAAAAAAAAAAAAAAAAAAAAAAAAAAAAAAAAAATCAAAAAAAACGTCCACAAAGGGTCACGTAAGTGGACGATAATCGCCGCGGATTAATCGCTCACAGCGGCTCGCACCGTCCAGAAAAATTCCCTCAGACTCTGTGAGGACGACTGCGGACACAAATGAAGACGGCTCATGACATAATGGCGATTTGTTCAAACTTTCAAAACCGATCAGCAGCTGTAGTTTTGCCCTTTGAAATAACGGAAAATTTACTAAGAAAAAAGTCCGGTTACCTTGACCAAAATTCCGGTTAGTGTCACAGGGAAATTTTTTTCATGGTTGAACGTTTTCCGCTCCATGAAAAATCGCTTTACACCGCCGCAGGCCCCCAGGTTATGGAAGCATGCTTTCAGTTGTCACAGTTTATTGAAGTATTAAAATACACAGATAAATCGAGATCAGTACCCCAAAATCGAGATTTCGAGAAAAACGGATCAAAACTATCTGAAACCGGCTTGTTTTTTGACTGCCTCAACCACTTGATTTTCGTCGCATTTTGCAAAAACTTTCTCGTCCTCGATGGATGACTCATATTCAGTGGCGTCGCGTGTAATTTAGCAACACCGCATTTTTTCCATTCAATTTAAACCCATGAAAAAAATCGACTTGAGGGAGTGTACTGTACACCTCTAATAGTCGAACCTTTCTCGTTCATTTAAAGGAACAAAATTTAGCGTTGCCAGATTGCATGCACGCGGCATCTCTGCTTGTGCTAAAAGCATTGTATGTTCAACTGATATTTTGGCGTTTTGATTCTCGTTCATTTCTTGACTCTTTGATCATAGCTTTTTTGAATGATAAGAGCGCCCATCATGACAGTTGGTCGTATGCATTGATATTTACTATGTGGCTTTCTTGTTTTAGGAATGTGCTCTCGTTGAAGAACAGAATGTTGCTCTTGAGTCGCGGACAATTCCGAATGAAATTCACCCATACACGATGAACTGAAAGTTATTTATACCGTCAACTCAGGTGAAAAGAACTTCATTCACTGAGATTTTCCTAATTCAATGACCGGAATTCCGTTTTGGGAAGTATGAAACAGAATTCTTGTGAGAGAAGCCGTGATTCAGGTTAATTTAAAAGAAATTTTGGTATATTTAACCGACATTCCGGTTCCTTTAACAAGAAACACACCTGTGGCGCCAAAATACCTTGAGATTTCTTGTGGCCGTTTCAAGGGATCATCAAGCGAGATTGAGACACGACCCTGGTAAAAATGACGACTATTCCAAAAACGACTATAAACATAGTTGCCGACTATAATCTATAGTTGGCCAACTATAATCCATTGTTGGCCAACTATGTTTATAGTCGTTTTTGGAACGGTTATAGTCGTCATTTTTACCAGGGGACTTTGCAATTTAGAGGCTCTTTAAGAACGTATAGTAGTGAACTCACGACAAATTTCAAGGAATGACAGTACCCCACTTTTTTGACCCACGCGCTGCCCATGACACCTTGTAAAATCCTTTGGATAAGGTGTAATGAGAGGCAGATTCAAGAATTGGACCATCCCGCCCATTTCCACACGCATATGTGTGAAAAGGACAGAAATACATTAGGACCAAAACGACCACGTGCTGGTCCCTTCTTCTATCCTTTACTAACACATTTGTGTTTACATGGATGGAGAGACAGAAAGTCAAATTTCTGGGTCTGCCTACGGCTGAAATTAAGTTTTATCATATCAGCGTATTATTACTATTATTGATACTATGCCAGCCTACCTCAATTTTAAGGATTTGTCTAGTGGGCCTTTGTCAGCCATCCTAATCATATGGATAAAGCGAGAGTGAGAAAGGAGGGTGACATTGAATCATGGTTAATCCCGCCAGAGGCGCAAATATGTTCTTGTCATTTAATTGATGTCTGTGAAAATCTTTTCATCGGAATGTTTTGTAATTCCATGGAAATTTTTTCGAGTGTCTCTATTATTACTCACCATTGAATACGAGTCTCAGAAATACTGAGAGTTGATAAACGACTCGTATGATCGTGAGTTGGAAAGAAATATTCAAATGCACAGCGCTAACCACACGCAAGATCTAATTCAAAACAACGTATTGAAGCCGAAGAACGAGTGGTGTACTCCAATTCATTGGCAAGTTTCTGCGGCTGTTTGTTGATATATGGAGATTTTTGAGTGTCATAAATAATCTCTGTTCATCTCAAAAAGTCGTTTGAACGATCAAACTCTCGCCGAAAAGGTGAGAGTTCAACAGATCTAAATTGCCCCCCCCCCAAACAATCTCGAAAAATATTTTGTAGGTGGATTCCTAAAGATGAACGAAAATGATGAGTGACCCTCGATTGCTGTGAACTGCCGTCAAGCGTTATTTTAATTTGATTTATTTCGTTTTACATTTTTTTGTTTGCATACGTTACTGTTTTTTCTTCCTGCTTTTTTCATTTTCAAGGGAGTCCCAAGGATTTTATTCCAGATGTTCGAAAAAAAACTGATCATCAAAGCGGGTCTTCGATCAAAGTGCCTCTGATCTCTACAACAAGCCACCCCCTCGATCATAAATATGGCTTCTTAACTCCACCGGAGATGAATGTTTTGAAAATTCAAATAAGTTTAAATCTAGTTTAAACTCAACAACAACCGACAGTTCTACCAAGAGCACCAGGTCCGTGTCTGTCACGACGACTACAACTCGGAAAGCGCCTTTCACCTCCGTGAAAGTCATGTCCACGATGAACACCCCTTTGTCCAACAGCTCGAAGCCGACTCGTTTAGTCTCCCGTTTGACCACCAAGTCGCTAAGAAGCAAGGTCTCAAAGGCGCTATCAACCACACCTCTCAGTAGAAAGTGAAACAGTCGACGTGAATCGAAAATTGAGTGATAATTCGCGCAATGTTAGGACAACATTAAAAACGGAACCAAGAACAAGTTCGAAACCGACAACGAAAGATAGACTTAAAGAACAACTAGCTTCTACTGTGAAAGCATTGTTAAAAATTCACAAGAAAACAACAACGAAACCTACAACACAAACCACGACAGTAATAACTACAACAAAATCTACGACAACTGCTACAGCATCAGCTGCAACCACTACGACAACTCCAATGACTACGCCAAAGCAGACAACTACACCAAAGACTCCAACCGAAAAAAATAACTTCATCAAACAATACTACGGATAGAGTAACAACTTCAAAAATTACAACCGAGAGAGCCACCCCATCAACGACCCCGGTTGAACGAACACCTTCAACGCTATCCACAACTCTTAATGAATCATTTGGCATGAGATCAAATGAACCAATCAATTTTCCGATGGTCACTGTAAGGCCGATGATTTACTCAAGTCTGGCCCCCATAATCATCCAAGTATCACCGGCTGACTATATGTATGACGAGGGGCCCAATGCCGATTCAGCCTTAGCAGAAGACCCGTTAGTAGCATTGTCAACTCCCAATCATGTCTCACGCCCAAAGGGTGGGTACTGGTCAAAGAGTCCGATATGGTACCTAGTTCAACCTCAAGGCTTAAGATACCCCTTCCCTCTTCAGCAAATTGGAATGAAACCTGGGTTTTTCTCCCAACTGTCATACCCGTTACTGTGTCGGATGGATCTGATTTCATCCAAAGAGTGCCGAGCTTCTCTACCATTTCTGAAACGGACCAAAATTCGTCCCTACCCTTGTCGAGTTCTAATCCGCTTCGGAGCACTCATACTCTCCCAATGACTGTTTCAGCGTATCCGAGTCGTGCCGCTTATCCTTTCAACGGTCTATCTATGTATCCGACGCATCCCAGCCAAATCACTCATACACACGTAGGCCACTCTGTTTATCCGACACACCCCGCAGAAGTTACTCAATCGTTAGTTGGACCTACCTTGCATTCCGCAGTTTCTAACCATGCCACCCAATCATTTAACGGCCCCTCTACGTACCCTACGCATCTTAGCCAAACTAGTCAACCCTTTAGCAGCCTCTCCGTGTATCCGCCTTACCCAGATCAAGCCATTTATCCGTTTAATGGCCCCTCCATGTATTCGACTCACCATGTTAACAGTGCAACAACGGCTTCCAGTAAACCAGTAGTTATGACCGGAGTTGCATATCCTATCGATGACTCTGATGATGAGCAGACAAGCAGCTATAATAATGGCGCAGGCGATATGAACCAGCAAATACCAGAATATTCGGACAAAAAAGTAGAGGACTACGATAACGACTTTGAGGACGGACCGGTGAGTGATTATCCGGAAGAGCCTAAATCCGTTGATTATTCCAATAACTATCCTAACGGTAAATCAGACCATTATCCAGACGAAGAAGATTATCCTGAGAACCGTTCGCTAGATTACCCCAGTAATAATGATTCTGATGAAAAGCAGGTCGAATATTCAGATGAAAATTTAAGAGAAGATTTGCCTGACGGACATGAGATCGCCGCAGACTCAGGTAACAAAGAAACAAATCCTGTTAAACCAGCGGATTATCTTGATGACTTTGCCGGAGGTAGAGACAGTTATTATATCGAAGACCCACCTCCAAACCACCCCGCCTTTGAGAAACCGATGGAAAATCAGAATAATGGATGGAGAAACCGAGGAAGAAATCGTGACCGAATCCCACATTATTCTCGCCGAAAATTTCCTTTCAAAAATAGTCTCTTACGTTCTAAAATAGATCCGAGAGATCCCCATGTTCCAGGCGAAGAAAGAACTACTAGAGGTATACTCTCTTATACAACAGAGAGGGTCGCGGGTAGACCAAGGGGTCCTATGGTGACTACACCGAGTGATCGTAGGAATGAATTTTATGATGACATTTTGGATAGTTTTCCTGAATATTATGTCGAACCACCCAATTATATCATTGGCTCTAGTACCCAACAAATCAGTGAGTCGCAAAGCTCATCAAACTATCCCTTTGGTTACTCTAGTCAGAATCCCGAATCCAGAATCTTCCATACTCTTAGGACCAGGGGACCGATACCAGGCCGGCCTGCTGTCACCTTCGGAGATGGATTCCCAAAGACTATAGATACGCTTACTTACAACCCGCATAGAAGCTGGATCAACGATGAATTTATAACGGCTGCACCCTCTCAAAAGTACACAAGGACGCAGCCTATTACCTATGGGATAGCGGGATCTCTGAATTGCAGTTTGTTCCACAACCCTCCCATTGCTTGGTCCGCTGAGCAACTAAAAGCTTTCGGGAACAATTCTCGAGATTCAGTCGCATTGGTACATATTTATTAAGTGAGTTATCCAAAATAACTACCACACGAGTTTTATTATTAAGGTCAACTTTACCGATTATTCTAGGTGATAGAACCAAATGGTAGTACTTTTTTGGGAAGGAGATAAACGATTGGTTCAGAAGCAAAGGACTTGTGATTGTAACGCAGGGTATAACACAAACATTTGCCGTCCTCTAAACTGCGTATTTTAGAGGTCAAAGGAAGACTTTTATCCTAAGAACAGCAGTCCAAAAATGTTATATCCCCTTGAACTAGAACCCCCTTAAAGTTTTGAGAAATTAGTGGTTATTCAGACACGAATTTTCGTGAAAATTTGTTTTCTCGGGTATTTTTACATGTAAATTTCGTAAACACCCTCGAGAAGTTCAGATTTATAGTCTAATTGTACTTTTCAAGTACTCTTGTACCTTTGTCGGCAAATACTTTACGTTGCGGATGCTGATAATACCAAAAAAAATTGCTATAATTAGATGGGGGGGGGGAGAAGGGGGGAAAAACTCTTAAAAATATTTATGGCTGTTGCACTTTTTCGGTAGGTACGACGCGTTGTAAGCTAGATGTTTGTTGTGCAATGTGGAATAGGCGCTTCTACTGCGGCGCAGTGGGCAGCCCGAAGAAGCAGTAGAGTGTTAGGCCGCTGACTAACTGCCGTCCGCCTTAGTAAAATCCCGTTAATTTACTGAGATTTGATATTAAAAAATGTCAAAAAGTCAAAGGATAAGTTCTCGGTGCTAATAACAGTATCTAATTCTTTACTTAGTATTGATCGAACCCACGGCAACAGTGTGCCCTATTCCTCGTCCACCTCACCTGGTACTCTCGATTGTCATAGTCACTGCCTCCAGGCATTTATTTATCTACTTATTTATTTATTTTCAATTGGTCCAGGGTTATCACGAGGACTTGGGCCTTAATCCGTACAGGTAAACAGCCACTTCACGATGTGATTCATTTTAATTTTTATTTTATTATTTATTTATTTTTCCCCCGGAGATAGTATGAGATCACTGCTTCAGATCATTTTCGGGAAGATTTCAATTACAATCGGATCGCGTGGTGAGTAGAGAAATTCTTGGAAAATACCACTAAGGAAAGCAAGATATTATTGAAGAATGAGAGGAGATTGAAGTGTTGAATTATTGGAATGAAATTAGGGATAGCGTAAAGGCCTTTTGTTCATGGCTCTACCATTATCAAGGTAGATTAATACAGGTACATGCTTTAGCCTGTTTGGAGAGTCGTGTGAGATACACTTGTTTCTGAAGCTTGTAGGTTAGCAACGTCAGTCGTTTCATCAGATATGGTTCACCCAATCAGCGATTGTGAATCGACCATAGCTCTCCTCGTGACGCAAGTTGGTTCACAATATCCCTGCATTTATCCATCATATTTTATTCATCTAACTTTCTTAATCTACCTTGTACTATTTCCATTATGAACCTGAGAGAAGCAAACGTGGCCGCAAAAGACGAGCACCCCTCCGGGGGTCAGGACACCCCCTTCCCCGTCATTGATTTTTAATTTTTTGTTAGTTATTGGAACCAACCTTTCTAATTGGCTCTATTTTCTAATCCAGATCTTAAACTGTGGTGGAAGTGGCGTGGGAAGAAGCGACGGTGGCGAAGAGGTTGTGGCTGATAGAGCTGGAAGACTGAAGAATAACGGTCAAAGAATTCGTTGGGATATTTCTTCGATTCCAATCCCCCCGTCAAAACCGACGGTCCCAGCCGAAGGAGTTGAGCCGCGTCGTATTTTTTCGCAGGAGTCCCCGGAAGATATTCAATTTGTAACTGACCTCATCGAATCCCAGCAAGAATATCGACGCGCTCATCAGGTTGTTGAATTCGATGTGAAACCAAAGGTAATCTGTTCAAGACGTTGCTCTGTAAATTTCAAAGACCGGTATCGCATCGACGATTGTTTTTTTTTTTTATATTTTCTGTCTTTTTCGTTCTTCTTTTAATGTTATGTCGGATACGGGGGGGGGGGGGGGGGCAATTTAAACTGAACTGGAAAAGAAATGCAGAGGACGAAATTGAGAGAAAATGTGAATTTGGACAAATGAAGTAGTGATTCCGCCTTTAGGCGGTTTTTGTGATGACGTCATCCGGGGGAAATTTCGTTGACTGTTTCGAACAATCTATCTCGCTCTTGCGTGCCCTCTTTGTACTGATATCTCACTCTCATCGCTTAATACGGTCGTATACAAAAACTTTTTTTTTGTCAAATTCTTCGGCAGATATAAATTCCTCGAGTCATTCAAGGCTGTTTTGAGAAAGAATTGTTGTAAACAATGCCTCGTGCACAAAATTTGACACTAGAAAGAGGTTGCGATGCAAGAAGGTCACGTTAGGGAGAGACATAGTTTTGAACCCCACGCGCGTTTTGTCACAGCTCATTGCGACTGTGATGCATTGTTAGGTAACCGTTTATTTTGTAATGTGCCTATTTGATATTTTCTTACCCCTACCAACCTGAAACTTCTCTTTTCTTTGAAACAGATATGTGGTCATCATAATTAATTGATCTTGGCAAGTTTTTCTCATCCAAAGTGATGTGACAATATTTCAGAGCTGCTGCCTGTAATCTTCATTAGAAAGGGGGCCTTTGTCAGGACGGTCTCAGTAACTGTGAATACCAGAGGTTTTATTTCTAATGTTTTTCATGTTATGAACTTTTTATCAGGAGGTTGCTCCATTATTCCCCATCTCCGGTCGTTTCTACACCTTGTACCGATAAACCCTCATTTTCCTCATTGATGACGGTTAATTTTAATTAATTTAACACATTTCCGAACTTAAATTTTGCAGTTGCGGTCATTAGCGCGTAAAAAAGCTGAAACCCAGTCCACTGATACGTGGTTATGCTCTCACAAGGGATATGGTTGCAATTCTTATTGGTACCCTGTAAATGCGGCGATTTCACCTTCAGACGTGGCCACGGAGTGGTACGCAGAAAGTGAAAACTACGATTTTTCGGCCGAGCCAGATCTTCAACGACACCCGTATGTGGGTACGGACTTATTCCAATTATCATACTATCTTAATCACTTGTTTTTAGGTTTCTATCTTCATTTTATACGTTTGACCCATTTTGACTCGATTCATATTCACGTCACCATAATTTTATTTGATGAGTCAAATCAAAGGATCTTTGATCATTTGTCATCTGCATGGCTCCAAAGTGCTTTTTGGGTAAGAAAATTTTCCACATTCCTCCAGAAAAATGTATATTCTGTTTACACTACGCTAGCAGCCATGATAAAGATATCTTGTGGTCATTTCATACGAGCTCGGTTTGTTTATCTCTTATTTTCAACCTTAAGTGGAAGGTTGTGATAAATCCATTTGAAATTTGTTTGAAATGAAGGCTGTATATGTGTTTGGGATTGACTGGAGTGGACCTAGAAATTAATATTTCTATTTCTTTTTAAAGAATTTATGCGATAGAGAACTAATCACATGGCAGGAACATGCCAAATATTCTCATCCAGATAGTCGTATTAATATTCTCTGCCCGGATAGCCACTCCCAGTTATCCAGTTTTAATTTAATTAATTACAATTTTTGAGTTAAAGTTAAAAAATGACAGGCAAACTAACTGTCCGCATGCTTGCCTCATTTTTGGACAGGACTTGTAACACAGCGTTACTCCTCCATGGTTACAGCTCGTTCGGCGAATTCCAAAACCTAGTTTCATTTATAGTTTGAAGAAATCGATCAAAATCCATAGCCAATAAGTTACTGTCGATTTGATCGTGCGGTTTTTCTTTTTCTTTTTATTGCAGGTCTCTTCACTCAGATGATTTGGAGATCAACAATGGAGGTCGGTTGTGGTAGATTTGAACTTGAAGATGAGAAAAAATATGCAGTAGTCTGTCTGTACTCTCCTCCTGGGAATGAACCTGGGAATTTTTGGACAACGTCTTTCCGTGAGTTTTTTTTTAAACCCTCTCATCTTAATTTTAAAGCTTACCTTTTCAATCTGAAATTCAGTTTTTCTTCCAATCCGCTTTCCAAGTCCCCATAATCTTACACTCTCTTTATGCTCATCTAAGTTAAATATCCACCCGTATAATAGGAATAAGACCCGATTCTGAAATTATGGAAACAGTTGTGGGCACTAAGCAAGACAAAGAACGTCGTGCAATCGGGGTGTATCAAGTAACCAGAAACTCCTAAGTAGTCTCTGAACGACTGCGAATAAAGAAGCAAAATTTGGGAGGATGTGTAAAACTTATATTTATGTTTTTTTGAGGAGGTCAACTTTTTTGAAGCACTTTCCCAAAAGAGGGATGGGCTCCTCAACTCGAAATTTTCAGTGGCAATCCCTATCTTGGGACACATTTAGACATTTTGGCATTGTTATTAGGTTTTGGGTTATCAAAGGCCAAAGTTCTATTTGACCCATTTTCCAAAGAGCCTTATTCAAAATGGGCAAAAATGGCTTCGGCCCAGTTTTGTTTAAGATTTCGAGAGGTGATAGAGCATGATTTGAGGCGTCCAAAACTGGCCTTGTTTTTGATCTACCCCCAAGGGGAAACCGGGGGGGCGGGGGTGCAAAGTAAAAACACAAAATCCGCCAGAACTTTTGAACGCGTTGTTCGATTTAAAAAAACTTTTTTTCAATCGATAGATCTTTTTAAGACCTTTCTTTTTATATACATGTTTTTGTTTTTTTCATGGTTTTGAGTCAAGTTTTGACGACTTTTTTTTTTTTTTTTTCAGTTTAAAAAAATTTACATTTTCCCCCCTGTGCAAAATTTTTTTTGCATGGGAAAAAATAAAAAACAATCGAAAGAAAAGCTCTTTCAATTTCCTTTTAAAACCGTTTAAATCCGATCGCGGGGCAACGCTTCGTTACTGAGTTACGCGCGCTCAAAGTTGCCAAGGTCCGACCTGGCTGAATCTAGGGGCCCTCCCGGTTTCCTGCCTCACACCTTTGACGCCGCGTTTTTTGGGCCTTATGCGACCAGCTGCTCAGCAATATTTCGAGAAAACATCTTTTCTATTATACTAAGTAATTTCTACTCATAAAACCCCCCCCCCCCCACCACCACCACCCTCACTTCATACCCTATCACGTTCAATATTTCCCCCCTGAATAGACGCAAGTTTTTTAAGTTTCAAGTCTAAATTGAAGGAGAATACGCATAAAATAGAAGATAGAAATCTCACCTTGTTAGTTTTCGCTACTTGAGTCCTCGCCCTCACTCTCCGACTCGTAATTTCCAAAGGATTTTTTCGTTAGCGGGAAACGAAAGAAAGATCGTAGTCCCCCCCCCGCATTAAAATCGATGCTGTGCGTCTCATATACGTGAAAATGGTGACGATTTTAATGAAGCAGTGTTTTGGGAAATTTAAAAATTTTTGAGCACTTTAGAGATTATCCGCTTTCAGTGGGTACTTTAATGCAGACAATTCATGATTTGCGTGAAGAGAGTGAAAGTTCTACCCCTGACCTGTGTTGTGAAAAATGTTTTTTTCAAAAATACCGCTAACCTGAGAGCGCGGCGTGATAAGAAAAGAAAATCCTTGGAGTAATAAAAAATATGCTTACTTAAAAAATTGACCATTATTACGCCCCTCTGTTCAGATACCCCTACTTATAAAGACTAAACTCATATCGAGACATTTTTCACATGAATTTTATAATTTTTT
Source organism: Trialeurodes vaporariorum (assembly GCA_011764245.1). Taxonomy (NCBI): domain Eukaryota; kingdom Metazoa; phylum Arthropoda; class Insecta; order Hemiptera; family Aleyrodidae; genus Trialeurodes; species Trialeurodes vaporariorum. The sequence goes on along the minus strand of VMOF01000388.1, from coordinate 48,905,822 downwards.
TCATATTTGGATTTGGAGTTGGTTTCCACGGAGTCAATCATAAGTGCGGGGTGGGGGTGGGGGTTTATATGAGTAGAAATTACTTAGTATAATAAAAAAGATGTTTCTCTCGAAATATCTGCTGAGCAGCTGGTCGCATAAGGCAAAAAGCGCGGCGTCAAAGGTGTGGGGCGGGAAAACCGGGAGGCCTCTAGATTCAGCCAGGTCGGACCTTGGCAACTTTGAGCGCGCGTAACTCAGTAACGAAGCGTTGCCCCGCGATCGGTTTTAAAACGGTTGAAAAGGAAATTGAAAGAGCTTTTCTTACGATTGTTTTTTATTTTTACCCATGCAAAACAATTTTGCACAGGGGGGAAAATGAAAAATTTTTGAAACTGAAAAAAAAAAAAAGTCGTCAAAACTTGACTAAAAACCATGAAAAATACAAAAACATGTATAAAAAAAGAAAGGTCTTAAAAAGATCTATCGATTGAAAAAAAGTTTTTTCAAATCGAACAACGCGTTCAAAAGTTCTGGCGGATTTTGTGTTTTGACTTTGCACCCCCCCCCCCCCGGTTCCCTTGGGGCTAGATCAAAAACAAGGCCAGTTTTGGACGCCTCAAATCATGCTCTATCACCTCCCGAAATCTCAAACAAAACTGGGCCGAAGCCATTTTTGCCCATTTTGAATAAGGCTCTTTCATAACTTGTGGAAAAAGTTGCAATTAAAAAAACTGAAACCCAAAAAATACTTTAAAAACAAGTTCAAAGACAAAAATATATCCGTCCATTATTTACTAAAACTTGATTTTTAGGCTCCAAAAATTGCTCAAATTTTGTAATTGTTCTTCTCTTGCAAAATGATCCGAATCTCCAATTTTATGGCTTGAAAGTGAAACCCCCCCAAATGATGAGCCGAAAGGAGTGCACAGAAGCGATCTTAAGCTCCTTAAAGTTTCAAAATTCTCATTTAAACCACAAAATTCAACCTTGCGAATGCGGTCAAATTTGAATCCGTTGCGTTGGAGTCATTCTTTACGCTGGACCCAAAAAGCTAGCATAAGTGCAGGTATTTAAAACCCCCCCCCCCCCCCAAAAACGATTCACCCTTACCTGTATAACACGTAAGGAGGTTCTGTATGAGTAGTTTTACCTTTTACCTGCATGATTACCTTTTTTTTTGCCTCCCTTTCCCTTTTTACAGAGTTCCTCCACCTGAAAATGGCGAAGGTATACAACTGGCCGATGGATCCGCAAGAATTGTTATTCCAAGCATTGTTCTCGTCATATTTTCCTTATTTATATTACTCATGTTTCCAACGTAAAGTCTGATTTAACTTGTAGTATCATCGATTATTGGGAATTATATCGGGTGGAGGGCTGCTTTTGTTCGTTTTATTTTTTATACAGCTAGCTAGGTTTTTTTTTTTCTTAGAATAGTTAAGTAGGTTATTTTACTGTCTGTTCTCGTCTTGTTTCTTGTGTCGCAACAATCGCGTGTTTGTGACTCTTTGCTTTTGTTCTGTTTTGATCCACTAAGTGATCCTAAAACTTGTCGAGCCTTGTAAGTTTTCGGAAAAAAATATTTTTTTTAAACAATTTTTTTTTTTTATTTATTTATCTATCTATTTATTTATCTATCTATTTATTTATTTGTTTTTTTATTTATTATTTGCTGAAATCTTTCTCCGTTTTGAAAATTCTTTCGATGCCTCGAAAATTTTTTACTGGCATGCTACTTGTTGTTCGGCATTTCGTGATGCAGTTTGAAAAAAAAAAAATATCACTGTCGTAATATTAGTGGAGTTTTATTTTTCTCAATGTATGAATATGTGCACTCTATCTTTACAAAGAATATTTACCCCGTCTTTAAAAAATTTGTCGTTGAATAGATTTGGCGTCCATTAAGTTCGTTTCAATTTTCAGTCCAGGGTCAGGCGAAAAGAAGGGTCCGGACCGGTCGAGGGTCCGAAGCCCTACCAGTGACTACCAGGACAAAAAAAAAATTGTTATTACCATATCTTTTGGTTTGATTTACGCAATGACTAAACAAACACATGACAGAAACAAGTAAACTTTTCTCATCCAGATAGTTATAGTAAAATTTTTGTGTCCAGATAGCTACTCTAAAACACTCTTTCATTCGCAACCATTTTCAATTAAGTTAATCACATTTTTTTTAAAGGTTTAAAAATTAGATGCAAACAAACCGTCCATTCTCCCTAACTTTGGGATAGGGCCTGTAACATGGCGTCGCTTTGCTATGGTTGTAGCTTGTTGCAATACTGGCAACAAATTGGTGACACTTTGTTTGAAAATGGTTACTTTTTAACAGTTTTCCTGGCAGATGATCTCAAGTGCTGCCGCAAGGCCCTTAAATTTCGAAAAATTTTATCGTAAATGCAGGGGATGTGGCGCGGGGGGGGATAAAATTTTTCAAGTTTTGAATAGTAATCAGTTCTCACTGAAATTTTCAAGTAGTGCTCCAAAGATTCAACCCGTCTTGCTAAAAATAACGAGGGATACCTTTTCCACGGTATTTTAAAACAAAGCGCAAAAATTATTTTTTTTTTTTTTTTTTTTTTTTTTTTAAATAACGAAATCGTGAACGCTATTTATTCTTTTGCCTTTATTTTGATTGAGAGCGTGTACCTAGCCATGTTGCCAAAATAGCCCAAAAATGCAAGGATGGAAAAGTTAAACTCGTGAAAAAAAGACGGAAAAGAAAAATCCCCCCATTGAGTGGCTTCGTATGGACCTTCACTTTCGCCTTCAATTCGCAGTTTATGCAAAAACTGTACTACCACGTAGGAACAGTTATCTCACAGCTACTTCATTTTTTCCCCGGGCACTTTTTGTAAGGGGGGTTACGCAGGTTACGCTAATCGATTGGCCCCGCTGCCCCGCTTCTCGTGACTGTGACGAAGGCTGAGAAGTCGTTTTTTCAAAATTTAAAATTTAAATTGAGTAATAAAAATTACTTATTCTTATAAGTGACCCAGCCCTGTTCACCTCTTTTTTAAAAATTTTTAAGGGCTCGGGATGTAAATCTTTCAAATGTGATCAGTGAATTTGCTATTAACAAAGCAAAACCCAAATTGAACTTTGTTATAAAGATATTAATCTCGGCAGTTCTCGGGCACTTATTGTATTTGATTTACTTATCTTAGTTATTCCTGGTAATCGTAAATACTTCCTCATAAATTTAACTGTAATTTTCTGGTTCAGGCCGCGAGAATCAGTGGCGGCTCGCGCTGTTTCTATATGGTAACCATTTGAACTTACGCAAAACTATCGATTTCTGAGGGATTCAGTGAATCCCCTAAAGATGGATTATCTGTCATAGGTTTTCGTGGCGGCTCGTGCTATTTGGCAACAATGGTTTTCATCCATTTGATTCTATGTAAAACAATCGAGTTGACCGTGAAGCAGCGCTTCGCCGGCATTCAATTATTTTGCATTGATTCAAATGGAGGAAAAACAATGTTGCCAAACTGCACAAGCCGTCGCTGGTAGGTGTACGTGGAGAGAATCCATTGTTGCCACATTTCACGAACTGCCACTGCCGAGTTTAAAAGAACATTCTATTCAAATATTTTTGATTGTTGATTGCTTTGCACGACTAATGATTTATTCGTGACAGGAAATTCTTGGCGAATTTAAATTTTTTTGACATTAGAAATTTAATTACGTCTGCGTCCGCGAGAATGAAAGAGGTTAACACATCCTTCAACTAAATGCCAAAATAGACGCATTGCAACAAAAGTAGAAGCTTTCTTACCCACGCGCCGCCACAACCTACAGAAGTTGAATTTTGAAGGTTGTTTAGTTGAACTTTAGCACTCTTTCCTGCAAATTTCATCTTATTTTATTGTAAAATGATATTTAAAAAAAATTTAAAGGTTTTTTTTTTTAAAATTTTTAGCTGAAGAAGCGTCATTCAAAGCGCTTTGGTAAAGATGGTAAAACTCATTATTGTTTCTATTTGAGCTTCTTTTCAGGAGTAAAGGCTCAAACCTTAATCTTTGGCGAATTTTCGATTTTACTTCGTTCATTTTAAAAGAGCATTTGCCTGAAGATTTGACATTATAGCGCTCTCTGATGAAAAACCAAAGCTCTCAAATTCATTTTCATCCAATTTTATCCCGCAATATGAACAAAATAAAAATTTGTCAGAATTTCCAATGATTAGGTATAAATTGAGCTTTAAAGAGAATACAATCAAATATAAATACTTGAAAAATTCGAAGTAGCAAACGGAAGTGTGACTGTTCTTTCAGTGGGAAATCATGAATTTAGTTATGCGCTGATGTAAAAATATCGTGTCAGGAGTGGGATTTGAACCCACGCCCTCAGAGAGGACCAGAACGCTCGTGTACCCGGGCTACGGGCAAGGTATTACCTTGAGTCTGGCGCCTTAGACCGCTCGGCCATCCTGACTGCTGACAGTGCGAGAGGAAAAAGTGGCATTTAAGTATAAGCTTGTTGCCAATACTTATTGAAATAAAGTATATCCATTCACTCTTGAGAAAAGTGCATAGTTATTATTATCTAACACGCATTTGTCGCGATTGCATGCAGTTATTTTTTCTATCTTGTATCGCATATTGACGATTCGCTCGTTTGCCCTCAATTTTGTTTTAATGCTTGACTTCCGCGCTAATTGAACAATCCTTAAATAATCATACCATGTCGTTTTATACAAGGTGTCCCAAAATTCATGCCCCCCCCCCTCCCCTTTAAACCTGTGTCCGAAAATTCGTCTCGAAGTTACTGTAGCTTGGAGAAGAATTTAAAAAAAAAAAAAAAAAAAAAAAAAAAAAAAAAAAAAAAAAAAAAAAAAAAAAAAAATTTGGGTGGCTGTAACAGCCCCTTTTTTTAAAATTGTATTTCTTCGATTCTAGCCACGGATCTCCGTATAATTGGATGTAAATTGATTGCTGGCGGGTAATATTATGCGTTCTTTCTGATTCTGTAGTCAACACTTTTGGAAAGGGTCAAAAGGGGGGCTGGAGGGGGGAAACTTTTTAAAATTTAAACATTGATGCTGCTCGGTGCTCCATAAGAAAAAGAGAAAAGTAAGTGCAGAAGCAGGTTGAGCGGATCCAAAAGAACAATCTTAGTGTCTAGTGTTTTTTTTTCGTTAAGGGGTATCTCCACCTGCGCATTTAAAAGCGCGAATAAACTAATTGAGCCAATGAGCTGCCTTGAAGTCGATAGGTTGAGTCCGATGTATCGACAACAAAGAAGCTCATTGGCCCAATCAGTTTATTCGTGCTTTTAAATTCGCTGGTGGAGACACCCCTCACTCAAGACGCACGGAAAACGAGTAAAATCGATTTTACTTCGATGTTCCAGTGGCGCGCTTTATGGGCACGCTGCTTAATTCATGATGTCCAATTGAATGAGTTGATCGTTGAGTGGCATCACGAAGCAGTAACCACCGCACCGGGGAAAAACGTAGTCGTGCCAGTGCGCTCCCGGCGAAAAAAATACGTTTGTATATTATTATGCTTGTTTTTACAAAAAAACGCTACTCAATTGAAGCGTTTCATCATCTCCCACCAGTCCCACCACAGTCTCTTCCCTCAGTGGTGAGCCAACTATGAATCAGCCAATGGGGCTCCTGTAAACTTTTGGTACAAGTGATTGAAGAGTTGATTCTTGCTTAAAGTAAAAATGACAATGAGTACACTCAAAAATCACAGAATTCACGCCCACTATCGGGGTTAATGGTGGAGCTACTGCTATACACAGATATCATAGAGACTCTTATCTAATTTGAGACATTATTTCTGTTCCCGTAGAGAAGGTGAAAATTAGAGAGGAATCTCCCATGATTCCTGCATAACTCTGCCATTACGACCTCGCCATTACACATTCCTAATTTTAGACTTTTTCAGTGGGAGTTTTGTGATTTTCGCAGGTTTTTTTTCATCAATTTTTACGATTCATTTGCTTTTAACTCAAGAGCCCCCTTTTCATCAAAGTCTGTGAGGTTTTTCAGGTCACTCACAAAGTCCTGGGGGGGTTATGAATATTTGATGCTTTGCTTTTCCTTTCGAAATGAACCAGTAATATGAGCTTTTGATACGTGGTATGCTACGCGCGCCTCATCTTTATAAAAACTGAGAGTGATAAAAAAAAAACCTACATGCGCCACACGGTGTTGCGTTTTACGCTCATTTTGGAAAAAACCCCGTAACTTTTTCAGGAGAGCGAATTAAACGCTGAAACTTTCAGGAATCGTATTTATCATAGTAATACACCTATCAGGTGAATGGTATTGTTGTAAGTCGCTTTCAAGGGGGAGGGAGGGGGGTCAATTTTTATTTAGTCGAGTTCTATATGGCAACACTGTCCAAATGACTTGAAAATTTTGGGGTCTGGGGGTATTTTTAACGTTGAATTCCAATTTTGCATCAGTTTTTCAAAATTCTAAAATCCAAGATGGCCGCCGACCAAGTAGTTGAAAAAATTGTCTGCAGCCATCTTGGATTTCCGAATTTTGAAAAACGGGTGCAAAATTTGAATTTAACGTTAGAAAATACCCCCCGGGGACCAAATTTCAAGTCATTCAGACGGTGAAAACCGTCTCTGCCAACTTTTTGGGGAAAATACCGCTCGGCTCAGCCGCGGCCGGAGGGCAGTTTCATGCGTTTTCATACGCTCACTTTTCAACTTAAAATGCGTGTATCTCAAAAAGGTGCAAATATGTGCAAGAGATTTTTTCAGGAGATGTTCTACATAGTATGAACTTCCCTTCAATTGAAGTTTTAAACCGGAGGCAAGCGGAGCTAACTTCCAAAAGTCTCAGAGAAACTCAAAATTTTGACATTTAGACCTCTCGCTTTTAAAGTTATGTAAAATAGGTGTCCTTCGTTATTTTTGAAAAAATTAGGCATCAAAAGATAGCTCAGAGTACGTAGTTTAAACACTGAAAATTCTGTTAAAAAAGATTCCTTCTACACACTTCAAATTTTGCGTAGAGTTGACAGTCGAAAACGCTCTTTTTTCAAACCTTTCATAATGAGAAATTTTAAGAGCCCTTATTTGGCCTAAAATTTTTTTTTTTTAAAAAAAACAGTTTCAGAGTGACATTCCACGTACTCTGAGGAGTATTTTCATGTATTTGTTTCCTTAAAAGGGCGAATGTCAAGTTGGGGGGTTTTTTTCCCCAGGCGGACACACTGTGCGCCACCTGGCTGTTCGGGATATACGAGGAGCGTTCAACTTATAAGTTTCCCTATTTTTTATCTCTGGCCCTGTTAGTGCCAGAAAAATGTCATTTTATACGGTTAAATTTGCGAAATCCTCAGCTTTCCAACGGTATTTTTTTTTTAAAAATTTGAGCAATTTTTGTAGGAGAAAAATATATTTCTACACCCGTGTCGAAAAAGTCCCCGCCAACTTCTGAGTTGGGAAGTAAAAAATAACTTTGACACTTGGAATGAAGAACGCAAAACTTTAAAATAAAAATACATTTTATTGAAGTATACCATTTTTACGACTTTCCACATAGATTGATACATTTTTCGCAGCGATGAACCAGCTTTTCAATACCTTGGGCGAAAAACACTCGGTCTAAGGACTTGAAAAAATTCATCACGGTATCTTTCAGGGGGCATCTGACTGGAACTTTACGTGCGATACTTTTGCCGACAAAATGTGATTATAATGCATCTCATGATCATTTTAGATAATATTTCACGACAAAAATTGAGCGCAGCAACAGGTATGTAGCGATAACGGCTCATTTTCGTCGCTAATCAGGCGAATGCTGTTGTTCAAAACAGGCGAATACTTTTTGCTGAAAAAGTTGGCGGGGGACTTTTTCGACAGGGGTAGAAATATAGCTTTTTCTCCTACAAAAAATTTCTCGAATTTCAAAAACAAAAATATCGTTGAAAAGCTGAGGATTTGACAGATTTAATAGTATAAATGAATTTTTTTTTTAGCACCCAAAAGGGCCAGAGATAAAAAATAGGGGAAAATTATAAGTTGAACGCCCCTCGTATATTTTTTTTTTGGGTTTATAGTGACAGTCCAAACGTAAAAATGATACTAAAAACCGGTAGGTACCTACAAATTCCGCAACTGTCGTCTGTCATATTGATCTGATGTAGCTGCATGTATCGTTGAAATTTAGAATGCTTGCATAAAATTACATTTTATGGCCAGTAAAACTGCTCATTTTGACATGTTAGAGTTTTGTTTGTTCAAGTGTGCGGTGTTAAAAAACTCATCTCGTTTTCCGAAGTTATCGGCTACGCTGCGAAATATTTGCTTCAAGCTCAAAACGATATCCGTTTCAATGGTAGACATCGTGAATACTGTATATGTATATGTATTTGTCCATATGCGAAAAACTCGGCTGCACGCGTTAGGGAGTCTGCACAAGCCTACACAGTACACACACGCGTCTCCCTCTTCTTTTCTGTTTCAAGCAGGCCCCCAAAGAGGGGGGGGGCAGCGCGTGTCCGGAGTATCAGTGGTATCCAATTCTAGGGTGCCCTAACTTGTAAATGCAATGCACTCCTTAAAATGAAATAGTAACAAATTAAAAACCAGGGTCAAGAGCATCAAAACTGAAATTTCGCACCGCACTGAAAAAAAAAAACCCCCGTTTAGTTGATTTAACAATTCTAATGGTATGAAACGGGCTCTCGGTTGGTTTTGTTAATTTCACAAAACTGAATAGTGAATCAACAAAATGTTATTGTTAAAATGATTAAACATATTGTACGTGCAAATTTGACAAAAATTTTGTTGATTTAACAATAATCTATTTCGTCAATTCAACAACAAAATTTTGTTGATTAACCATTCTGTTTCATTAAATTAACAAAAGTTTGAGAGCCCCGTTTTTTTACCATTAGAATGGGGCTCCAGCAAGTTTTAGCTGCAAGCAAATGATTAGTAAGAAGTAATGTTAAAATCAGCAAAAATGTCACACTAAAAAAGTCTAAAATTCAGTAATAAATTTAGAAAACAGCTGTAACTGCAAGATCGTAATGGCGGAGCTACGCAGGTATATTATGGGGATTCCTGTCAAATTCGTCCCTTTCTCTGCGAAAACAACAGAGATATGTTTCAAATTAGATAGGAATCTTCCGATACCTGCATATAGCTCCGCCATTAAGCCCGATTTTGAAGGTGAATTTTGTGATTTTTAGTGTTTTAGTGTTTCAGTGTGTCATTTCTTCAGGTCATTGTGTTGTGTTGTATTGTGTTGTATCGTGTTTATGTTGTGTCGTGTTGTTGTTTTTGTGTTGTGTTGTGTTTTGTCGTGTTACTTACTTAGCCGCATTCGGTGCTCGCTTTGCTCGCTTCGCGAGCCGTGCCATAACGCATATCCTTTATCTATTATTATTAAGATTCTCTGTTTTCGAGAAATCATTTTCGAGGTAAATAAATGAACCCCCCAAGAAGGAATTTTGAGAAATGCATTTCAATCAAAAGTCCGGAGTCAACGAATCAAACATTTCTAAAAATAGTGGCCGGTATATCTATTCAAGACAGCAAGTGTAACACTCTTTTTAGATCGGAAAACATCGTAAGTCAATAAACAGAAGAGACGCGCCGGCTGCCGAAGCCGAACCTAGTACCTTATCACCACTCAAAGCATAGACTGAGAAGGTGAACAGAAGCGAAACTGCCATAAGAGACAACGGGTCACTCGGATAGGCTTAGTTTGGCTTAGCTGGTTAGTACGCGGGGAACCATTTCGAAAAGCCCGCGCTCGCGAAACCGATGCCAGAGCGCCCAGAGCCTGAAAAAAAATAGTACTTCGTGTTTGTTTACATGCTGTGAACCACAGCGTACTAACCAGGTCGGGCATGACAGCGTGACCCAAACCGGGTCTCAGTTTCGCTTCTGTTCCTCTTCTTATTCCATGCTCAACGGTTCGTCATGTGGCCCTCACCAACATTTTTGAAGCCCCACATTAAATCGCGAAGAGACATCCCTGCAGGGAGAGAGGCATCGTTTATTCAGGAATTGCTTTCACACCACCTTGGATCCTCGTTTGACGGTTTTATTGCGGCCTGTCAAAATCTAACATTGAGCGCTCTGCAATTATTCAACCTTTTCTGATACAGGGTCCTCCACAGCGCCTCTTACTGCCTCACACGTTTGAGTAAAGTGATATGGATCGAAATGGAATGGTCGACTTACAATTAGTGTCAGCATTTTGGATACTCACAACCATTCGCCAAGAAATCAGAGAGCTATAAATTTTCTGAAATACCCCGTACATCACATAGACCGAGCGAACAGTCGAGCTCTTTGTTTCTGTATACTTTCTTATGGGCGTGCCTTTCAGGGGGCGTGGGAGTGCCCCCTTTAGAACTTTTAAAGCTTTCGTATTTTAGCGCACATATAGACTACTCAAAGTTTCTTCCAGTGAAAAAACGAACGTAATCGGATTAGTAGAACTCGATATTTGGAGCGGACAAACTTTCTGAAAAAACCCAATTTATACATATAGGTTTACATATTACACGGAGCGCAACCTTTTTGGGGGCTTGACAGCGTCCTGTGACCGAAATAAAAAAGTTTTGTATAATAGTGCAAATGTCGAGGACTCATGCTTTCATCTGATAAAAGAACGGTCCTAATCGGTCATTGCCGGATACAGAGGGGTGGCAAAGGGGGTGATCGCCCCCCCCCGTTCGGCCCACAAAATGGGAAAAGAGGGAGGAGGAAGGGGGGAAATAAGAGCGAAAAAATAGAAAGGGGGTCATTAATTGGCGAAAAGCAAAAGTTCGCCCCTCCCGTTCGCGAGGGTTGGGTCCACCGCTGAAATCGGTCGAGTACCAAGTTTTCGAGAGTAGGAGCGAACAAATCTCCTTTAAAAAAACCTATGTATATAGATATACTATTAACACGGAGCGCCGCCGTCTTTTTCTGCACCTCAGCGCCCCTCATCGCAGCAATCGACAATTGTCGGATTTTTGTGGAAATATAGACCTCTGAAACTCTTGTTGAACACATTAATGATCAAAATCGGCCAAACGGTTTTTGAGATCGAGAGCAAACAAACTTTTACTTAACGATTTTATTTATATAGATTGTGGTGTTTTGTGTTGTGTTGTGTTGTGTTGCATAGTGTTGCGTTTTCTCGTGTTATTGTGTTTTGTTGTGTTGCGTTGCGTTGCATTGCGTCGTGTTGTGTTGTGTTGTGTTGTGTTGTGTTGTGTTGTGTTGTGTTGTGTTGTGTTGTGTTGTGTTGTGTTGAGTTGTGTTGTGTTGTGTTGTGTTGTGTTGTGTTGTACTTCGTTGTCATTCTAAGTATTTAAAACTTTAAGCGCGAGTCGTCAAGATGAGTGCTACATTAAGTTACGTCTTACCGCATACTCATAATTTAAAATGTAAGTGAATAACAGTACTTAATTCTGTTCTTTTCTTTTCTTCGCCGATTGCAGTCTAATAAGTAACCAAAGAAATTGTTCTCTCAATCGCTAATCTTAGACTGTGCTTCAACATACAGTGAGTGAAGCACTTCCTTATCGAAATTCCACGCTAGAACTCAAAACGATGTATCGTAATAACGTGCGGCCGCAACCGGTGCGACGCGACGCGACGCGGCACCAATCATTTCCTCAATCTCGGGAATCCTAGTTTCTTTTTTTTTGCTCGCATTTTCGTCTACCTCATAATTGCTCCAACTCTATGGTGAATTATTCTCAACACCTGACTATTGATTTACGGTGTTAAAACTGTTTACCTCCCATTAGTCACCTGATAAGCATCCGTTGGTTAAATTATTCTTTATCACAAAAAATTAGCTCTTTCCACCACTTATCGTCTATCTCCCTCTTCCTGCCTGTTCCTCCTTATCTCTATATCTCTTTCTCTTTCCTCCTGTTTCCGCCTCCCTATTTAGCTAGCGCTCTCTCTCTCTCTCTCTCTCTCTCGCTCTCTCGCACTATCCCTCTCTCTGTCTCTGTTGCTTTTATCGCGTCAAAATTGTTTGCTCAAAGCTCTCGACGTGAGCAGGCTTGACGTTGTGGTTCCTCATCTATCCGCGCTATGGTAGTTCCGCGTAGATAGTGGATACCCAGTATTTTTGGTGAATGAAATTCGATGACCCGTGAATTTCTTTCCGTCGTCCTACACTTGGTCAAGGATTTAGACGCCTTCTTTTAATCAGTTCATGAAAAGACGCTAACAAGTTATGGTATTTCTTCATGGGAAATAATCGAATTTCGCGCCGCATCAAACGGAAAATGATGTGAGTTATAAGTATTAAAGTTCTTGTCCTTGTTTAATGCTGCGTTTTTTGTAGTTTTAACGAGTTTTTTTTTTCTCTCTCTCTCCCCCCCCCCCGATTTGCTCTAAGTTTTGATTAGTTCATTCTAATCATTGGCCAAATTACGGATTTCGGGTGAGCCAAAATGCCTTGTCTGAATCACCAGTTGAATTTGCCAGAGCATTTGTTCATTTTTGTGAGAGGTAATGTTTTCCATCGTCTTGTATTCGTATATTATTTCAGTTGTGTAAGGTAACCGTACCTATTTTCGGCACGTTAGTGGTTCTTTGGTGAGTGACATTTTACTGAAATTCGCAAAAAAAAAAAAAAAAAAAAAAAAAATATGTAGCACCTTCTGGTGAGGACTATCGGGGGCAGAATTTTTTTTAGATTTTCTAGTCATGGACTTTTTTGCTTTTTTTGCTTTTTTCTTTGTGTCTAGTTTATTTTTGAAAGTTGGAACCGCTATAGAAGAGAAGTGTGGCGGGGAAGATTCACGATGTACTTTCAAGCGGACCGACCCTCTGCCTATTTTCGGCAGTGCAGCTAGCTATAGTTTTACATCGATGTGCAAATTAAAGTGGAACGTGTCAATACTTTAAGCCCCGGAAACATTTGGAGGAACAAGAGGCACATTAAGAGCTTATCTGTAAGAGGAGAAAGGGGTGTAAAAGGCACCCAACCCCTTCAGACTTTAATAATTTCGCGAATGACAAGAGTAGCGATTTTTGTTTATTTTTTAATCATAAGAATCGTCGCTTTTGTCCTGTTGGGTCTAGGGAAATTCTGAGCTCCGACTTCTTAATTGTGGTAATAAGCGGAGCATGTCTTCAGAGAAATAGTAAAAACGCATCCTCGCGTAGATTTATCCATCATTCTGAGCTCTTTAATTTCCGGAGATAACCACCGATATTTTAGAATCGGTTGTTAGGATCGTCTTTAAACAAGTGTCGAAATCAATTTTTGAAGCCTTTCCTACGTGTGTAACAAGCTAATATTCAAACATTTTTGCCACATCTCGATTTTTTCGTACATCGGCTGAAACCGTTAACAAGGATCCGACGATTCAAAGATCGATAGATACAGTCGGCGAATGAAATAATGTCTGTCGACTCCTTCAATTTTCGCAAGGTAGGCCATCTGCAATGCCTCAATTCCTTTTGATAAGTAATGCACGGTAGCACGGTGCCTTCTTGATAAGCAAAATTTAAGGGGTCAACAGACATTCTTTTATCCGTTGACCGTGCCTACTTTTGTAGATTTTAGCCATTAATAGATCGATTTCGATCACTTGAGGAATTATCCATTTAGAAGTATTTTAACGATCTTGTTTGATTGTTATCAGATTTGATGGGATCTTGATTTCGTCGGAACGTTATCTAAACAAACACTGGCGATAAATTGCTACCGTAACGTCTGAAATGAGGAATCGATGGATCGATCTTTGGTCGAAGAAAAAGTTTTTGGTCTTGCTTTCGATAGCCATTTTTGTTTTCTACATTTGCCTTGCGGTTTTATCACCGTCCAATTTTGGTACGTGACAATTTCGTTTTGTTTTCAATAATCGTTTCGTTTGATTCTAAATTCTAAATTAACACGTATTTTTCGTGTGAGTATGAATACGTCTCTGAACACACCACCACAGATTTACTCTAACAAAATAACATTCACATAAGTCCATAGAAATGGATTTAGGTTTCTGTGTGTGTGTGAGTGGGGGGGGGGGGGGGGGGTTGCGTTAAGATCACTATTTTTCCACCCTTTGGAAGAAATAAAATTTTAAAAAAAAAAAAAATCCTTTGAACTTTTTAGGGGAGCTTTTTCCAGCACTTTTATGCTTGCTATACACTCCCATTTAGCGCCTTTGCTAAATGTTGCGAGGGGCAATCGCCCCCCCCCTTCCCATCTATCCTTGTTTGAGTTTGTCGCGTTTAATGAGAAACGGCCGCGCACGAAGGTTTCGCGGGCTATGTTCGAATGAAGCGTTCACCTTAGCGACAGTGCTGCCATCTATGTGGAGTTAGTACAGGCTATGCGGACTGTAAGTTGGTGGGTGTATTGTATAGATAGCAGCACCGGCGCCATTTATTTTTTACTGTAGCCGATGCGGGTCAACGCGCGCATTTCAAAAGAGCGGCCTGTATTTAAAAGTCCGCGTTTGCACATAATTTAAGTAACATATTTCTAAAACTCAAAACCTTAACCAAAACCCTAACCTTAACCTTAACTCAATCCTTAACCTGAAAATACAAGCTAGCTGCTAGCTTTGGAAAAACGGAGTCGTTTTTACTGAATTGTTCTTTTGTTTGAACTGCTGTGTATCCCTTATTCATTTGCAGGATAAACTTCTTCAGCACTGCAGGTAATTGCAAGTCTTTTTTCTTGTAAGTTGATGGGTGTATTATCACTCTCGTAAAATTATAACCTCAAAATTGAAGTTTCATCTTTCTCAAACTTTCATCAACCGACGTAAAATATTTTAACTAATGTCAAAGTTTTGGTCATGGGCGGATACAGGAATTTGTCTTTCTCTCTGTCCCACCCTTTGAACGCGTTTGTTAGAAAAGGGCGGAGACAGGGACTAAAGTCACTTGATGGTCCCCTCTGCTATCCTTTTCTAACACATGCGTTCAAATGAAGGAGTAGGGGAAAGACAAATTCCTGTATCCGCCCATAGTTTTGGTCCATAAACAAAAATTTTTCTCTTGCGCAACTTAATTTCCAATTGGGTTTTGGGTGGCATTCCATCTCCTCCAACGCTAAAAAGCTAAAAACCAAGAGCTAAAAGCGACAAAGAAAGACAGAATACTTTCCCCATAGATTCAGCAAGTAAGTTTTTTAAGAAAATGAAAGTTTTCAAGTTCATAAACCAAAGTACTAAAATTTGTTGCCAGTTTTTTAATCAATTTGTATTTACATTAGAAATTTTAACTTTCCAGCAGACCGTAGACTTAGAGGATCCACAAATCTGAGAGACATGGGCTGGTTTTTGAGCCGTGATGCGGAACCAACCTTATGGCCTCTTCCAAAAATCATCAGACCATCTCAAAGTGGTCAGTCTGCGGTAGAATTACCCACAATGAAAGCGTACTCAGCACTTCAAGATGAAGCTGCTTTGTCAAGTAATGAAAATATCACAGCAACGTATTCAGGAACCAACAGTGGATTGCCTGGATCGGGTGTAGTTTTTGTGCCAACGAAAGTGCAGAATCAATCTCTACCGACACTCACTACTGTCCCTGAATTGAAACTCTCAACAGTGACTCCAGAACTGTTGACACTGCCCCCGCCCGGGAAGACAATTCCTCTGAAGGATCCTTCCATTTATCAAGTTCTTCCTTTTTTAAAGAATGAATCTAGTCTTTTACCAGCCTTCATTTCCTCTAAAGGCCGAAAAGGCGGTAAGTGTTCATACCAATGGTTTTTTTCTTTCTCATCTTGCTTGAAATGAATAGATCAGGCTTATTTTTCCAAGAAAACTAAAAAAGTATCACTGCTGATGTATTTTCCCTTTTTCATTTAATAAAATTTAAAGACAAAGTCACTCAAAGTCTTCAATAACTTATTTTGATCTTTGTGCCTGTTTTGTTTTTAGTGGAACTCGTGCTCGGAATTCCAACTGTAAAGAGAGATAAGCAGAACTACCTGAAAGTCACACTGAAACGAATACTTCAATCAATGACTCCCGAGAACAAAAATCAGTCTCTAATTGTTGTTTTTATTGCTGAGGTAAGATATTCTCTTGATTTTAGAGTTTGTTATAAGCGGGGCTTGTCTCCCTCAAAACTTTTAGGAACCATTTGGGCCAACAGGTTTTTTTTTCAGGGTCCATTAAAGATTTTTTAGGAGCCAAGAGGGTTTTTTCCCAAAAACTATAAGGTATTGTGCTTTATGATAATATTAAGGCTATGGAGGTCTATCTAGTGAATTTTAGCCAAAGGGTATAAGTGTTAAATTATAAGCGAACAGCAGAGTTTTATAACGTATCATGGTTTGTAACAACCAAGGATTATCAAAGAAAATTAAGAAAGATTATAGAGTTAGTTAGATCAAAAGCTGCAAGTCTTTTTTAACTATGAAAAAGTTTTCTTTTTCAATATTTTTTGATATTGATCGAAACCGAAAATTTTATTAGTGATTCAGCATCTAATAAATTGTGAATATTTCATTCTTTATTACTTCTTAGCTTTTGATGTTCATGAAAGATTTAATGCATCTATTAAAGTGTCAAATTAATTCTGGGAAAAAAAAACTATTTTTGATGTCAAATGACTATACAGTGGAAGCTCGATAATTCGAAGTTGAAGGGACTGATGCTTTTCTTCGAATTAACAGGATTTCGAATTAGGGAGTATTCGAATTATGGAGAGCGGTTCTTGAGAAAATTCGAAATAATGAAATTTTTATCAGCTCTATAATTCGAAGTGTTGCGTTCAACTGCTCTATAAATCGAAATCACGGATAACTGTATTACATACTATAACTACCCCCCCCCGGCTAGGGTGTCTCTTATTTTTGAAATTTTCGAAAAGTTAACCTCCAGTTCTCT
Organism: Trialeurodes vaporariorum; assembly: GCA_011764245.1. Taxonomy (NCBI): domain Eukaryota; kingdom Metazoa; phylum Arthropoda; class Insecta; order Hemiptera; family Aleyrodidae; genus Trialeurodes; species Trialeurodes vaporariorum. Next base: position 48,889,041 of record VMOF01000388.1, on the reverse strand, counting down.
CACACCGTGCTATGAGGCATAAAAATCAAGAATATTTGTCGGAAAAAAAAATTAAAATTTTTTTAGAGGTCTCTCAAGCGGCATAAAGGGCGTAAGTGCAAAATTTGCAACTACAGCAATAGTATAGTCGATTTCTTATGGAAAATGCAATAATGCTGCCCTTTAGGGCGAAAATTTCGTCCGTTTGACCGTATCTTGAAGCGTTTAGCGGGAAAATGTCAATTAGAGAGGGCGCAATTGCAAGTTTGCGCGCGCGAGGAGCTTAGCGGCGGCGCGCGGCCGGGTCAGCACGTTGAACGATCGTCGCGTGCGCAGTTGGTAGGCAAATTGATAATGGATATTCTCTACATACGTGCAAAGGCGCATTGTGCGCTCTTTCTCACCTTATTTAGAAAATATGTGTGTCAAATTATTAACTGGATACAATGGACACAGAAACCGAAAAATGCAATTTTAGTAGTAATCGTTGCCTTGTTCTGTATTTCAAAATGAACAAATAAATAAATTAATACAGTCGTCAAAAAAACATAAAATCTCTTGAACTAAAACGACCGAGGTAAACGCCCCAGTAGCCGACACCCCTGAAATGTACCAGTACCAGACACCCGCTTTTCACTATGTGAAAAATATTAGTTTAGCGGCAATTTTGGTGTTTTGCGTATTGATTTCGAATGTTTCACAGTTGAGGTCTCAGAAAAAACCACACAAAACACCAGTATTGCCACCAAACTAGTACTTTTTACAGTGTGAAAACTGGGTGTCGGGTACTACTGCAAGTCGGCTACCGGGGGGTTCACCTTAGAATAAACTAAATTGTCGCACAACTAAAAAGGTTTGAAAAAAGAAATTTTAGCATTATAATTTTTTCAAGTCATGGACGGAAATTTTTCGGGACCGTTTCCCTACATTTTTAGTGAAATGGGTTGCTATTTTCCAGTAAATCCTGAAAATCTTCTTCTTTGGTCGTTACTTTTTACTTTCTCGCTCTAATGAAATTAGAAAAATTGAGAAAGTATTGCAACGGACGCCACAGACATTTTATGCATTTACCTCAAACTACATATATTTAAGAAATACTAAAATTTCATGGATAAATGTTCTTTAGGATAGTATTAGGCATGATGAGAGCCAATTATTTCATAATTATCATGATTGACTTACAAGGGGAGGCTCAGAAGTCGCCGCCTCCGATTTTGAAAAAAATTGCACGAAAATGTAGCTAAAGTAAAACTATTAGACCTGTGTTTCTCACTTTTTGCCAATGTGCCTTCCTAAAGCGTCAGGAATTTTTTGAAAGTTGTCGAAATACACATAAATATTCGGAACGCTCTCCGCTCGGGTTTTTACGTGAATATCGGCAACTTTCAAAAAATTCCTGACGCTTTAAGAAGGCCCACTGGCAAAAAGGGAGAAACACGGGTCTAATAGTTAGCTCCATTTTCGTGCAATGGTTTTAAAAATCGGAGGCGGCGATTTCTGAGCCTCCCCTTGTTAGTCGCAGCGGGCCAAGTATCGAAACAAAATGCATCAAAAATCTCTGCGCCATTGCAATACTTTCTCAATTTTTCTAATTTCATTAGAGCGAGAAAGTAAAAAGTAACGACCAAAGAAGAAGATTTTCAGGATTTACTGGAAAATAGCAACCCATTTCACTAAAAATGTAGGGAAACGGTCCCGAAAAATTTCCGTCCATGACTTGAAAAAATTATAATGCTAAAATTTCTTTTTTCAAACCTTTTTAGTTGTGCGACAATTTAGTTTATTCTAAGGTGAACCCCCCGGTAGCCGACTTGCAGTAGTACCCGACACCCAGTTTTCACACTGTAAAAAGTACTAGTTTGGTGGCAATACTGGTGTTTTGTGTGGTTTTTTCTGAGACCTCAACTGTGAAACATTCGAAATCAATACGCAAAACACCAAAATTGCCGCTAAACTAATATTTTTCACATAGTGAAAAGCGGGTGTCTGGTACTGGTACATTTCAGGGGTGTCGGCTACTGGGGCGTTTACCTCGGTCGTTTTAGTTCAAGAGATTTTATGTTTTTTTGACGACTGTATTAATTTATTTATTTGTTCATTTTGAAATACAGAACAAGGCAACGATTACTACTAAAATTGCATTTTTCGGTTTCTGTGTCCATTGTATCCAGTTAATAATTTGACACACATATTTTCTAAATAAGGTGAGAAAGAGCGCACAATGCGCCTTTGCACGTATGTAGAGAATATCCATTATCAATTTGCCTACCAACTGCGCACGCGACGATCGTTCAACGTGCTGACCCGGCCGCGCGCCGCCGCTAAGCTCCTCGCGCGCGCAAACTTGCAATTGCGCCCTCTCTAATTAACATTTTCCCGCTAAACGCTTCAAGATACGGTCAAACGGACGAAATTTTCGCCCTAAAGGGCAGCATTATTGCATTTTCCATAAGAAATCGACTATACTATTGCTGTAGTTGCAAATTTTGCACTTACGCCCTTTATGCCGCTTGAGAGACCTCTAAAAAAATTTTAATTTTTTTTTTCGACAAATATTCTTGATTTTTATGCCTCATAGCACGGTTTGAGAGAACTGGAGGTTAACTTTTCGAAAATTTCAAAAATAAGAGACACCCTACCCCCCCCCCCTAAAACAATAAGAGTAAAAAGTATAAATAAAAACTCGAGATTAATGCGAAAATGCCTTTGAAACTTAGAGTGTATTCGGGGAGGCACTTGTAAAATAAGCCCGTTTCGTCTAAGTTAAAAACATCACATGGCTCATAATCCTGGATCAAGTCGGGTAAAGTTGCCCGCCATTCCTCACACGTGTCTCCACTGACAGACGCACTTTCACCGCACACTTTTCGATAATCAAGTCCATGGCGATTTTTGAATCTTGACATCCAACCATCACTGGCTCTAAAATCTACAATGCCTAAGTCGGCCGCGTACTTCAGAGCTTTTTCTTTAAAAAGTAAGCCACCGATGGGAATATTTTTATCGCGACACTGTTTAAACCACACTATTAAACTCTCCTCCAGTTTCGGAAATTCTGGATTTCGTGACCGGTACTGCTTCGTGACCCCACTATCACACTTTTTTTTTATTTGGTTTTCGTTTTTCAAAATTGTAGATAAGGTGGAGGGGGGGGATGTTGAATTTTTTGGCTGTCGCATTTCTTACCACCTTCTTTGACCGCTTCTAAAACTGCTTTTTTTTGTTCAAAGTTTAATGTCTTATATTTCCCCATGTTGAGGTCTGAGGATACACACACGCACTAACTTCACGCAATAATGCACTGATTAGTGATTATGCAGCTAGCATGGATAGGTGCGGATGTAAACAAAAGTTCGGTCATTCTTTTCGCTAATCTTACGGGGCGCATTAATTTTATTCGAATTATAGAGCGCGTGTCTTCAAAAATTCGAATTACAGAGCGTCATTCTGGGAACTTCGAATTACAGAGCTGCACTGTCTCGCAACTTCGAATTATGGAGCTGATTCATCCGCTACTCGGAGCCCAAAAAGTTCGTTTTAACAAGGGGGGACAAATACATTGATTTTCTTCGAATTAATGCGATTTTCTCACGGGGATCGACTTCGACTTCGTATTATCGAGATATTTGAATTAACGGCGTTCGAATTAGCGGGCTTCCACTGTACCACAAATCCTTGTGACTTCATTCAAATCATGGATTTTAAAATCCAAGGTTTAATATTGTAATCCAAAATCTTTGTCTATTTTTACAGGTTGATCAAAGTTATGTCATGAAAGTGGCCAATGAAGTACATTCAGCGTAAGCAATTTTTTTATTAGTCTCATCTGATTCAGATTTTTAAATATTTTTGCCACTCTCTGGCGGCTCTTTACCGTCTGAGAGGTAAGAATTCAATTTTAGTATTTTT
>VMOF01000388.1:48798809-48884653 GCA_011764245.1 Trialeurodes vaporariorum | reverse complement strand
GGAGAGAGTATGAAAGGAAAAGTGCACTATTTGTCTGGAAGCTCCCAAAATGAGTTTATTTCCCTGTGTGGTAATGAGGTTTTGAAAAAGATTTTAGATGAACGCGCATCAGGAATCTATTATAGTTTAATTGCCGATGCAACTCCGGATATTTCTCACACGGAACAGAACGTTTTAATTTTAAGGTATGTTCTCCTTAATAAAGAAATCAACCAGTTTGAAATTAAAGAGAGATTTGTCGAATTTTTAGATTTTTCGGGGAAAACAGGTGAAAGTATTCCTACAGAGTTGCTTTCAGCTTTAGCCAAGCACCAGGTCCCATTAGAAGATTGTCGCAGACAAGGTTACGATAATGGTTCGAACATGTCGGGAAAAGTGACACGGAGTGAGCTTTCAGCGCATTAGGAAACTTTTAAAATTTTAAAAATTTAAAAACATGGCAGAGAGCATCGACAGGTCAAGAACGGTTGAATTCTTTGGCTCTACTTTCAATAGAGCACGAATTAGCATTAACAGTAGATTTCAGAAATATCATTGGTCAGTTTGCTGCGAAGAAGGCCAGAAAAGCATTTTTAAACTCTTAAAGGTAGGGTAATATAGTTATGCAGTTGATCAAAAACCTCATTTTATATAACCACTATCTCTGTCTTTTCCGTTTTTATTACCCAATTTTTTTACAAGTAAACTGCTCCTTTTCTCATTTTCTAAGAATTTCTCTTCTTTTCTAATTTTAAAATGATTTCTCTTCTTTTCCTCAATTTTAAAATTTACGCTTGGAGCTGTTCAAATTTTTTATAACGCATTGGTTTAATTTACAATTACCAATTTGAAATAGCTGAAAATGGCAGTTAGTCAGAGAAATCCCGAAAAATTTCTCTTGGGAGAACCTTAAAGCCCCCCACACCCCCCCCCCTAGAACCCCTACCCAGGACCCACCAAAAGGGGGCCCGAAAGCCCAGTTGGTACCAGGGCCCGGGAGTTAGATGTGACGGGCCTGATGGGGCCCCCAATTTTTTTTATTTAATAATCAAAAATAGGGTAAAATATTAAGACTTTTGGTACAAGTTAAACGTCGACATCGTTTTTCGTTTTCGATTATATCGAAGGTCCAAGTTCGATTTGGGCCCATTTTCAAGAAGCATTACTTACTCCTCTTTGAAGAGTCGGAATTCACAAATCAAGGACACAAAAATACTCTGAAAAGCAAGCCCTTTTCAGAAAAAAATTCAATTATAACAAACATTTATTCAAATTTTGGTTTTGAAGCTCAAAAAACTTTTAGACGTTTTTGGGCCCCAAGGAGGGTCATCTGAAAAATTCCGAATTACGACCCCTATTGAGTGATACATCAATCGAAAAGACGTAACAAACTGAGCATTTCGGCGCAAACCGGGGATGGATATCGTTTTTACATTTGAGATATCGAATGTCAATTTACAGATTGCGATATCTCGATTGTGAAAAACGATATCGAACTCCGGTTTGCACCGAAATGCTCAGTTTGTTACGCCTTTTCTATTTATGTATCAATCAATAGGGGTTGTACCTCGGAATTTTTCAGATGGCCCTCCTTGGGGGCTAAAAACGTCTAAAAGTTTTGGGAGCTTCAAAACCAAAATTTGACTAAATGTTTGTCATAATTAAATTTTTTTCTGAAAAGGGCTTACTTATTAGAGTATTTTGTGTCCTTGATTTTTAAATTCCGACTCTTCAAAGAGGAGTAATGATTTTTTGAAAATTAGTCCAAATCGAACTTTGACCTTCGATGTATCAAAAATGAAAACCGATATTGAACTTCGATTCGCACCAAAAGTCTGATAATTTCTGCCTCTTTTCGATTAATAAATAAAATATGGGGGTCCCTGTTTGAAGTATTGAATTTAGGGACGTGGTATCCGCCCTGCGGGCCCCCTGGAAATGGCCCCGAAATCGGAAACCCCCTATAAAGATGTCCCCCTCAAGCATTTGAATACGTGTTTCAGTTTTTTTCAAAATCCGGAGCCGTTCTCGAGATATTTGGCCTAGCTCCTTTTTTAATTGACACCCTATATGCTATGAAACTTAATGAAAAGCGGTATTACAAGAATAACAACGCAGTCAAAGCAGCTTACACTGATTGACTGCATGTTATCTTTGTATCGCTAGACTGCGATACAAAATCTGCTGGCTGCTTGTTTTTTTTTTTTTTTTTTTTTTTTTTTTTTTTTTTTTTTTTTTTTTGTCTTTGAGATAAGAGAGGAGGAATTATTGTTCAGGAACGACACTTTGTCCCGAATGGGGCGCTTGCAAACTTCTGCTGTAGGGGATTGAAGTGTTGATTCTTGCATATAAACCTGTAAAAATTGACGATGAGTACACTAAAAAATCACCAAATTCACTCTCAGAATCGGGCTTAATGGTGTAGAGACCCAGGTATCATGGGAGATTCCTTTCTAAATTGATAAGTATCTCTGTGTTTCCGTATAGAGGAAATAATAGACAGGAATCTCCCATGATAATTGCGTTGAACCGCCATTACGATCTTGTCGTTGTAGCAGTATTGTGAGTTTATTACTGAATTTTAGACTTTCTAAGTGAGATTTTCGTGATTTTCGTTGATCAGATTGGACTATTTATTTGCTTATAGCAAAAGTTTGCAAGAGCCCCATTCCGGGGAGTTATCCTGTCACCCTCTCCTCATTTACGCTTTTACAAACATTCACATGTATAATCTACGGTTGCGTGTTTAAAAGATTTTATTAAGCTGACCGAAGGATTTCAAAAGTTCTTAATGTCATCTCTATTTTTTGGTTTTTTTTTTTTTTTTAGATCCGACACTTTTGTGCTTACAGTTGATGCGAAGTAAATAATTCAGCCCCATTGAATCGATCAAAAACTGTGTTCGGTGGTATAAGTTATCTCGTGAGATGCCGATTGTATACGATTCAGTGGCGTAGCGTGCATTTTGGCAACGTTGTACTTTGTCTATTCAAACCCATGTAAAAGGTCGAATGCGAAGGTGTTCACCGAACACCCAATACTTCGATCTTTTTCGTTAGTTTAAATGGACGAACTGCAGCGTTGCCATATTTCACGCTACGCCGCTGGTACGATTGTATTCTTGAGTCCTGAAAACTTCTGTCCCAAGTTGTTTGTCCCCAACAATACCTATATACAAGAGTTGAATCGATGGAACCAAGTTTTATCATGAGGATACCCAAGATGATGTGTTCGATGGATAGTTGATGATAGAGATTACCTCTTATGAAATGTTGCCGGGATGATGAGTTGTTGATGAGTTGGGACCTGTCAAGCTGCAACGTGGCAACTTGGGCTTCTTTGTATAATGGATGACTTCATTCAAATATGAACTTGTTTATAATTTCTGAATCAAGTGCGCGGTAATTAAACTTAATAAGCTCCCTTATCAGAATGGCGAGTGAGATTATTTTGAAAGAGCTTTCGACTGTTTTCTCGCAGTCTGTAGGGAGAGGAGAGCTTGTTAGGTATCGTTGCCAAGGCGAACTTGCGCATGTCATCCATCACTTTATCTCTGTTATGCTCAATCTCGACACTACTAACCTAAGATTTCACAGTTGCTTAGGGAGAAAGTGATGGGTGTTTTTCCCCCTCCCTTACACGCAGAGGTGGATCTAGTAAGTTTTTTTTGCGGGAGGGGAGGCGGGGGGCATGCTATGTTGAGGCGTCGCAAGAGCAGTTTTAGGCTGTTTTGATTTTCTGTTGAAAGAAGGCAAAAATTGAGGCTTCGTGGTAGTGGGGGGGGGGGGGTGCCCCCGTACCTTCTCCCCCTCTGGACTCTCCAATGGTTACACTATTTTAGACTAAATAAGTTGTAATATGCACAGAGCTGATGCCGTTTTGCGTATAACTAATGTAATTTTCAATTCTCCGATGATTCCACCGGTTGAGAAAAAATTACACAACTCAGTTCAGTACGTGACTGTAATGCACGAAAAAACTCGCATCTGTAATCTTATCTCAATCGGTGGAGTCGTCGATGACTTTAAAAAAAGTTGCGGATATTTTAATAACTAAACAGCGATTGCACCGATTGAGAAAAGATTACAAATCAGAGTATTTTCGTGCAGTACAGTCATACACGTAACTGAACTGTGTAATGTGAACTGTGTTCTCAACCGGTGGATTAATCGGTGAATTGAAAAATGCGATTGATTACACGCAAAACGGCAGCTCTGAATATGCAGTATACAGGGTTATTCAAAAGTAATGCCCCCCCTTGACTTTTATTCTTAATGAGATATGAACGAATGCGGTTTGGACCATTCGTTTTTTTTTTTTTTTTTTTTTTTTTTTTTTTTTTTTTTTTTTTTTTTTTTTTTTTTAATCTAAGGCGCTATGCGAGGGGGCTGATTTCGATGTCCCACCACCCCAGTGTTGTGGGGGGGGGGGGGGGGGGGGGGGGGGGTCAACTCCATTTTTTCTCATCGCGACCACTATCTTGTGATACATCGTTTAAAAGGACATTAACAATAAATGACGGATATGCGAAGATTAGAACGATGACAAGTAGCTACACATGTAGTTGTATTTAATTAATTTTTTTTAGTTTCTTTCGGAGTTACTAAAATCGTCAAGTTACCGAAGATGCTAATTTTCTTTCAAAAATAAAATAAAGAAGAATAATAATAATAATAATAATAACAACAATAATTGTGTATCTACCTTTATTTAGTTCAAGTCAAAACCTTTGAAATCCTTAGCCACTTTGGGAGTTTTGGTTCACATCGATACTATCGAACGACGCAAAATAATGCAGTATAACCTCACAAAAAAAATTCCTGGGTGTTGCCTGCAAAATTGGTTTTTTCCGTATTATTAATTGTGGAAGTATCACTTTCTCCCAGGTTTTTAAACTAATGAATATCTTCCATGAGGCTCTAAAAGAACTCGCTCATAATTTTAGAATCAAACGTTCTCATTTTTTTTTTTTTTTTTTTTTTTAAATCAATCGATGTATCGATCGAAACTAGAATTGAAATAATCGGTAAGATATTACGTTGAAAATTTCAGGAAGTATCTATGGAAATCGTTGTTCCTGTGAGCATCGCGTAAATATTTCAATGTGGAAGATAACCAAACTTCTCATGTTCAAAAAGAAAAAGAAAAAACATAATTATCAAATTTTCAGTAATGATCAAGTTTGCCTTCATTCTGTGCGTCAAAATTACGTTTATGTAAGTCTACCCCCTCCTAAAACTTACCTCTCAAAATTGATACCGTGCCATGACTTTCGTGTCATTCAATCGTGGTTAGTGGGGTTATGTTGTGATTGTTTTGATTTTACCTCAGCCCTGTTGCCACATCAACATTTCAATTGGTTCTCACTCTACGCGTGAATAGAGGCTGTGCAGTATGAACCACTGACACACTCAAATGTGGATAAACTCATCGATTTTGCATTTTCCTCAAGGATGTCGAAATTTTTCTTTTACACCTACGTAACAAAATTTGTTCTTACTATGTGATTGTTCGAATAATACGTGGAGACCATCATCAGTAGAGAAATGTTAAGTTTTAATAATGAAAATTTTTGTACTGTCTGATGTAAAATGATCACTCTGGAACTCGTCCTTTTTTATGAATTTAACTGCGGATAAAATGCAACGTTGCCAGATTGCACGATACGACACAGGAAATAATAATATTCCCTTTTATTGTCAGTGATGGCGTTGCGAGCAATCGTTGGCAACGTTGTATTTTGTCCATTTAAGCCCGCGTTACAACCTTTCGCAACTATACGAGGGGCATTCGTAAAGTAAGGAAACATTCTATTTTTCTCGAGAACGAAAGCAGATAATCAAAATCTGTAAAAAGCGTTTTAACCGTCATACTTTCACCTTTTTAACGAGCTATAGTTTTTTAAATTTGATCCACTGGTTCGCGAGTTAAGTCAATTTTTCCACGCCCACCTCTGGTCACCGCGTGCCCACCTCCAGGCGCGCGGTGTAGCTGGTCAGGTGTCCGTGTTTCCCGCACTGATATCGTTGATAAGGATTGTGATTGTCACTCCAGTGCATTCGCACATCAACAGAGGAGCAAATGAAAGATAAAAGTCAAGATTACGGAGCCTTCATCATGGCTTGGTCACTATTAATCAGTATTGTGCGTGCAATCATGGAGACTCCACTGAAAAACGTGTCCGAATGTGAGTTGCGTGCTGTTATCCGTTTTCTTACCGCGAAAAATGAAACTGCTGTGAATATCCATAAGCAATTAATTTCCGTGTATGGTGATTCGGCTTACAGTTATGTGACGGTGACAAAGTGGCGAAATTGTTTTTTATCCGGGCGCAATCGTGTTCATGATGAAGAGCGGTCCGGACGGCCCAGCGCTGTGAAAGAGGATAAGAACATCGTTGCAGTGCGAACTGTTCTGGAAAAAGAACGTCGTCTTACCATTGATGAAATTCTCGATCGTTTGCCTCCCGATGTCGAACTTGGGAGAACTACTGTGTTCAAAATTTTGACCGAAGAACTGAAGTTTTCGAAAGTGTGCGCGCGTTGGGTGCCTCGTTTGCTGACTCCTGTCCACAAGCAAAGACGCTTGGATGCGGCTCAATATTTGTTTCAATTGCACGCCGAGGAGGACAACCTGCTTTCTCGAATTGTGACCGGCGATGAAACTTGGGTTCATCATTCAACCCCTGAAACCAAACAGCAAAGTATGGTTTGGAAAACGACTGATGAAGAGGCTCCAAAAAAAGCCAAAGTCATCCTTTCTGCTGGAAAAATCATGGCCACGGTGTTTTGGGATGCTAGAGGAATATTGCTGATCGAATTCTTGGGAAAAGGAGAAACCATTAACGCTGAGAGGTACTGTGAAACTTTAACAAAACTTAGAGCAGCAATCAAGAGAAAACGCCCAGGACTTCTGACACGTAACCCGTTGCTACTCCACGACAACGCAAGGCCACATGCTGCTGGTGTTACTCAGGATTTGTTGACTTCCTTCACTTGGGATGTGTTTCCTCATCCCCCGTACTCCCCGGACCTCGCTCCAAGTGACTATCATCTGTTTCCTGCACTAAAAAACGCCCTTGGAGGAAAAAAATTCGTCAATGATGCACAGGTGGAGGCTGAAGTCAGAAAATGGTTTCAAGAACAGAGCACGCAGTTTTACGCGGATGGAATCCAAAAGCTCCTGTCACGGTATCAAAAATGTGTTCAACGGGAGGGAGATTACGTGGAGAAATAAGGTAAGACTGATCATCAAACCCGTAAATAACCAGTGAAAAACAATAAATTTCATAAGTCGAACAACTTATCGTTTTATGGCCGTTTGCAAGGTACAGAATTTGTAGTCGTTTGACGAGCTCCACAGCGCGTCTGGAGGTGGGCACGCGATGACCAGAGGTGGGCGTGGAAAATTTGACTTAACTCGCGAACCAGTGGATCAAATTTAAAAAACTATAGCTCGTTAAAAAGGTGAAAGTATGACGGTTAAAACGCTTTTTACAGATTTTGATTATCTGCTTTCGTTCTCGAGAAAAATAGAATGTTTCCTTACTTTACGAATGCCCCTCGTACATTCAAACGTAACCTAGAGGAGCGCTACGTCGCACAGTGGCCGAAAAATATAATTTTTTGGACATAAATTTACGAATAAAAATCAAGGTTATGAATATTAAATGGCAAAATGACTTAAAAATGTGTAAAATCGTTCATTTCAGAGCTAAAAATGAGCCTATTAACATGAATTTTGCAAGGATGTGTACTATCAACGAATTAAAGATTGTCGCGAGATTTTCTCTTATTTCCAGTTATGAGTGTGAGTGTGGGACTGATCTGCAACGGATTTGGCGCCTCATCAGCACTGGCTTCTCGGCTTCTCGCTTGCAAAGTGTGAGGAGTATGAAAAGTGGCCGAACCGAAACCTCGAAGGCGAAACTTATACTATCTCGTGAAAATCTCGCGACGATCTTTGATTCGTCGATAGTACATGCTAGAATCATTTTTTTTAAAAAAGAAAAATAAAGACTTTTCATATCCGGAGAAACCTTTGTTTCGATCCAATGTGCGTCGCTACGCCTCTGACTCCGCTGATGTTCAATGACTTACAAAAGAAAGTATCCCAGTAGAAATTTTCAATCTTCCATTCCTCGACCAGTTTTAATTATTTTGCTGTTTTCAGGTATTTCAGAGTCTATAACATTGTCACTTGAAAGTATACCTTAAAAAATCTAAAACTCTTTGAAAAGTAATGGACAGGGTAATCAAGGACCGTTTCGATGAGAGGACTTTCTTTTGAAGGTCACAGTACAGTCGGCGACTTAAAGAATGTCAGTCGACACCTTGGATTTGCCCTTAGGTAGGCCAACTGCAATACCAATCACAATGGATTGAAGCAGTACAAGTTGCCTACCTGCGCCGAAATCTAAGGCGCAGACTGATATTATTTAAGTCTGTACCTGATTTTTTAATGAATTACGACACTTTGTTTCATTGTTGTTGTTTCGTCATTTGTATCGAAGAATTTCCCCTGTCTCCCTACCACCTTTCTCTCGCCAAAATCTTCAGAGTTCTAGGAAATTAACGTATTATGAAATTATTGAATGGCTTGCCTAAATCTTTGACTGTCTGAAGCTCTTGAGTTGGAAGTGGTAGCGCAAGTAAAAGTATGTATAAATGAACTGCTTCCAAATTCATTGTTCTCTTGAAAAAAAGTGAGTCATACCTGTCGTGTATTATCCGTTTTAAGTGACTATGAAACAAAAAATATCGATGTCTGTTCGAAATGGACGTAGTTATCAGAAAGAATTTCAAGGGTTTGCAATCAAATCACTATAGGCGTCTTTTTTATCCGTCCGCGGTCCACAGTATTTTACGTATGGAGTCTTATGGAAGACTGTGGACGATTGTGGACGAAAAATATATTTTTTTTTTTTTTTTTTAGTGGCTTTTCTGAGTTTTTCGGGCACAAATCGTCGAGAAGATTGCTTTCGAGCAGAATTTGACCTTAAAAAAAAAAAAAAAAAAAAAAAAAAAAAAAAAAAAAAAAAAAAATCAAAAAAATCGTCCACAAAGGGTCACGTAAGTGGACGATAATCGCCGCGGATTAATCGCTCACAGCGGCTCGCACCGTCCAGAAAATTCCATCAGACTCTGTGAGGACGACTGCGGACACAAATGAAGACGGCTCATGACATAATGGCGATTTGTTCAAACTTTCAAAACCGATCAGCAGCTGTAGTTTTGCCTTCGAAATAACGGAAATTCACTAAGAAAAATGTCCGGTTACCTTGACCAAAATTCCGGTTAGTGTCACAGGGAAATTTTTCTCATGGTTGAACGTTTTCCGCTCCATGAAAAATCGCTTTACACCGCCGCAGGCCCCCAGGTTATGGAAGCATGCTTTCAGTTGTCACAGTTTATTGAAGTATTAAAGTACACAGATAAATCGAGATCAGTACCCCAAAATCGAGATTTCGAGAAAAACGGATCAAAACTATCTGAAACCGGCTTGTTGTTTTGACTGCCTCAACCACTTGATTTTCGTCGCATTTTGCAAAAACTTTCTCGTCCTCGATGGATGACTCATATTCAGTGGCGTCGCGTGTAATTTAGCAACACCGCATTTTGTCCATTCAATTTAAACCCATGAAAAATATCGACTTGAGGGAGTGTACTGTACACCTCTAATAGTCGAACCTTTCTCGTTCATTTAAAGGAACAAAATTCAGCGTTGCCAGATTGCATGCACGCGGCATCTCTGCTTGTGCTAACAGCATTGTATGTTCAACTGATATTTTGGCGTTTTGATTCTCGTTCATTTCTTGACTCTTTGATCATAGCTTTTTTGAATGATAAGAGCGCCCATCATGACAGTTGGTCGTATGCATTGATATTTACTATGTGGCTTTCTTGTTTTAGGACATGTGCTCTCGTTGAAGAACAGAATGTTGCTCTTGAGTCGCGGACAATTCCGAATGAAATTCACCCATACACGATGAACTGTAAGTTATTTATACCGTCAACTCAGGTGAAAAGAACTTCATTCACTGAGATTTTCCTAATTCAATGACCGGAATTCCGTTTTGGGAAGTATGAAACAGAATTCTTGTGAGAGAAGCCGTGATTCAGGTTAATTTAAAAGAAATTTCGGTATATTTAACCGACATTCCGGTTCCTTTAACAAGAAACACACCTGTGGCGCCAAAATACCTTGAGATTTCTTGTGGCCGTTTCAAGGGATCATCAAGCGAGATTGAGACACGACCCTGGTAAAAATGACGACTATTCCAAAAACGACTATAAACATAGTTGCCGACTATAATCTATAGTTGGCCAACTATAATCCATTGTTGGCCAACTATGTTTATAGTCGTTTTTGGAACGGTTATAGTCGTCATTTTTACCAGGGGACTTTGCAATTTAGAGGCTCTTTAAGAACGTATAGTAGTGAACTCACGACAAATTTCAAGGAATGACAGTACCCCACTTTTTTGACCCACGCGCTGCCCATGACACCTTGTAAAATCCTTTGGATAAGGTGTAATGAGAGGCAGATTCAAGAATTGGACCATCCCGCCCATTTCCACACGCATATGTGTGAAAAGGACAGAAATACATTAGGACCAAAACGACCACGTGCTGGTCCCTTCTTCTATCCTTTACTAACACATTTGTGTTTACATGGATGGAGAGACAGAAAGTCAAATTTCTGGGTCTGCCTACGGCTGAAATTAAGTTTTATCATATCAGCGTATTATTACTATTATTGATACTATGCCAGCCTACCTCAATTTTAAGGATTTGTCTAGTGGGGCCTTTGTCAGCCATCCTAATCATATGGATAAAGCGAGAGTGAGAAAGGAGGGTGACATTGAATCATGGTTAATCCCGCCAGAGGCGCAAATATGTTCTTGTCATTTAATTGATGTCTGTGAAAATCTTTTCATCGGAATGTTTTGTAATTCCATGGAAATTTTTTCGAGTGTCTCTATTATTACTCACCATTGAATACGAGTCTCAGAAATACTGAGAGTTGATAAACGACTCGTATGATCGTGAGTTGGAAAGAAATATTCAAATGCACAGCGCTAACCACACGCAAGATCTAATTCAAAACAACGTATTGAAGCCGAAGAACGAGTGGTGTACTCCAATTCATTGGCAAGTTTCTGCGGCTGTTTGTTGATATATGGAGATTTTTGAGTGTCATAAATAATCTCTGTTCATCTCAAAAAGTCGTTTGAACGATCAAACTCTCGCCGAAAAGGTGAGAGTTCAACAGATCTAAATTGCCCCCCCCCCAAACAATCTCGAAAAATATTTTGTAGGTGGATTCCTAAAGATGAACGAAAATGATGAGTGACCCTCGATTGCTGTGAACTGCCGTCAAGCGTTATTTTAATTTGATTTATTTCGTTTTACATTTTTTTGTTTGCATACGTTACTGTTTTTTCTTCCTGCTTTTTTCATTTTCAAGGGAGTCCCAAGGATTTTATTCCAGATGTTCGAAAAAAAACTGATCATCAAAGCGGGTCTTCGATCAAAGTGCCTCTGATCTCTACAACAAGCCACCCCCTCGATCATAAATATGGCTTCTTAACTCCACCGGAGATGAATGTTTTGAAAAATTCAAATAAGTTTAAATCTAGTTTAAACTCAACAACAACCGACAGTTCTACCAAGAGCACCAGGTCCGTGTCTGTCACGACGACTACAACTCGGAAAGCGCCTTTCACCTCCGTGAAAGTCATGTCCACGATGAACACCCCTTTGTCCAACAGCTCGAAGCCGACTCGTTTAGTCTCCCGTTTGACCACCAAGTCGCTAAGAAGCAAGGTCTCAAAGGCGCTATCAACCACACCAGTCTCAGTAGAAAGTGAAACAGTCGACGTGAATCGAAAATTGAGTGATAATTCGCGCAATGTTAGGACAACATTAAAAACGGAACCAAGAACAAGTTCGAAACCGACAACGAAAGATAGACTTAAAGAACAACTAGCTTCTACTGTGAAAGCATTGTTAAAAATTCACAAGAAAACAACAACGAAACCTACAACACAAACCACGACAGTAATAACTACAACAAAATCTACGACAACTGCTACAGCATCAGCTGCAACCACTACGACAACTCCAATGACTACGCCAAAGCAGACAACTACACCAAAGACTCCAACCGAAAAAATAACTTCATCAAACAATACTACGGATAGAGTAACAACTTCAAAAATTACAACCGAGAGAGCCACCCCATCAACGACCCCGGTTGAACGAACACCTTCAACGCTATCCACAACTCTTAATGAATCATTTGGCATGAGATCAAATGAACCAATCAATTTTCCGATGGTCACTGTAAGGCCGATGATTTACTCAAGTCTGGCCCCCATAATCATCCAAGTATCACCGGCTGACTATATGTATGACGAGGGGCCCAATGCCGATTCAGCCTTAGCAGAAGACCCGTTAGTAGCATTGTCAACTCCCAATCATGTCTCACGCCCAAAGGGTGGGTACTGGTCAAAGAGTCCGATATGGTACCTAGTTCAACCTCAAGGCTTAAGATACCCCTTCCCTCTTCAGCAAATTGGAATGAAACCTGGGTTTTTTCTCCCAACTGTCATACCCGTTACTGTGTCGGATGGATCTGATTTCATCCAAAGAGTGCCGAGCTTCTCTACCATTTCTGAAACGGACCAAAATTCGTCCCTACCCTTGTCGAGTTCTAATCCGCTTCGGAGCACTCATACTCTCCCAATGACTGTTTCAGCGTATCCGAGTCGTGCCGCTTATCCTTTCAACGGTCTATCTATGTATCCGACGCATCCCAGCCAAATCACTCATACACACGTAGGCCACTCTGTTTATCCGACACACCCCGCAGAAGTTACTCAATCGTTAGTTGGACCTACCTTGCATTCCGCAGTTTCTAACCATGCCACCCAATCATTTAACGGCCCCTCTACGTACCCTACGCATCTTAGCCAAACTAGTCAACCCTTTAGCAGCCTCTCCGTGTATCCGCCTTACCCAGATCAAGCCATTTATCCGTTTAATGGCCCCTCCATGTATTCGACTCACCATGTTAACAGTGCAACAACGGCTTCCAGTAAACCAGTAGTTATGACCGGAGTTGCATATCCTATCGATGACTCTGATGATGAGCAGACAAGCAGCTATAATAATGGCGCAGGCGATATGAACCAGCAAATACCAGAATATTCGGACAAAAAAGTAGAGGACTACGATAACGACTTTGAGGACGGACCGGTGAGTGATTATCCGGAAGAGCCTAAATCCGTTGATTATTCCAATAACTATCCTAACGGTAAATCAGACCATTATCCAGACGAAGAAGATTATCCTGAGAACCGTTCGCTAGATTACCCCAGTAATAATGATTCTGATGAAAAGCAGGTCGAATATTCAGATGAAAATTTAAGAGAAGATTTGCCTGACGGACATGAGATCGCCGCAGACTCAGGTAACAAAGAAACAAATCCTGTTAAACCAGCGGATTATCTTGATGACTTTGCCGGAGGTAGAGACAGTTATTATATCGAAGACCCACCTCCAAACCACCCCGCCTTTGAGAAACCGATGGAAAATCAGAATAATGGATGGAGAAACCGAGGAAGAAATCGTGACCGAATCCCACATTATTCTCGCCGAAAATTTCCTTTCAAAAATAGTCTCTTACGTTCTAAAATAGATCCGAGAGATCCCCATGTTCCAGGCGAAGAAAGAACTACTAGAGGTATACTCTCTTATACAACAGAGAGGGTCGCGGGTAGACCAAGGGGTCCTATGGTGACTACACCGAGTGATCGTAGGAATGAATTTTATGATGACATTTTGGATAGTTTTCCTGAATATTATGTCGAACCACCCAATTATATCATTGGCTCTAGTACCCAACAAATCAGTGAGTCGCAAAGCTCATCAAACTATCCCTTTGGTTACTCTAGTCAGAATCCCGAATCCAGAATCTTCCATACTCTTAGGACCAGGGGACCGATACCAGGCCGGCCTGCTGTCACCTTCGGAGATGGATTCCCAAAGACTATAGATACGCTTACTTACAACCCGCATAGAAGCTGGATCAACGATGAATTTATAACGGCTGCACCCTCTCAAAAGTACACAAGGACGCAGCCTATTACCTATGGGATAGCGGGATCTCTGAATTGCAGTTTGTTCCACAACCCTCCCATTGCTTGGTCCGCTGAGCAACTAAAAGCTTTCGGGAACAATTCTCGAGATTCAGTCGCATTGGTACATATTTTATTAAGTGAGTTATCCAAAATAACTACCACACGAGTTTTTATTATTAAGGTCAACTTTACCGATTATTCTAGGTGATAGAACCAAATGGTAGTACTTTTTTGGGAAGGAGATAAACGATTGGTTCAGAAGCAAAGGACTTGTGATTGTAACGCAGGGTATAACACAAACATTTGCCGTCCTCTAAACTGCGTATTTTAGAGGTCAAAGGAAGACTTTTATCCTAAGAACAGCAGTCCAAAAATGTTATATCCCCTTGAACTAGAACCCCCTTAAAGTTTTGAGAAATTAGTGGTTATTCAGACACGAATTTTCGTGAAAATTTGTTTTCTCGGGTATTTTTACATGTAAATTTCGTAAACACCCTCGAGAAGTTCAGATTTATAGTCTAATTGTACTTTTCAAGTACTCTTGTACCTTTGTCGGCAAATACTTTACGTTGCGGATGCTGATAATACCAAAAAAATTGCTATAATTAGATGGGGGGGGGGAGAAGGGGGGAAAAACTCTTAAAAATATTTATGGCTGTTGCACTTTTTCGGTAGGTACGACGCGTTGTAAGCTAGATGTTTGTTGTGCAATGTGGAATAGGCGCTTCTACTGCGGCGCAGTGGGCAGCCCGAAGAAGCAGTAGAGTGTTAGGCCGCTGACTAACTGCCGTCCGCCTTAGTAAAATCCCGTTAATTTACTGAGATTTGATATTAAAAAATGTCAAAAAGTCAAAGGATAAGTTCTCGGTGCTAATAACAGTATCTAATTCTTTACTTAGTATTGATCGAACCCACGGCAACAGTGTGCCCTATTCCTCGTCCACCTCACCTGGTACTCTCGATTGTCATAGTCACTGCCTCCAGGCATTTATTTATCTACTTATTTATTTATTTTCAATTGGTCCAGGGTTATCACGAGGACTTGGGCCTTAATCCGTACAGGTAAACAGCCACTTCACGATGTGATTCATTTTAATTTTTATTTTATTATTTATTTATTTTTTCCCCCGGAGATAGTATGAGATCACTGCTTCAGATCATTTCTCGGGAAGATTTCAATTACAATCGGATCGCGTGGTGAGTAGAGAAATTCTTGGAAAATACCACTAAGGAAAGCAAGATATTATTGAAGAATGAGAGGAGATTGAAGTGTTGAATTATTGGAATGAAATTAGGGATAGCGTAAAGGCCTTTTGTTCATGGCTCTACCATTATCAAGGTAGATTAATACAGGTACATGCTTTAGCCTGTTTGGAGAGTCGTGTGAGATACACTTGTTTCTGAAGCTTGTAGGTTAGCAACGTCAGTCGTTTCATCAGATATGGTTCACCCAATCAGCGATTGTGAATCGACCATAGCTCTCCTCGTGACGCAAGTTGGTTCACAATATCCCTGCATTTATCCATCATATTTTTATTCATCTAACTTTCTTAATCTACCTTGTACTATTTCCATTATGAACCTGAGAGAAGCAAACGTGGCCGCAAAAGACGAGCACCCCTCCGGGGGTCAGGACACCCCCTTTCCCCGTCATTGATTTTTAATTTTTTGTTAGTTATTGGAACCAACCTTTCTAATTGGCTCTATTTTCTAATCCAGATCTTAAACTGTGGTGGAAGTGGCGTGGGAAGAAGCGACGGTGGCGAAGAGGTTGTGGCTGATAGAGCTGGAAGACTGAAGAATAACGGTCAAAGAATTCGTTGGGATATTTCTTCGATTCCAATCCCCCCGTCAAAACCGACGGTCCCAGCCGAAGGAGTTGAGCCGCGTCGTATTTTTTCGCAGGAGTCCCCGGAAGATATTCAATTTGTAACTGACCTCATCGAATCCCAGCAAGAATATCGACGCGCTCATCAGGTTGTTGAATTCGATGTGAAACCAAAGGTAATCTGTTCAAGACGTTGCTCTGTAAATTTCAAAGACCGGTATCGCATCGACGATTGTTTTTTTTTTTTTATATTTTCTGTCTTTTTCGTTCTTCTTTTAATGTTATGTCGGATACGGGGGGGGGGGGGAGGGCAATTTAAACTGAACTGGAAAAGAAATGCAGAGGACGAAATTGAGAGAAAATGTGAAT
This sequence comes from Trialeurodes vaporariorum, assembly GCA_011764245.1. Classification (NCBI taxonomy): domain Eukaryota; kingdom Metazoa; phylum Arthropoda; class Insecta; order Hemiptera; family Aleyrodidae; genus Trialeurodes; species Trialeurodes vaporariorum. The sequence goes on along the minus strand of VMOF01000388.1, from coordinate 48,868,331 downwards.
TTGGACAAATGAAGTAGTGATTCCGCCTTTAGGCGGTTTTTGTGATGACGTCATCCGGGGGAAATTTCGTTGACTGTTTCGAACAATCTATCTCGCTCTTGCGTGCCCTCTTTGTACTGATATCTCACTCTCATCGCTTAATACGGTCGTATACAAAAACTTTTTTTTTGTCAAATTCTTCGGCAGATATAAATTCCTCGAGTCATTCAAGGCTGTTTTGAGAAAGAATTGTTGTAAAACAATGCCTCGTGCACAAAATTTGACACTAGAAAGAGGTTGCGATGCAAGAAGGTCACGTTAGGGAGAGACATAGTTTTGAACCCCACGCGCGTTTTGTCACAGCTCATTGCGACTGTGATGCATTGTTAGGTAACCGTTTATTTTGTAATGTGCCTATTTGATATTTTCTTACCCCTACCAACCTGAAACTTCTCTTTTCTTTGAAACAGATATGTGGTCATCATAATTAATTGATCTTGGCAAGTTTTTCTCATCCAAAGTGATGTGACAATATTTCAGAGCTGCTGCCTGTAATCTTCATTAGAAAGGGGGCCTTTGTCAGGACGGTCTCAGTAACTGTGAATACCAGAGGTTTTTATTTCTAATGTTTTTCATGTTATGAACTTTTTATCAGGAGGTTGCTCCATTATTCCCCATCTCCGGTCGTTTCTACACCTTGTACCGATAAACCCTCATTTTCCTCATTGATGACGGTTAATTTTAATTAATTTAACACATTTCCGAACTTAAATTTTGCAGTTGCGGTCATTAGCGCGTAAAAAAGCTGAAACCCAGTCCACTGATACGTGGTTATGCTCTCACAAGGGATATGGTTGCAATTCTTATTGGTACCCTGTAAATGCGGCGATTTCACCTTCAGACGTGGCCACGGAGTGGTACGCAGAAAGTGAAAACTACGATTTTTCGGCCGAGCCAGATCTTCAACGACACCCGTATGTGGGTACGGACTTATTCCAATTATCATACTATCTTAATCACTTGTTTTTAGGTTTCTATCTTCATTTTATACGTTTGACCCATTTTGACTCGATTCATATTCACGTCACCATAATTTTATTTGATGAGTCAAATCAAAGGATCTTTGATCATTTGTCATCTGCATGGCTCCAAAGTGCTTTTTGGGTAAGAAAATTTTCCACATTCCTCCAGAAAAATGTATATTCTGTTTACACTACGCTAGCAGCCATGATAAAGATATCTTGTGGTCATTTCATACGAGCTCGGTTTGTTTATCTCTTATTTTCAACCTTAAGTGGAAGGTTGTGATAAATCCATTTGAAATTTGTTTGAAATGAAGGCTGTATATGTGTTTGGGATTGACTGGAGTGGACCTAGAAATTAATATTTCTATTTCTTTTTAAAGAATTTATGCGATAGAGAACTAATCACATGGCAGGAACATGCCAAATATTCTCATCCAGATAGTCGTATTAATATTCTCTGCCCGGATAGCCACTCCCAGTTATCCAGTTTTAATTTAATTAATTACAATTTTTGAGTTAAAGTTAAAAAATGACAGGCAAACTAACTGTCCGCATGCTTGCCTCATTTTTGGACAGGACTTGTAACACAGCGTTACTCCTCCATGGTTACAGCTCGTTCGGCGAATTCCAAAACCTAGTTTCATTTATAGTTTGAAGAAATCGATCAAAATCCATAGCCAATAAGTTACTGTCGATTTGATCGTGCGGTTTTTTCTTTTTCTTTTTATTGCAGGTCTCTTCACTCAGATGATTTGGAGATCAACAATGGAGGTCGGTTGTGGTAGATTTGAACTTGAAGATGAGAAAAAATATGCAGTAGTCTGTCTGTACTCTCCTCCTGGGAATGAACCTGGGAAATTTTTGGACAACGTCTTTCCGTGAGTTTTTTTTTAAACCCTCTCATCTTAATTTTAAAGCTTACCTTTTCAATCTGAAATTCAGTTTTTCTTCCAATCCGCTTTCCAAGTCCCCATAATCTTACACTCTCTTTATGCTCATCTAAGTTAATATCCACCCGTATAATAGGAATAAGACCCGATTCTGAAATTATGGAAACAGTTGTGGGCACTAAGCAAGACAAAGAACGTCGTGCAATCGGGGTGTATCAAGTAACCAGAAACTCCTAAGTAGTCTCTGAACGACTGCGAATAAAGAAGCAAAACTTGGAGGATGTGTAAAACTTATATTTATGTCTTTTGAGGAGGTCAACTTTTTTGAAGCACTTTCCCAAAAGAGGGATAGGCTCCTCAACTCGAAATTTTCAGTGGCAATCCCTATCTTGGGACACATTTAGACATTTTGGCATTGTTATTAGGTTTTGGGTTATCAAAGGCCAAAGTTCTATTGTGACCCATTTTCCAAAGAGCCTTATTCAAAATGGGCAAAAATGGCTTCGGCCCAGTTTTGTTTAAGATTTCGAGAGGTGATAGAGCATGATTTGAGGCGTCCAAAACTGGCCTTGTTTTTGATCTAGCCCCAAGGGAACCGGGGGGGCGGGGGTGCAAAGTCAAAACACAAAATCCGCCAGAACTTTTGAACGCGTTGTTCGATTTGAAAAAACTTTTTTTCAATCGATAGATCTTTTTAAGACCTTTCTTTTTATATACATGTTTTTGTATTTTTCATGGTTTTGAGTCAAGTTTTGACGACTTTTTGTTTTTTTCAGTTTCAAAAAATTTACATTTTCCCCCCTGTGCAAAATTGTTTTGCATGGGTAAAAATAAAAAACAATCGTAAGAAAAGCTCTTTCAATTTCCTTTTCAACCGTTTAAATCCGATCGCGGGGCAACGCTTCGTTACTGAGTTACGCGCGCTCAAAGTTGCCAAGGTCCGACCTGGCTGAATCTAGAGGCCTCCCGGTTTCCTGCCTCACACCTTTGACGCCGCGCTTTTTGCCTTATGCGACCAGCTGCTCAGCAGATATTTCGAGAGAAACATCTTTTCTATTATACTAAGTAATTTCTACTCATATAAACCCCACCCCCCACCACCACCACCCTCACTTCATACCCTATCACGTTCAATACTTCCCCTGAATAGACGCAAGTTTTTTAAGTTTCAAGTCTAAATTGAAGGAGAATACGCATAAAATAGAAGATAGAAATCTCACCTTGTTAGTTTTCGCTACTTGAGTCCTCGCCCTCACTCTCCGACTCGTAATTTCCAAAGGATTTTTTCGTTAGCGGGAAACGAAAGAAAGATCGTAGTCCCCCCCCCGCATTAAAATCGATGCTGTGCGTCTCATATACGTGAAAATGGTGACGATTTTAATGAAGCAGTGATTTGGAATTAAAATTTTGAGCACTTTAGAGATTATCCGCTTTCAGTGGGTACTTTAATGCAGACAATTCATGATTTGCGTGAAGAGAGTGAAAGTTCTACCCCTGACCTGTGTTGTGAAAAATGTTTTTTTCGAAAATACCGCTAACCTGAGAGCGCGGCGTGATAAGAAAAGAAAATCCTTGGAGTAATACAAAATATGCTTACTTGAAAAATTGACCATTATTACGCACACTCTGTTCAGATACCCCTACTTATAAAGACTAAACTCATATCGAGACATTTTTCACATGAAGTTTATAATATTTTCATACTACTGGATTTGGAGTTGGTTTCCACGGAGTCAATCATAAGTGCGGGGTGGGGGTGGGGGTTTATATGAGTAGAAATTACTTAGTATAATAGAAAAGATGTTTCTCTCGAAATATCTGCTGAGCAGCTGGTCGCATAAGGCAAAAAGCGCGGCGTCAAAGGTGTGAGGCAGGAAACCGGGAGGCCTCTAGATTCAGCCAGGTCGGACCTTGGCAACTTTGAGCGCGCGTAACTCAGTAACGAAGCGTTGCCCCGCGATCGGATTTAAACGGTTGAAAAGGAAATTGAAAGAGCTTTTCTTACGATTGTTTTTTATTTTTACCCATGCAAAACAATTTTGCACAGGGGGGAAAATGTAAATTTTTTGAAACTGAAAAAAACAAAAAGTCGTCAAAACTTGACTCAAAACCATGAAAAATACAAAAACATGTATATAAAAAGAAAGGTCTTAAAAAGATCTATCGATTGAAAAAAAGTTTTTTCAAATCGAACAACGCGTTCAAAAGTTCTGGCGGATTTTGTGTTTTGACTTTGCACCCCCGCCCCCCCGGTTCCCTTGGGGCTAGATCAAAAACAAGGCCAGTTTTGGACGCCTCAAATCATGCTCTATCACCTCCCGAAATCTCAAACAAAACTGGGCCGAAGCCATTTTTGCCCATTTTGAATAAGGCTCTTTCATAACTTGTGGAAAAAGTTGCAATTAAAAAAACTGAAAGCCAAAAATACTTTAAAAACAAGTTCAAAGACAGAAATATATCCGTCCATTATTTACTAAAACTTGATTTTTAGGCTCCAAAAATTGCTCAAATTTTGTAATTGTTCTTCTCTTGCAAAATGATCCGAATCTCCAATTTTATGGCTTGAAAGTGAAACCCGCCCAATGATGAGCCGAAAGGAGTGCACAGAAGCGATCTTAAGCTCCTTAAAGTTTCAAAATTCTCATTTAAACCACAAAATTCAACCTTGCGAATGCGGTCAAATTTGAATCCGTTGCGTTGGAGTCATTCTTTACGCTGGATCCAAAAGCTAGCATAAGTGCAGGTATTTAGAACCCCCCCCCCCCCCAAACGATTCACCCTTACCTGTATAACACGTAAGGAGGTTCTGTATGAGTAGTTTTACCTTTTACCTGCATGATTACCTTGTTTTTGCCTCCCTTCCCTTTTTACAGAGTTCCTCCACCTGAAAATGGCGAAGGTATACAACTGGCCGATGGATCCGCAAGAATTGTTATTCCAAGCATTGTTCTCGTCATAGTTTCCTTATTTATATTACTCATGTTTCCAACGTAAAGTCTGATTTAACTTGTAGTATCATCGATTATTGGGAATTATATCGGGTGGAGGGCTGCTTTTGTTCGTTTTATTTTTTATACAGCTAGCTAGGTTTTTAATTTTCTTAGAATAGTTAAGTAGGTTATTTTACTGTCTGTTCTCGTCTTGTTTCTTGTGTCGCAACAATCGCGTGTTTGTGACTCTTTGCTTTTGTTCTGTTTTGATCCACTAAGTGATCCTAAAACTTGTCGAGCCTTGTAAGTTTTCGGAAAAAAATATTATTTTTAACAATTTTTTTTATTTATTTATTTATCTATCTATTTATTTATCTATCTATTTATTTATTTGTTTATTTATTTATTATTTGCTGAAATCTTTCTCCGTTTTGAAAATTCTTTCGATGCCTCGAAAATATTTTACTGGCATGCTACTTGTTGTTCGGCATTTCGTGATGCAGTTTGAATAAAAAAAAATATCACTGTCGTAATATTAGTGGAGTTTTATTTTTCTCAATGTATGAATATGTGCACTCTATCTTTACAAAGAATATTTACCCCGTCTTTGAAAAATTGTCGTTGAATAGATTTGGCGTCCATTAAGTTCGTTTCAATTTTCAGTCCAGGGTCAGGCGAAAAGAAGGGTCCGGACCGGTCGAGGGTCCGAAGCCCTACCAGTGACTACCAGGACAAAAAAAAAATTGTTATTACCATATCTTTTGGTTTGATTTACGCAATGACTAAACAAACACATGACAGAAACAAGTAAACTTTTCTCATCCAGATAGTTATAGTAAAATTATGTGTCCAGATAGCTACTCTAAAACACTCTTTCATTCGCAACCATTTTCAATTAAGTTAATCACATTTTTTTTAAAGGTTTAAAAATTAGATGCAAACAAACCGTCCATTCTGCCTAACTTTGGGATAGGGCCTGTAACATGGCGTCGCTTTGCTATGGTTGTAGCTTGTTGCAATACTGGCAACAAATTGGTGACACTTTGTTTGAAAATGGTTACTTTTTAACAGTTTTCCTGGCAGATGATCTCAAGTGCTGCCGCAAGGCCCTTAAATTTCGACAAATTTATCGTAAATGCAGGGGATGTGGCGCGGCGGGGGATCAAATTTTCAAGTTTTGAATAGTAATCAGTTCTCACTGAAATTTTCAAGTAGTGCTCCAAAGATTCAACCCGTCTTGCTAAAAATAACGAGGGATACCTTTTCCACGGTATTTTAAAACAAAGCGCAAAAATTAGGTTTTTTTTTTTTTTTTTTTTTTTTTAAATAACGAAATCGTGAACGCTATTTATTCTTTTGCCTTTATTTTGATTGAGAGCGTGTACCTAGCCATGTTGCCAAAATAGTCCAAAATGCAAGGATGGAAAAGTTAAACTCGTGAAAAGAAGACGGAAAAGAAAAATACCCCATTGAGTGGCTTCGTATGGACCTTCACTTTCGCCTTCAATTCGCAGTTTATGCAAAAACTGTACTACCACGTAGGAACAGTTATCTCACAGCTACTTCATTTGTTCCCGGCACTTTTTGTAAGCGGGGTTACGCAGGTTACGCTAATCGATTGGCCCCGCTGCCCCGCTTCTCGTGACTGTGACGAAGGCTGAGAAGTCGTTTTCAAAACTTAAATCCATTGAGTAATAAAAATTACTTACGTCTTATAAGTGACCCAGCCCTGTTCACCTCTTTATTAAAATTTTAAGGGCTCGGGATGTAAATCTTTCAAATGTGATCAGTGAATTTGCTATTAACAAAGCACAACCAATTGAACTTTGTTATAAAGATATTAATCTCGGCAGTTCTCGGGCACTTATTGTATTTGATTTACTTATCTTAGTTATTCCTGGTAATCGTAAATACTTCCTCATAAATTTAACTGTAATTTTCTGGTTCAGGCCGCGAGAATCAGTGGCGGCTCGCGCTGTTTCTATATGGTAACCATTTGAACTTACGCAAAACTATCGATTTCTGAGGGATTCAGTGAATCCCCTAAAGATGGATTATCTGTCATAGGTGTCAGTGGCGGCTCGTGCTATTTGGCAACAATGGTTTTCATCCATTTGATTCTATGTAAAACAATCGAGTTGACCGTGAAGCAGCGCTTCGCCGGCATTCAATTATTTTGCATTGATTCAAATGGAGGAAAAACAATGTTGCCAAACTGCACAAGCCGTCGCTGGTAGGTGTACGTGGAGAGAATCCATTGTTGCCACATTTCACGAACTGCCACTGCCGAGTTTAAAAGAACATTCTATTCAAATATTTTTGATTGTTGATTGCTTTGCACGACTAATGATTTATTCGTGACAGGAAATTCTTGGCGAAGTTAATTTTTTGACATTAGAAATTTAATTACGTCTGCGTCCGCGAGAATGAAAGAGGTTAACACATCCTTCAACTAAATGCCAAAATAGACGCATTGCAACAAATGTAGAAGCTTTCTTACCCACGCGCCGCCACAACCTACAGAAGTTGAATTTTGAAGGTTGTTTAGTTGAACTTTAGCACTCTTTCCTGCAAATTTCATCTTATTTTATTGTAAAATGATATTTAAAAAAATTGAAAGGTTTTTTTTTCATATTTTTAGCTGAAGAAGCGTCATTCAAAGCGCTTTGGTAAAGATGGTAAAACTCATTATTGTTTCTATTTGAGCTTCTTTTCAGGAGTAAAGGCTCAAACCTTAATCTTTGGCGAATTTTCGATTTTACTTCGTTCATTTTAAAAGAGCATTTGCCTGAAGATTTGACATTATAGCGCTCTCTGATGAAAAACCAAAGCTCTCAAATTCATTTTCATCCAATTTTATCCCGCAATATGAACAAAGTAAAAATATTGTCAGAATTTCCAATGATTAGGTATAAATTGAGCTTTAAAGAGAATACAATCAAATATAAATACTTGAAAAATTCGAAGTAGCAAACGGAAGTGTGACTGTTCTTTCAGTGGGAAATCATGAATTTAGTTATGCGCTGATGTAAAAATATCGTGTCAGGAGTGGGATTTGAACCCACGCCCTCAGAGAGGACCAGAACGCTCGTGTACCCGGGCTACGGGCAAGGTATTACCTTGAGTCTGGCGCCTTAGACCGCTCGGCCATCCTGACTGCTGACAGTGCGAGAGGAAAAAGTGGCATTTAAGTATAAGCTTGTTGCCAATACTTATTGAAATAAAGTATATCCATTCACTCTTGAGAATAGTGCATAGTTATTATTATCTAATCACGCATTTGTCGCGATTGCATGCAGTTATTTTTTCTATCTTGTATCGCATATTGACGATTCGCTCGTTTGCCCTCAATTTTGTTTTAATGCTTGACTTCCGCGCTAATTGAACAATCCTTAAATAATCATACCATGTCGTTTTATACAAGGTGTCCCAAAATTCATGCCTCCCCCCCCTCCCCTTTAAACCTGTGTCCGAAAATTCGTCTCGAAGTTACTGTAGCTTGGAGAAGAATTTAAAAAAAAAAAAAAAAAAAAAAAAAAAAAAAAAAAAAAAAAAAAAAAAAAAAAACTTTGGGTGGCTGTAACAGCCCCTTTTTTTAAAATTGTATTTCTTCGATTCTAGCCACGGATCTCCGTATAATTGGATGTAAATTGATTGCTGGCGGGTAATATTATGCGTTCTTTCTGATTCTGTAGTCAACACTTTTGGAAAGGGTCAAAAGGGGGGGCTGGAGGGGGCAAACTTTTAAATTGAAACATTGATGCTGCTCGGTGCTCCATAAGAAAAAGAGAAAAGTAAGTGCAGAAGCAGGTTGAGCGGATCCAAAAGAACAATCTTAGTGTCTAGTGTTTTTTTGCGTTAAGGGGTATCTCCACCTGCGCATTTAAAAGCGCGAATAAACTAATTGAGCCAATGAGCTGCCTTGAAGTCGATAGGTTGAGTCCGATGTATCGACAACAAAGAAGCTCATTGGCCCAATCAGTTTATTCGTGCTTTTAAATTCGCTGGTGGAGACACCCCTCACTCAAGACGCACGGAAAACGAGTAAAATCGATTTTACTTCGATGTTCCAGTGGCGCGCTTTATGGGCACGCTGCTTAATTCATGATGTCCAATTGAATGAGTTGATCGTTGAGTGGCATCACGAAGCAGTAACCACCGCACCGGGAACAACGTAGTCGTGCCAGTGCGCTCCCGGCGAAAAATATACGTTTGTATATTATTATGCTTGTTTTTACAAAAAGACGCTACTCAATTGAAGCGTTTCATCATCTCCCACCAGTCCCACCACAGTCTCTTCCCTCAGTGGTGAGCCAACTATGAATCAGCCAATGGGGCTCCTGTAAACTTTTGGTACAAGTGATTGAAGAGTTGATTCTTGCTTAAAGTAAAAATGACAATGAGTACACTCAAAAATCACAGAATTCACGCCCACTATCGGGCTTAATGGTGGAGCTACTGCTATACACAGATATCATAGAGACTCTTATCTAATTTGAGACATTATTTCTGTTCCCGTAGAGAAGGTGAAAATTAGAGAGGAATCTCCCATGATTCCTGCATAACTCTGCCATTACGACCTCGCCATTACACATTCCTAATTTTAGACTTTTTCAGTGGGAGTTTTGTGATTTTCGCAGGTTTTTTTTCATCAATTTTTACGATTCATTTGCTTTTAACTCAAGAGCCCCATTTTCATCAAAGTCTGTGAGGTTTTTCAGGTCACTCACAAAGTCCTGGGGGGGTTATGAATATTTGATGCTTTGCTTTTCCTTACGAAATGAACCAGTAATATGAGCTTTTGATACGTGGTATGCTACGCGCGCCTCATCTTTATAAAAACTGAGAGTGATAAAAAAAAAGCCTACATGCGCCACACGGTGTTGCGTTTTACGCTCATTTTGGAAAAAACCCCGTAACTTTTTCAGGAGAGCGAATTAAACGCTGAAACTTTCAGGAATCGTATTTATCATAGTAATACACCTATCAGGTGAATGGTATTGTTGTAAGTCGCTTTCAAGGGTGGAGGGAGGGGGGTCAATTTTCATTTAGTCGAGTTCTATATGGCAACACTGTCCAAATGACTTGAAATTTGGTGTCTGGGGGTATTGTTAACGTTGAATTCCAATTTTGCATCAGTTTTTCAAAATTCTAAAATCCAAGATGGCCGCCGACCAAGTAGTTGAAAAAATTGTCTGCAGCCATCTTGGATTTCCGAATTTTGAAAAACGGGTGCAAAATTTGAATTTAACGTTAGAAAATACCCCCGGGTACCAAATTTCAAGTCATTCAGACGGTGAAAACCGTCTCTGCCAACTTTTTGGGTAAAATACCGCTCGGCTCAGCCGCGGCCGGAGTCAGTTTCATGCGTTTTCATACGCTCACTTTTCAACTTAAAATGCGTGTATCTCAAAAAGGTGCAAATATGTGCAAGAGATTTTTTCAGGAGATGTTCTACATAGTATGAACTTCCATTCAATTGAAGTTTCAAACCGGAGGCAAGCGGAGCTAACTTCCAAAAGTCTCAGAGAAACTCAAAATTTTGACATTTAGACCTCTCGCTTTTAAAGTTATGTAAAATAGGTGTCCTTCGTTATTTTTGAAAAAATTAGGCATCAAAAGATAGCTCAGAGTACGTAGTTTAATCACTGAAAATTCTGTTAAAAAAGATTCCTTCTACACACTTCAAATTTGCGTAGAGTTGACAGTCGAAAACGCTCTTTTTCAAACTTTCATAATGAGAAATTTTAAGAGCCCTTATTTGGCCTAAATTTTTTTTTTTAAAAAACACAGTTTCAGAGTGACATTCCACGTACTCTGAGGAGTATTTCATGTATTTGTTTCCTTAAAAGGGCGAATGTCAAGTTGGGGGGTTTTTCCACAGGCGGACACACTGTGCGCCACCTGGCTGTTCGGGATATACGAGGAGCGTTCAACTTATAAGTTTCCATTTTTTATCTCTGGCCCTGTTAGTGCCAGAAAAATGTCATTTTATACGGTTAAATTTGCGAAATCCTCAGCTTTCCAACGGTATTTTTGTTTTTAAAATTCGAGCATTTTTGTAGGAGAAAAAGCTATATTTCTACACCCGTGTCGAAAAAGTCCCCGCCAACCTGAGTTGGGAAGTAAAACTAACTTTGACACTTGGAATGAAGAACGCAAAACTTTAAAATAAAAGATACATTTTATTGAAGTATACCATTTTTACGACTTTTCCACATAGATTGATACATTTTTCGCAGCGATGAACCAGCTTTTCAATACCTTGGGCGAAAAACACTCGGTCTAAGGACTTGAAAAAATTCATCACGGTATCTTTCAGGTGGTCATCTGACTGGAACTTTACGTGCGATACTTTTGCCGACAATATGTGATTATAATGCATCTCATGATCATTTTAGATAATATTTCACGACAAAAATGAGCGCAGCAACAGGTATGTAGCGATAACGGCTCATTTTCGTCGCTAATCAGGCGAATGCTGTTGTTCAAAACAGGCGAATACTTTTTGCTGAAAAAGTTGGCGGGGGACTTTTTCGACAGGGGTAGAAATATAGCTTTTTCTCCTACAAAAATTGCTCGAATTTCAAAAACAAAAATATCGTTGAAAAGCTGAGGATTGACAGATTTAATAGTATAAATGAATTTTTTCTAGCACAACAGGGCCAGAGATAAAAAATAGGGAAACTTATAAGTTGAACGCCCCTCGTATATTTTTTTTGGTTCATAGTGACAGTCCAAACGTAAAAATGATACTAAAAGACCGGTAGGTACCTACAAATTCCGCAACTGTCGTCTGTCATATTGATCTGATGTAGCTGCATGTATCGTTGAAATTTAGAATGCTTGCATAAAATTACATTTTATGGCCAGTAAAACTGCTCATTTTGACATGTTAGAGTTTTGTTTGTTCAAGTGTGCGGTGTTAAAAAACTCATCTCGTTTTCCGAAGTTATCGGCTACGCTGCGAAATATTTGCTTCAAGCTCAAAACGATATCCGTTTCAATGGTAGACATCGTGAATACTGTATATGTATGTATTTGTCCATATGCGAAAAACTCGGCTGCACGCGTTAGGGAGTCTGCACAAGCCTACACAGTACACACACGCGTCTCCCTCTTCTTTTCTGTTTCAAGCAGGCCCCGAAGAGGGGGGGCGCAGCGCGTGTCCGGAGTATCAGTGGTATCCAATTCTAGGGTGCCCTAACTTGTAAATGCAATGCACTCCTTAAAATGAAATAGTAACAAATTAAAAACCAGGGTCAAGAGCATCAAAACTGAAATTTCGCACCGCACTGAAAAAAAAACCCCTGTTTAGTTGATTTAACAATTCTAATGGTATGAAACGGGCTCTCGGTTGGTTTTGTTAATTTCACAAAACTGAATAGTGAATCAACAAAATGTTATTGTTAAAATGATTAAACATATTGTACGTGCAAATTTGACAAAAATTTGTTGATTTAACAATAATCTATTTCGTCAATTCAACAACAATATTTTGTTGATTAACCATTCTGTTTCATTAAATTAACAAAAACGTTTGAGAGCCCCGTTTTTTTACCATTAGAATGGGGCTCCAGCAAGTTTTAGCTGCAAGCAAATGATTAGTAAGAAGTAATGTTAAAATCAGCAAAAATGTCACACTAAAAAAGTCTAAATTCAGTAATAAATTTAGAAAACAGCTGTAACTGCAAGATCGTAATGGCGGAGCTACGCAGGTATATTATGGGAGATTCCTGTCAAATTCGTCCTTTCTCTGCGAAAACAACAGAGATATGTTTCAAATTAGATAGGAATCTTCCATGATACCTGCATATAGCTCCGCCATTAAGCCCGATTTTGAAGGTGAATTTTGTGATTTTTAGTGTTTTTAGTGTTTCAGTGTGTCATTTCTTCAGGTCATGTGTTGTGTTGTATTGTGTTGTATCGTGTTATGTTGTGTCGTGTTGTGTGTTTTGTGTTGTGTTGTGTTTGTCGTGTTACTTACTTAGCCGCATTCGGTGCTCGCTTTGCTCGCTTCGCGAGCCGTGCCATAACGCATATCCTTTATCTATTATTATTAAGATTCTCTGTTTTCGAGAATCATTTTCGAGGTAAATAAATGAACCCACAAGAAGGAATTTTGAGAAATGCATTTCAATCAAAAGTCCGGAGTCAACGAATCAATCATTTCTAAAAATAGTGGCCGGTATATCTATTCAAGACAGCAAGTGTAACACTCTTTTTAGATCGGAAAACATCGTAAGTCAATAAACAGAAGAGACGCGCCGGCTGCCGAAGCCGAACCTAGTACCTTATCACCACTCAAAGCATAGACTGAGAAGGTGAACAGAAGCGAAACTGCCATAGAGACAACGGGTCACTCGGATAGGCTTAGTTGGCTTAGCTGGTTAGTACGCGGGGAACCATTTCGAAAAGCCCGCGCTCGCGAAACCGATGCCAGAGCGCCCAGAGCCTGAAAAAACATAGTACTTGTTTGTTTACATGCTGTGAACCACAGCGTACTAACCAGGTCGGGCATGACAGCGTGACCCAAACCGGGTCTCAGTTTCGCTTCTGTTCCTCTTCTTATTCCATGCTCAACGGTTCGTCATGTGGCCCTCACCAACATTTTTGAAGCCCCACATTAAATCGCGAAGAGACATCCCTGCAGGGAGAGAGGCATCGTTTATTCAGGAATTGCTTTCACACCACCTTGGATCCTCGTTTGACGGTTTTATTGCGGCCTGTCAAAATCTAACATTGAGCGCTCTGCAATTATTCAACCTTTTCTGATACAGGGTCCTCCACAGCGCCTCTTACTGCCTCACACGTTTGAGTAAAGTGATATGGATCGAAATGGAATGGTCGACTTACAATTAGTGTCAGCATTTTGGATACTCACAACCATTCGCCAAGAAATCAGAGAGCTATAAATTTTCTGAAATACCCCGTACATCACATAGACCGAGCGAACAGTCGAGCTCTTTGTTTCTGTATACTTTCTTATGGGCGTGCCTTTCAGGGGGCGTGGGAGTGCCCCCTTTAGAACTTTTAAAGCTTTCGTATTTTAGCGCACATATAGACTACTCAAAGTTTCTTCCAGTGAAAAAACGAACGTAATCGGATTAGTAGAACTCGATATTTGGAGCGGACAAACTTTCTGAAAAAACCCAATTTATACATATAGGTTTACATATTACACGGAGCGCAACCTTTTGGGGGCTTGACAGCGTCCTGTGACCGAAATAAAAAGTTTTGTATAATAGTGCAAATGTCGAGGACTCATGCTTTCATCTGATAAAAGAACGGTCCTAATCGGTCATTGCCGGATACAGAGGGGTGGCAAAGGGGGTGATCGCCCCCCCCGTTCGGCCCACAAAATGGGAAAAGAGGGAGGAGGAAGGGGGGAAATAAGAGCGAAAAAATAGAAAGGGGGTCATTAATTGGCGAAAAGCAAAAGTTCGCCCCTCCCGTTCGCGAGGGTTGGGTCCACCGCTGAAATCGGTCGAGTACCAAGTTTTCGAGAGTAGGAGCGAACAAATCTCCTTTAAAAAAACCTATGTATATAGATATACTATTAACACGGAGCGCCGCCGTCTTTTTCTGCACCTCAGCGCCCCTCATCGCAGCAATCGACAATTGTCGGATTTTTGTGGAAATATAGACCTCTGAAACTCTTGTTGAACACATTAATGATCAAAATCGGCCAAACGGTTTTTGAGATCGAGAGCAAACAAACTTTTACTTAACGATTTTATTTATAGATTGTGGTGTTTTGTGTTGTGTTGTGTGTGTTGCATAGTGTGCGTTTCTCGTGTGTTATTGTGTTTTGTGTGTTGCGTTGCGTTGCATTGCGTCGTGTTGTGTTGTGTTGTGTTGTGTTGTGTTTGTGTTGTGTTGTGTTGTGTTGTGTTGGTTGTGTTGTGTTGAGTTGTGTTGTGTGTGTTGTGTTGTGTTGTGTTGTACTTCGTTGTCATTCTAAGTATTTAAAACTTTAAGCGCGAGTCGTCAAGATGAGTGCTACATTAAGTTACGTCTTACCGCATACTCATAATTTAAAATGTAAGTGAATAACAGTACTTAATTCTGTTCTTTTCTTTTCTTCGCCGATTGCAGTCTAATAAGTAACCAAAGAAATTGTTCTCTCAATCGCTAATCTTAGACTGTGCTTCAACATACAGTGAGTGAAGCACTTCCTTATCGAAATTCCACGCTAGAACTCAAAACGATGTATCGTAATAACGTGCGGCCGCAACCGGTGCGACGCGACGCGACGCGCGGCACCAATCATTTCCTCAATCTCGGGAATCCTAGTTTTTTTTTTTTGCTCGCATTTTCGTCTACCTCATAATTGCTCCAACTCTATGGTGAATTATTCTCAACACCTGACTATTGATTTACGGTGTTAAAACTGTTTACCTCCCATTAGTCACCTGATAAGCATCCGTTGGTTAAATTATTCTTTATCACAAAAAATTAGCTCTTTCCACCACTTATCGTCTATCTCCCTCTTCCTGCCTGTTCCTCCTTATCTCTATATCTCTTTCTCTTTCTCCTGTTTCCGCCTCCCTATTTAGCTAGCGCTCTCTCTCTCTCTCTCTCTCTCTCGCTCTCTCGCACTATCCCTCTCTCTGTCTCTGTTGCTTTTATCGCGTCAAATTGTTTGCTCAAAGCTCTCGACGTGAGCAGGCTTGACGTTGTGGTTCCTCATCTATCCGCGCTATGGTAGTTCCGCGTAGATAGTGGATACCCAGTATTTTTGGTGAATGAAATTCGATGACCCGTGATTTCTTTCCGTCGTCCTACACTTGGTCAAGGATTTAGACGCCTTCTTTTAATCAGTTCATGAAAAGACGCTAACAAGTTATGGTATTTCTTCATGGGAAATAATCGAATTTCGCGCCGCATCAAACGGAAAATGATGTGAGTTATAAGTATTAAAGTTCTTGTCCTTGTTTAATGCTGCGTTTTTGTAGTTTTAACGAGTTTTTTTTTCTCTCTCTCTCCCCCCCCCCCGATTTGCTCTAAGTTTTGATTAGTTCATTCTAATCATTGGCCAAATTACGGATTTCGGGTGAGCCAAAATGCCTTGTCTGAATCACCAGTTGAATTTGCCAGAGCATTTGTTCATTTTTGTGAGAGGTAATGTTTTCCATCGTCTTGTATTCGTATATTATTTCAGGTGTAAGGTAACCGTACCTATTTTCGGCACGTTAGTGGTTCTTTGGTGAGTGACATTTTACTGAAATTCGCAAAAAAAAAAAAAAAAAAAAAAAAAATATGTAGCACCTTCTGGTGAGGACTATCGGGGGCAGAATTTTTTTTAGATTTTCTAGTCATGGACTTTTTTGCTTTTTTTGCTTTTTTCTTTGTGTCTAGTTTATTTTTGAAAGTTGGAACCGCTATAGAAGAGAAGTGTGGCGGGGAAGATTCACGATGTACTTTCAAGCGGACCGACCCTCTGCCTATTTTCGGCAGTGCAGCTAGCTATAGTTTTACATCGATGTGCAAATTAAAGTGGAACGTGTCAATACTTTAAGCCCCGGAAACATTTGGAGGAACAAGAGGCACATTAAGAGCTTATCTGTAAGAGGAGAAAGGGGTGTAAAAGGCACCCAACCCCTTCAGACTTTAATAATTTCGCGAATGACAAGAGTAGCGATTTTTGTTTATTTTTTAATCATAAGAATCGTCGCTTTTGTCCTGTTGGGTCTAGGGAAATTCTGAGCTCCGACTTCTTAATTGTGGTAATAAGCGGAGCATGTCTTCAGAGAAATAGTAAAAACGCATCCTCGCGTAGATTTATCCATCATTCTGAGCTCTTTAATTTCCGGAGATAACCACCGATATTTTAGAATCGGTTGTTAGGATCGTCTTTAAACAAGTGTCGAAATCAATTTTTGAAGCCTTTCCTACGTGTGTAACAAGCTAATATTCAAACATTTTTGCCACATCTCGATTTTTTCGTACATCGGCTGAAACCGTTAACAAGGATCCGACGATCAAAGATCGATAGATACAGTCGGCGAATGAAATAATGTCTGTCGACTCCTTCAATTTTCGCAAGGTAGGCCATCTGCAATGCCTCAATTCCTTTTGATAAGTAATGCACGGTAGCACGGTGCCTTCTTGATAAGCAAAATTTAAGGGGTCAACAGACATTCTTTTATCCGTTGACCGTGCCTACTTTTGTAGATTTTAGCCATTAATAGATCGATTTCGATCACTTGAGGAATTATCCATTTAGAAGTATTTAACGATCTTGTTTGATTGTTATCAGATTTGATGGGATCTTGATTTCGTCGGAACGTTATCTAAACAAACACTGGCGATAAATTGCTACCGTAACGTCTGAAATGAGGAATCGATGGATCGATCTTTGGTCGAAGAAAAGTTTTTGGTCTTGCTTTCGATAGCCATTTTTGTTTTCTACATTTGCCTTGCGGTTTTATCACCGTCCAATTTTGGTACGTGACAATTTCGTTTTGTTTTCAATAATCGTTTCGTTTGATTCTAAATTCTAAATTAACACGTATTTTTCGTGTGAGTATGAATACGTCTCTGAACACACCACCACAGATTTACTCTAACAAAATAACATTCACATAAGTCCATAGAAATGGATTTAGGTTTCTGTGTGTGTGTGAGTGGGGGGGGGGGGGGGGGGGGTTGCGTTAAGATCACTATTTTTCCACCCTTTGGAAGAAATAAAACTTTAAAAAAAAAAAAATCCTTTGAACTTTTTAGGGGAGCTTTTTCCAGCACTTTTATGCTTGCTATACACTCCCATTTAGCGCCTTTGCTAAATGTTGCGAGGGGCAATCGCCCCCCCCCTTCCCATCTATCCTTGTTTGAGTTTGTCGCGTTTAATGAGAAACGGCCGCGCACGAAGGTTTCGCGGGCTATGTTCGAATGAAGCGTTCACCTTAGCGACAGTGCTGCCATCTATGTGGAGTTAGTACAGGCTATGCGGACTGTAAGTTGGTGGGTGTATTGTATAGATAGCAGCACCGGCGCCATTTATTTTTTACTGTAGCCGATGCGGGTCAACGCGCGCATTTCAAAAGAGCGGCCTGTATTTAAAAGTCCGCGTTTGCACATAATTTAAGTAACATATTTCTAAAACTCAAAACCTTAACCAAAACCCTAACCTTAACCTTAACTCAATCCTTAACCTGAAAATACAAGCTAGCTGCTAGCTTGGAAAAACGGAGTCGTTTTTACTGAATTGTTCTTTTGTTTGAACTGCTGTGTATCCCTTATTCATTTGCAGGATAAACTTCTTCAGCACTGCAGGTAATTGCAAGTCTTTTTTCTTGTAAGTTGATGGGTGTATTATCACTCTCGTAAAATTATAACCTCAAAATTGAAGTTTCTTTCTCAAACTTTCATCAACCGACGTAAAATATTTTAACTAATGTCAAAGTTTTGGTCATGGGCGGATACAGGAATTTGTCTTTCTCTCTGTCCCACCCTTTGAACGCGTTTGTTAGAAAAGGGCGGAGACAGGGACTAAAGTCACTTGATGGTCCCCTCTGCTATCCTTTTCTAACACATGCGTTCAAATGAAGGAGTAGGGGAAAGACAAATTCCTGTATCCGCCCATAGTTTTGGTCCATAAACAAAAATTTTTCTCTTGCGCAACTTAATTTCCAATTGGGTTTTGGGTGGCATTCCATCTCCTCCAACGCTAAAAAGCTAAAAACCAAGAGCTAAAAGCGACAAAGAAAGACAGAATACTTTCCCCATAGATTCAGCAAGTAAGTTTTTTAAGAAAATGAAAGTTTTCAAGTTCATAAACCAAAGTACTAAAATTTGTTGCCAGTTTTTAATCAATTTGTATTTACATTAGAAATTTTAACTTTCCAGCAGACCGTAGACTTAGAGGATCCACAAATCTGAGAGACATGGGCTGGTTTTTGAGCCGTGATGCGGAACCAACCTTATGGCCTCTTCCAAAATCATCAGACCATCTCAAAGTGGTCAGTGCGGTAGAATTACCCACAATGAAAGCGTACTCAGCACTTCAAGATGAAGCTGCTTTGTCAAGTAATGAAAATATCACAGCAACGTATTCAGGAACCAACAGTGGATTGCCTGGATCGGGTGTAGTTTTTGTGCCAACGAAAGTGCAGAATCAATCTCTACCGACACTCACTACTGTCCCTGAATTGAAACTCTCAACAGTGACTCCAGAACTGTTGACACTGCCCCCGCCCGGGAAGACAATTCCTCTGAAGGATCCTTCCATTTATCAAGTTCTTCCTTTTTAAAGAATGAATCTAGTCTTTTACCAGCCTTCATTTCCTCTAAAGGCCGAAAAGGCGGTAAGGTTCATACCAATGGTTTTTTTCTTTCTCATCTTGCTTGAAATGAATAGATCAGGCTTATTTTTCCAAGAAAACTAAAAAAGTATCACTGCTGATGTATTTTCCCTTTTTCATTTAATAAAATTTAAAGACAAAGTCACTCAAGTCTTCAATAACTTATTTTGATCTTTGTGCCTGTTTTGTTTTTAGTGGAACTCGTGCTCGGAATTCCAACTGTAAAGAGAGATAAGCAGAACTACCTGAAAGTCACACTGAAACGAATACTTCAATCAATGACTCCCGAGAACAAAAATCAGTCTCTAATTGTTGTTTTTATTGCTGAGGTAAGATTCTCTTGATTTTAGAGTTGTTATAAGCGGGGCTTGTCTCCCTCAAAACTTTTAGGAACCATTTGGGCCAACAGGTTTTTTTTTTCAGGGTCCATTAAAGATTTTTTAGGAGCCAAGAGGGTTTTTTTCCCAAAAACTATAAGGTATTGTGCTTTATGATAATATTAAGGCTATGGAGGTCTATCTAGTGAATTTAGCCAAAGGGTATAAGTGTTAAATTATAAGCGAACAGCAGAGTTTTATAACGTATCATGGTTTGTAACAACCAAGGATTATCAAAGAAAATTAAGAAAGATTATAGAGTTAGTTAGATCAAAAGCTGCAAGTCTTTTTTAACTATGAAAAAGTTTTCTTTTTCAATATTTTTGATATTGATCGAAACCGAAAATTTTATTAGTGATTCAGCATCTAATAAATTGTGAATATTTCATTCTTTATTACTTCTTAGCTTTTGATGTTCATGAAAGATTTAATGCATCTATTAAAGTGTCAAATTAATTCTGGGAAAAAAAAAACTATTTTTGATGTCAAATGACTATACAGTGGAAGCTCGATAATTCGAAGTTGAAGGGACTGATGCTTTTCTTCGAATTAACAGGATTTCGAATTAGGGAGTATTCGAATTATGGAGAGCGGTTCTTGAGAAAATTCGAAATAATGAAATTTTTATCAGCTCTATAATTCGAAGTGTTGCGTTCAACTGCTCTATAAATCGAAATCACGGATAACTGTATTACATACTATAAACTACCCCCCCCCGGCTAGGGTGTCTCTTATTTTTGAAATTTTCGAAAAGTTAACCTCCAGTTCTCTCACACCGTGCTATGAGGCATAAAATCAAGAATATTTGTCGGAAAAAAAAAATTAAAATTTTTTAGAGGTCTCTCAAGCGGCATAAAGGGCGTAAGTGCAAAATTTGCAACTACAGCAATAGTATAGTCGATTTCTTATGGAAAATGCAATAATGCTGCCCTTTAGGGCGAAAATTTCGTCCGTTTGACCGTATCTTGAAGCGTTTAGCGGGAAAATGTCAATTAGAGAGGGCGCAATTGCAAGTTTGCGCGCGCGAGGAGCTTAGCGGCGGCGCGCGGCCGGGTCAGCACGTTGAACGATCGTCGCGTGCGCAGTTGGTAGGCAAATTGATAATGGATATCTCTACATACGTGCAAAGGCGCATTGTGCGCTCTTTCTCACCTTATTTAGAAAATATGTGTGTCAAATTATTAACTGGATACAATGGACACAGAAACCGAAAAATGCAATTTTAGTAGTAATCGTTGCCTTGTTCTGTATTTCAAAATGAACAAATAAATAAATTAATACAGTCGTCAAAAAAAATAAAATCTCTTGAACTAAAACGACCGAGGTAAACGCCCCAGTAGCCGACACCCCTGAAATGTACCAGTACCAGACACCCGCTTTTCACTATGTGAAAAATATTAGTTTAGCGGCAATTTTGGTGTTTTGCGTATTGATTTCGAATGTTTCACAGTTGAGGTCTCAGAAAAAACCACACAAACACCAGTATTGCCACCAAACTAGTACTTTTTACAGTGTGAAAACTGGGTGTCGGGTACTACTGCAAGTCGGCTACGGGGGGTTCACCTTAGAATAAACTAAATTGTCGCACAACTAAAAAGGTTTGAAAAAAGAAATTTTAGCATTATAATTTTTTCAAGTCATGGACGGAAATTTTCGGGACCGTTTCCCTACATTTTTAGTGAAATGGGTTGCTATTTTCCAGTAAATCCTGAAAATCTTCTTCTTTGGTCGTTACTTTTTACTTTCTCGCTCTAATGAAATTAGAAAAATTGAGAAAGTATTGCAACGGACGCCACAGACATTTTATGCATTTACCTCAAACTACATATATTTAAGAAATACTAAAATTTCATGGATAAATGTTCTTTAGGATAGTATTAGGCATGATGAGAGCCAATTATTTCATAATTATCATGATTGACTTACAAGGGGAGGCTCAGAAGTCGCCGCCTCCGATTTTGAAAAAAATTGCACGAAAATGTAGCTAAAGTAAAACTATTAGACCTGTGTTTCTCACTTTTTGCCAATGTGCCTTCCTAAAGCGTCAGGAATTTTTGAAAGTTGTCGAAATACACATAAATATTCGGAACGCTCTCCGCTCGGGTTTTACGTGAATATCGGCAACTTTCAAAAAATTCCTGACGCTTTAAGAAGGCCCACTGGCAAAAAGGGAGAAACACGGGTCTAATAGTTAGCTCCATTTTCGTGCAATGGTTTAAAAATCGGAGGCGGCGATTTCTGAGCCTCCCCTTGTTAGTCGCAGCGGGCCAAGTATCGAAACAAAATGCATCAAAAATCTCTGCGCCATTGCAATACTTTCTCAATTTTCTAATTTCATAGAGCGAGAAAGTAAAAAGTAACGACCAAAGAAGAAGATTTTCAGGATTTACTGGAAAATAGCAACCCATTTCACTAAAAATGTAGGGAAACGGTCCCGAAAAATTTCCGTCCATGACTTGAAAAAATTATAATGCTAAAATTTCTTTTTTCAAACCTTTTTAGTTGTGCGACAATTTAGTTTATTCTAAGGTGAACCCCCCGGTAGCCGACTTGCAGTAGTACCCGACACCCAGTTTTCACACTGTAAAAAGTACTAGTTTGGTGGCAATACTGGTGTTTTGTGTGGTTTTTTCTGAGACCTCAACTGTGAAACATTCGAAATCAATACGCAAAACACCAAAATTGCCGCTAAACTAATATTTTTCACATAGTGAAAAGCGGGTGTCTGGTACTGGTACATTTCAGGGGTGTCGGCTACTGGGGCGTTTACCTCGGTCGTTTAGTTCAAGAGATTTATGTTTTTTTGACGACTGTATTAATTTATTTATTTGTTCATTTTGAAATACAGAACAAGGCAACGATTACTACTAAAATTGCATTTTTCGGTTTCTGTGTCCATTGTATCCAGTTAATAATTTGACACACATATTTTCTAAATAAGGTGAGAAAGAGCGCACAATGCGCCTTTGCACGTATGTAGAGAATATCCATTATCAATTTGCCTACCAACTGCGCACGCGACGATCGTTCAACGTGCTGACCCGGCCGCGCGCCGCCGCTAAGCTCCTCGCGCGCGCAAACTTGCAATTGCGCCTCTCTAATTAACATTTTCCCGCTAAACGCTTCAAGATACGGTCAAACGGACGAAATTTTCGCCCTAAAGGGCAGCATTATTGCATTTTCCATAAGAAATCGACTATACTATTGCTGTAGTTGCAAATTTGCACTTACGCCCTTTATGCCGCTTGAGAGACCTCTAAAAAAATTTTAATTTTTTTTTTCGACAAATATTCTTGATTTTTATGCCTCATAGCACGGTTTGAGAGAACTGGAGGTTAACTTTTCGAAAATTTCAAAAATAAGAGACACCCTACCCCCCCCCCTAAAACAATAAGAGTAAAAAGTATAAATAAAAACTCGAGATTAATGCGAAAATGCCTTTGAAACTTAGAGTGTATTCGGGGAGGCACTTGTAAAATAAGCCCGTTTCGTCTAAGTTAAAACATCACATGGCTCATAATCCTGGATCAAGTCGGGTAAAGTTGCCCGCCATTCCTCACACGTGTCTCCACTGACAGACGCACTTTCACCGCACACTTTTCGATAATCAAGTCCATGGCGATTTTTGAATCTTGACATCCAACCATCACTGGCTCTAAAATCTACAATGCCTAAGTCGGCCGCGTACTTCAGAGCTTTTTCTTTAAAAAGTAAGCCACCGATGGGAATATTTTTATCGCGACACTGTTTAAACCACACTATTAAACTCTCCTCCAGTTTCGGAAATTCTGGATTTCGTGACCGGTACTGCTTCGTGACCCCACTATCACACTTTTTTTTATTGGTTTTCGTTTTTCAAAATTGTAGATAAGGTGGAGGGGGGGGATGTTGAATTTTTGGCTGTCGCATTTCTTACCACCTTCTTTGACCGCTTCTAAAACTGCTTTTTTTTGTTCAAAGTTTAATGTCTTATATTTCCCCATGTTGAGGTCTGAGGATACACACACGCACTAACTTCACGCAATAATGCACTGATTAGTGATTATGCAGCTAGCATGGATAGGTGCGGATGTAAACAAAAGTTCGGTCATTCTTTTCGCTAATCTTACGGGCGCATTAATTTTATTCGAATTATAGAGCGCGTGTCTTCAAAAATTCGAATTACAGAGCGTCATTCTGGGAACTTCGAATTACAGAGCTGCACTGTCTCGCAACTTCGAATTATGGAGCTGATTCATCCGCTACTCGGAGCCCAAAAAGTTCGTTTTAACAAGGGGGGACAAATACATTGATTTTCTTCGAATTAATGCGATTTTCTCACGGGGATCGACTTCGACTTCGTATTATCGAGATATTTGAATTAACGGCGTTCGAATTAGCGGGCTTCCACTGTACCACAAATCCTTGTGACTTCATTCAAATCATGGATTTTAAAATCCAAGGTTTAATATTGTAATCCAAAATCTTTGTCTATTTTACAGGTTGATCAAAGTTATGTCATGAAAGTGGCCAATGAAGTACATTCAGCGTAAGCAATTTTTTTATTAGTCTCATCTGATTCAGATTTTTAAATATTTTTGCCACTCTCTGGCGGCTCTTTACCGTCTGAGAGGTAAGAATTCAATTTTAGTATTTTTGACTTCTCTGCATAGCCCATTTTGACGGTTTCTGGCCCAAAAAATCACACTCTAAATTAGCGCAGCACATTATGAATGCCTTTTTATAAGTAGATTCCAATTGTTTGCTTGATAAACCCAGTTAAAATTTTTCGCTAAGCAGAGACAACGGAGACCACACACTAACTGTTCAACCGTTCAAAAGCCAATCGTTTGGTATAGTACCAAAATTTTGAGAGTTTAAGCTTTTTATTATGTTCTTAGTTGTTATTCTGTAAGGTAAATGTATCGATACTCTATGGTGTACTTACATACCTTACCCGGCAGCTCTTTTGAAGTTGCGGAAAAATTGAAGACAAAGACAAGACAATACAAGAAATTGCGCTGCTCTTTATGTCTACTTTTAGGAACTACCTATGATCATTTTTAAGAAGAAGCGCCACCTATCCTTATTTATTTAAGAAAATATGAAGAAGCTGGCAGGTAATTGTACAGTTGACTCCTTAAATTTTGGCAGGGTAGGTCACTTGCAATGCTTCAATTCATTGTGTTAAGTATCGCAGGTTGCCTAACCTAAATCAAAATCTAAGGAGTCAACTGAGATGCTTTAATGTCAATAGACTCCTTTAATTTAGGCAAGGTAGGCCACCTGCTTCAATATGCTTCAATGGCCCTATGCTTCAATCTATTGTGTTGAGTATTGCAGGATGCCTACCTAAACCAAAAATAAGGAGTCAACTGACATTATTTAATTTGTTGACTGTACTAGCGGGGACAAAGATACCTGGCCACTGGCCAGGGTATGCAATATGCAATGCACGGTATACGATTCAACACATGTATTACGTGCGTTGCTTATTCCATACTCTGGCCAGGCATCTTTATCTCCGCTAGTACATTGCTGAGTACCGGTAGGTTCACTTTAAACTATCTTGAAATTTCTTCCTTCTGCTGATAACACTGATCTTTTGCCATTCGTCATTGATTTTAATATTATCTGCAATAAATGCCTAATCTATTTTCATTTTATTCAGAAACACCATTTAATAGGTTTTCAGAAGACATGGAATCAGGATTAATTGATGTTCTGTCTCCTCCCTCATCCTATTACCCAGATTTTTCAACTTTTCAACCGACCATCAACGATGATGCAAAAAGATTTATATGGCGCTCAAAACAGAATCTTGACTATGCATTTCTCATGATGTATTCCCAATCGAAGGGCAAATATTACATGCAGCTTGAAGATGACGTTTTAGCCAGAGACAGTTTTGTTTCGACCGTTCTGAAAACTGTGGCTGATTTTACTGCTAGTGGAAGACAGTGGATCATCATTGATTTTTGTCAGCTTGGTTTCATTGGTAAGTGTTCATGCCTTTTCATTCTAAAGTTTGATGTGAAAAGCGGGTTGATCTTTTAGTTTTTTGGCATGGTACTTTTCGATGAAATGCAATAAAATAGAACCAAATAAATAATAGAGCTTCTATTTTAAAACCCGAAAGTTTTACAACAAATTTTTTGTTCAAGTTCTGGTTAATTTCAGATGATTCTTGGGTCGATTAGTTCGAACGTGGCCACCACATTGCGCTGCTCAAAAAGTCAAATTTTTTTAACTGAAATTGACGAATGTATGTTTTAAGCACAAATTGAGGAATGTCAGCTCATGCAAGTATATTTCAGGAACATTCCTAATTTTAGACTTTTTCAGTGGGAGTTTTGTGATTTTCGCAGGGTTTTTTTCATCAATTTTTACGATTCATTTGCTTTTAACTCAAGAGCCCCATTTTCATCAAAGTCTGTGAGGTTTTTCAGGTCACTCACAAAGTCCTGGGGGGTTATGAATATTTGATGCTTTGCTTTTCCTTACGAAATGAACCAGTAATATGAGCTTTTGATACGTGGTATGCTACGCGCGCCTCATCTTTATAAAAACTGAGAGTGATAAAAAAAAAGCCTACATGCGCCACACGGTGTTGCGTTTACGCTCATTTTGGAAAAAACCCCGTAACTTTTTCAGGAGAGCGAATTAAACGCTGAAACTTTCAGGAATCGTATTTATCATAGTAATACACCTATCAGGTGAATGGTATTGTTGTAAGTCGCTTTCAAGGGTGGAGGGAGGGGGGTCAATTTTCATTTAGTCGAGTTCTATATGGCAACACTGTCCAAATGACTTGAAATTTGGTGTCTGGGGGTATTGTTAACGTTGAATTCCAATTTTGCATCAGTTTTTCAAAATTCTAAAATCCAGATGGCCGCCGACCAAGTAGTTGAAAAAATTGTCTGCAGCCATCTTGGATTTCCGAATTTTGAAAAAACGGGTGCAAAATTTGAATTTAACGTTAGAAAATACCCCGGGTACCAAATTTCAAGTCATTCAGACGGTGAAAACCGTCTCTGCCAACTTTTTGGGTAAAATACCGCTCGGCTCAGCCGCGGCCGGAGTCAGTTTCATGCGTTTTCATACGCTCACTTTTCAACTTAAAATGCGTGTATCTCAAAAAGGTGCAAATATGTGCAAGAGATTTTTTCAGGAGATGTTCTACATAGTATGAACTTCCATTCAATTGAAGTTTCAAACCGGAGGCAAGCGGAGCTAACTTCCAAAAGTCTCAGAGAAACTCAAAATTTTGACATTTAGACCTCTCGCTTTTAAAGTTATGTAAAATAGGTGTCCTTCGTTATTTTTGAAAAAATTAGGCATCAAAAGATAGCTCAGAGTACGTAGTTTAATCACTGAAAATTCTGTTAAAAAAGATTCCTTCTACACACTTCAAATTTGCGTAGAGTTGACAGTCGAAAACGCTCTTTTTCAAACTTTCATAATGAGAAATTTTAAGAGCCCTTATTTGGCCTAAATTTTTTTTTTTAAAAAACACAGTTTCAGAGTGACATTCCACGTACTCTGAGGAGTATTTCATGTATTTGTTTCCTTAAAAGGGCGAATGTCAAGTTGGGGGGTTTTTCCACAGGCGGACACACTGTGCGCCACCTGGCTGTTCGGGATATACGAGGAGCGTTCAACTTATAAGTTTCCATTTTTTATCTCTGGCCCTGTTAGTGCCAGAAAAATGTCATTTTATACGGTTAAATTTGCGAAATCCTCAGCTTTCCAACGGTATTTTTGTTTTTAAAATTCGAGCATTTTTGTAGGAGAAAAAGCTATATTTCTACACCCGTGTCGAAAAAGTCCCCGCCAACCTGAGTTGGGAAGTAAAACTAACTTTGACACTTGGAATGAAGAACGCAAAACTTTAAAATAAAAGATACATTTTATTGAAGTATACCATTTTTACGACTTTTCCACATAGATTGATACATTTTTCGCAGCGATGAACCAGCTTTTCAATACCTTGGGCGAAAAACACTCGGTCTAAGGACTTGAAAAAATTCATCACGGTATCTTTCAGGTGGTCATCTGACTGGAACTTTACGTGCGATACTTTTGCCGACAATATGTGATTATAATGCATCTCATGATCATTTTAGATAATATTTCACGACAAAAATGAGCGCAGCAACAGGTATGTAGCGATAACGGCTCATTTTCGTCGCTAATCAGGCGAATGCTGTTGTTCAAAACAGGCGAATACTTTTTGCTGAAAAAGTTGGCGGGGGACTTTTTCGACAGGGGTAGAAATATAGCTTTTTCTCCTACAAAAATTGCTCGAATTTCAAAAACAAAAATATCGTTGAAAAGCTGAGGATTGACAGATTTAATAGTATAAATGAATTTTTTCTAGCACAACAGGGCCAGAGATAAAAAATAGGGAAACTTATAAGTTGAACGCCCCTCGTATATTTTTTTTGGTTCATAGTGACAGTCCAAACGTAAAAATGATACTAAAAGACCGGTAGGTACCTACAAATTCCGCAACTGTCGTCTGTCATATTGATCTGATGTAGCTGCATGTATCGTTGAAATTTAGAATGCTTGCATAAAATTACATTTTATGGCCAGTAAAACTGCTCATTTTGACATGTTAGAGTTTTGTTTGTTCAAGTGTGCGGTGTTAAAAAACTCATCTCGTTTTCCGAAGTTATCGGCTACGCTGCGAAATATTTGCTTCAAGCTCAAAACGATATCCGTTTCAATGGTAGACATCGTGAATACTGTATATGTATGTATTTGTCCATATGCGAAAAACTCGGCTGCACGCGTTAGGGAGTCTGCACAAGCCTACACAGTACACACACGCGTCTCCCTCTTCTTTTCTGTTTCAAGCAGGCCCCGAAGAGGGGGGGCGCAGCGCGTGTCCGGAGTATCAGTGGTATCCAATTCTAGGGTGCCCTAACTTGTAAATGCAATGCACTCCTTAAAATGAAATAGTAACAAATTAAAAACCAGGGTCAAGAGCATCAAAACTGAAATTTCGCACCGCACTGAAAAAAAAACCCCTGTTTAGTTGATTTAACAATTCTAATGGTATGAAACGGGCTCTCGGTTGGTTTTGTTAATTTCACAAAACTGAATAGTGAATCAACAAAATGTTATTGTTAAAATGATTAAACATATTGTACGTGCAAATTTGACAAAAATTTGTTGATTTAACAATAATCTATTTCGTCAATTCAACAACAATATTTTGTTGATTAACCATTCTGTTTCATTAAATTAACAAAAACGTTTGAGAGCCCCGTTTTTTTACCATTAGAATGGGGCTCCAGCAAGTTTTAGCTGCAAGCAAATGATTAGTAAGAAGTAATGTTAAAATCAGCAAAAATGTCACACTAAAAAAGTCTAAATTCAGTAATAAATTTAGAAAACAGCTGTAACTGCAAGATCGTAATGGCGGAGCTACGCAGGTATATTATGGGAGATTCCTGTCAAATTCGTCCTTTCTCTGCGAAAACAACAGAGATATGTTTCAAATTAGATAGGAATCTTCCATGATACCTGCATATAGCTCCGCCATTAAGCCCGATTTTGAAGGTGAATTTTGTGATTTTTAGTGTTTTTAGTGTTTCAGTGTGTCATTTCTTCAGGTCATGTGTTGTGTTGTATTGTGTTGTATCGTGTTATGTTGTGTCGTGTTGTGTGTTTTGTGTTGTGTTGTGTTTGTCGTGTTACTTACTTAGCCGCATTCGGTGCTCGCTTTGCTCGCTTCGCGAGCCGTGCCATAACGCATATCCTTTATCTATTATTATTAAGATTCTCTGTTTTCGAGAATCATTTTCGAGGTAAATAAATGAACCCACAAGAAGGAATTTTGAGAAATGCATTTCAATCAAAAGTCCGGAGTCAACGAATCAATCATTTCTAAAAATAGTGGCCGGTATATCTATTCAAGACAGCAAGTGTAACACTCTTTTTAGATCGGAAAACATCGTAAGTCAATAAACAGAAGAGACGCGCCGGCTGCCGAAGCCGAACCTAGTACCTTATCACCACTCAAAGCATAGACTGAGAAGGTGAACAGAAGCGAAACTGCCATAGAGACAACGGGTCACTCGGATAGGCTTAGTTGGCTTAGCTGGTTAGTACGCGGGGAACCATTTCGAAAAGCCCGCGCTCGCGAAACCGATGCCAGAGCGCCCAGAGCCTGAAAAAACATAGTACTTGTTTGTTTACATGCTGTGAACCACAGCGTACTAACCAGGTCGGGCATGACAGCGTGACCCAAACCGGGTCTCAGTTTCGCTTCTGTTCCTCTTCTTATTCCATGCTCAACGGTTCGTCATGTGGCCCTCACCAACATTTTTGAAGCCCCACATTAAATCGCGAAGAGACATCCCTGCAGGGAGAGAGGCATCGTTTATTCAGGAATTGCTTTCACACCACCTTGGATCCTCGTTTGACGGTTTTATTGCGGCCTGTCAAAATCTAACATTGAGCGCTCTGCAATTATTCAACCTTTTCTGATACAGGGTCCTCCACAGCGCCTCTTACTGCCTCACACGTTTGAGTAAAGTGATATGGATCGAAATGGAATGGTCGACTTACAATTAGTGTCAGCATTTTGGATACTCACAACCATTCGCCAAGAAATCAGAGAGCTATAAATTTTCTGAAATACCCCGTACATCACATAGACCGAGCGAACAGTCGAGCTCTTTGTTTCTGTATACTTTCTTATGGGCGTGCCTTTCAGGGGGCGTGGGAGTGCCCCCTTTAGAACTTTTAAAGCTTTCGTATTTTAGCGCACATATAGACTACTCAAAGTTTCTTCCAGTGAAAAAACGAACGTAATCGGATTAGTAGAACTCGATATTTGGAGCGGACAAACTTTCTGAAAAAACCCAATTTATACATATAGGTTTACATATTACACGGAGCGCAACCTTTTGGGGGCTTGACAGCGTCCTGTGACCGAAATAAAAAGTTTTGTATAATAGTGCAAATGTCGAGGACTCATGCTTTCATCTGATAAAAGAACGGTCCTAATCGGTCATTGCCGGATACAGAGGGGTGGCAAAGGGGGTGATCGCCCCCCCCGTTCGGCCCACAAAATGGGAAAAGAGGGAGGAGGAAGGGGGGAAATAAGAGCGAAAAAATAGAAAGGGGGTCATTAATTGGCGAAAAGCAAAAGTTCGCCCCTCCCGTTCGCGAGGGTTGGGTCCACCGCTGAAATCGGTCGAGTACCAAGTTTTCGAGAGTAGGAGCGAACAAATCTCCTTTAAAAAAACCTATGTATATAGATATACTATTAACACGGAGCGCCGCCGTCTTTTTCTGCACCTCAGCGCCCCTCATCGCAGCAATCGACAATTGTCGGATTTTTGTGGAAATATAGACCTCTGAAACTCTTGTTGAACACATTAATGATCAAAATCGGCCAAACGGTTTTTGAGATCGAGAGCAAACAAACTTTTACTTAACGATTTTATTTATAGATTGTGGTGTTTTGTGTTGTGTTGTGTGTGTTGCATAGTGTGCGTTTCTCGTGTGTTATTGTGTTTTGTGTGTTGCGTTGCGTTGCATTGCGTCGTGTTGTGTTGTGTTGTGTTGTGTTGTGTTTGTGTTGTGTTGTGTTGTGTTGTGTTGGTTGTGTTGTGTTGAGTTGTGTTGTGTGTGTTGTGTTGTGTTGTGTTGTACTTCGTTGTCATTCTAAGTATTTAAAACTTTAAGCGCGAGTCGTCAAGATGAGTGCTACATTAAGTTACGTCTTACCGCATACTCATAATTTAAAATGTAAGTGAATAACAGTACTTAATTCTGTTCTTTTCTTTTCTTCGCCGATTGCAGTCTAATAAGTAACCAAAGAAATTGTTCTCTCAATCGCTAATCTTAGACTGTGCTTCAACATACAGTGAGTGAAGCACTTCCTTATCGAAATTCCACGCTAGAACTCAAAACGATGTATCGTAATAACGTGCGGCCGCAACCGGTGCGACGCGACGCGACGCGCGGCACCAATCATTTCCTCAATCTCGGGAATCCTAGTTTTTTTTTTTTGCTCGCATTTTCGTCTACCTCATAATTGCTCCAACTCTATGGTGAATTATTCTCAACACCTGACTATTGATTTACGGTGTTAAAACTGTTTACCTCCCATTAGTCACCTGATAAGCATCCGTTGGTTAAATTATTCTTTATCACAAAAAATTAGCTCTTTCCACCACTTATCGTCTATCTCCCTCTTCCTGCCTGTTCCTCCTTATCTCTATATCTCTTTCTCTTTCTCCTGTTTCCGCCTCCCTATTTAGCTAGCGCTCTCTCTCTCTCTCTCTCTCTCTCGCTCTCTCGCACTATCCCTCTCTCTGTCTCTGTTGCTTTTATCGCGTCAAATTGTTTGCTCAAAGCTCTCGACGTGAGCAGGCTTGACGTTGTGGTTCCTCATCTATCCGCGCTATGGTAGTTCCGCGTAGATAGTGGATACCCAGTATTTTTGGTGAATGAAATTCGATGACCCGTGATTTCTTTCCGTCGTCCTACACTTGGTCAAGGATTTAGACGCCTTCTTTTAATCAGTTCATGAAAAGACGCTAACAAGTTATGGTATTTCTTCATGGGAAATAATCGAATTTCGCGCCGCATCAAACGGAAAATGATGTGAGTTATAAGTATTAAAGTTCTTGTCCTTGTTTAATGCTGCGTTTTTGTAGTTTTAACGAGTTTTTTTTTCTCTCTCTCTCCCCCCCCCCCGATTTGCTCTAAGTTTTGATTAGTTCATTCTAATCATTGGCCAAATTACGGATTTCGGGTGAGCCAAAATGCCTTGTCTGAATCACCAGTTGAATTTGCCAGAGCATTTGTTCATTTTTGTGAGAGGTAATGTTTTCCATCGTCTTGTATTCGTATATTATTTCAGGTGTAAGGTAACCGTACCTATTTTCGGCACGTTAGTGGTTCTTTGGTGAGTGACATTTTACTGAAATTCGCAAAAAAAAAAAAAAAAAAAAAAAAAATATGTAGCACCTTCTGGTGAGGACTATCGGGGGCAGAATTTTTTTTAGATTTTCTAGTCATGGACTTTTTTGCTTTTTTTGCTTTTTTCTTTGTGTCTAGTTTATTTTTGAAAGTTGGAACCGCTATAGAAGAGAAGTGTGGCGGGGAAGATTCACGATGTACTTTCAAGCGGACCGACCCTCTGCCTATTTTCGGCAGTGCAGCTAGCTATAGTTTTACATCGATGTGCAAATTAAAGTGGAACGTGTCAATACTTTAAGCCCCGGAAACATTTGGAGGAACAAGAGGCACATTAAGAGCTTATCTGTAAGAGGAGAAAGGGGTGTAAAAGGCACCCAACCCCTTCAGACTTTAATAATTTCGCGAATGACAAGAGTAGCGATTTTTGTTTATTTTTTAATCATAAGAATCGTCGCTTTTGTCCTGTTGGGTCTAGGGAAATTCTGAGCTCCGACTTCTTAATTGTGGTAATAAGCGGAGCATGTCTTCAGAGAAATAGTAGGGAATCCGGTAAATCAATATTTTACTGTATTTAGATTTGTTTTCTGTTTTGATCTTGTTTTCTTTTAATATAAATGTAAATGGATTCATTAAAAGCTTTGATTATGAAAGAGTTTTTTTCAAAGACATTTTAATTCTTCTTTTCCAGGTAAACTTTTCAAAAGTACTGACCTAGCTTGGATAATAGAATTTTTTGCAATGTTCTGGAAGGACCAGCCATGTGATTGGCTTCTATTAAAGAGTATTATCACGAAAGTTTGCAGACTGGATGAATCAACTGTAAGTGTCAATTGAAGCGGCTCATGCTAAAAACATTTGATGTCCAAAGTATTTTTTATTGAGAAGACAAGTATAAAAAAAAATAAAAGAAATGAAAAAAAGGGGGGAAACGAAAAGACAAACAGACAAGACAAGGAAAACAAGAGCAGAAAGCCGCGGAACAAGTCTGATCGGTCTTACACCGATGCAGCCACTTCTTAAGAGTGATGTACGTTCACAAAGTCGATCATAAGAAAACGGATGAGCTGGTTCAATTGTGGAGGAGGTAACGTGAATCCATTAATTTGTCTTCCATACTTACGGTATTTAGTAACCTATCTAAAAAAAAAATCCATGGCATATTCTAGAGATCAAAATAGGCAATACTTTTTTTGTCATATCAATGTCCAAGCAAAACATGATCTGCCAAGCTAAGTTGCACCTTGCCCAATTTTCTGGGCTAAAAAAATTAAATGATCCTATCTCTCATAACTTTTGTTTAATGGAATATGTCCTCAAAACATGTTGGATTTCTCCTTTGCCGCAGGCAAAATGCACTGAAAGAAAAAAGGAGGTTTGGATCAACACTAAAACATCATTGTTTCAACATATTGGCATTTACTCATCGTTAGCAGGCAAAATTCAAAAGCTAAAGGTATTTACCTATTGATTTTTTATTGTAATTTTTAATATTTGAAGACTACACGGACTTCAGCGGGCCTATCATTTACTTTATCGTTAAACCGATCGTTAAAACTGTCTACGAGTGATGCTATTGGTCAAAAATTGTAAACCTTGGCTGTTGCTATGGTAATCATCGTTAAGAGTCACGTTTTATAAAGGCTATTCATGAGTAACCTTTAAAAAACGGACACTATAACGATGGTTACCATAGTAACGGCTATGTATTACAATATTTGACCAATAGAATCACTCGTAGACAGTCTTAACGATCGGTTTAACAATGAAGTAAATGATTGGCCCGCAGGCGTTGTCAAAATTTGGCAACAGGCTTTCTTTTTTTAAATACGTGGCTCACTCAAAAAAATAGATTAAAAAAAGAAGAAAATTAAGATATTTTTGTAGGCATGAAAGACAAAAATCCCAAAGTTTCGTTTACTTTTCATGCCATTTTTAAAGTCAGCCACATAGAGAATAAAGTAAAGAATTAGTTGCCAAATTTTGACAACGCCTGAAGTGACCACGTTCTTTCCCCATAGTCTTCATATGCTATAGTGCGCTCTCACTTTTCAGGCCTATCTGGGTATCTAGCAATAATAAAATAAATAAAATAAAACTGAAAATTTGAGCTATTCGTTAAAAACAGTCAATGGTCAGGAATTGAAGGTCCATCCTAAACTTTATGTAAAATTGACTGTCTAACCACAGAAATGCAACTTTTCCATTATTTTTGTCTCGGTAACCAAATTTCTACATAAATGATGTGTCAAGAGACTAAGGGTTTTAATTTCACCGAGATGAAAATTGAGATGATGTCACTACTTCATAGAAAAGTTTGCGTCAAACATTTTGGCACAAAAACTCCCAAAAATGTTGAAATTGCGGACGGCATTAGTTGACTCGGTTTGTTACTGTTGTTACTGTCAACAAAATTGATTTTTGGGACAAAATTCATAAAATGGGTTTCAATTTATGATAATAGTTGTGAGAGAAAGCAATAGATGCTCTGAGGGGTAGGGGAGATGGAGAGCCAGCGAGAAACTATAAATCTTAATTGTTTGAAATAATGACTAAAAATTTTTGTCACGCCCATATTATACAGTGACTGATTCAGCCATTACTAATTAATGTACAACCACTACTTTTTGAACTGTGAAAAAGTCTCTCATAATGATGTTAGATTATGCTACATATTATTGAATCATTGTTTAGGACAATCATTTTCCAGAATTGAAAAGTTTTATCGCCCATGAGAATCCGCCAGCAAAAATTGATTCATCAGTCGGAGTAATTGATGGTTATACTCTTGACGCAGCTTACAATGGGCGAACTTTTTTCTGGGGTAAACTGCCAAAAGCTGGAGACTTCATGAAGTTTCAATTTAAGAATCCCATCAATCTAACCAGGTACATACTTAAGCTGTAAACCAAATCCTGACTTTTTTTAACACTGTTTATGAAGGCAATGATAAATGGGAAAATATTCTGAACTCCTGATTACCAATATTTCGATAGAGCTTGATAACCACTTTTTCCCCCTTTCTCCTCTCCTCAGCATGATCATTGGGAATATTTATGGGGCTGAAAAGAAGTGCCCTAAACGACAAAGTTTTCATAGTTTGTGTCCTTTTTGTCACAGGTTTTGTCTTCACTTTTCCAATTTTTTGGAATAAATTTATGAAAGAGGGCTAGTCTTTTCAAGTTTAAGTAATAAGGGGGGAGGGGGTCAAGGTTGCATAAAAATGCATCAAAAGAGGTAGAAGGGGTGGGCACAAAACCTGAATTTTTTATAGCATAATTTAATTACAACTCCCCCCCCTCCCCCCCCCCCATGGAAGAAAATTTGATCTTGAGTCAAAATTATGTGTAAGCATAACGTGTAATTGAATTGAGATGAGATTTGGATTCTCCCATGAAGCATAGCTATTGAGTTTATGTAAAATTATGATTTATGATGCAATTAACAAATCTCTGTAAAATTTCCCAATATTTGTGAGAAATTTTCTTGGTTTCTTAGTTTTACTTTTTTGATTTATTTCTCCAGTTAATCAATTAGCAGTTTGAGTGAGAGGAGGAACATTTAAATACTCCAATTTTTCCAATCCTTAACTTCATGAAATTTCTACAGCAAAGTTTCAGCCTCAAAAATTTTCTTTGCAGGTTTCTTATAAGGAGTAGCAATCTTGAAAATCCTGCTGATCAGTTGTATGACACGCAAGTTGCAGTTCTGTCCAAAAATGCTGAAGTCAAGCCTACAATAGTCGGTAATCTACATTCTTACCAGATTAGCCATGTTTTGAATGGTTGTCAAAACTTCAAGATTTTATTTTTTACTTTAGACAATCAAGACCTTTTTCAATGGTCATAGGCTATGACTTCATGAATATTTTCTAACAAGAAAAACCTACTGTCCATTTTTATTGATGGTTTTCTATCAGCACTTTTCTAACCGATCCGAAAGTAGCTGGGTAATAATTTTTATAAATGAGAAAATTGAGCAATTGAGCATGCATGATATAAAAGGAATTGAAGTCAAAATTTGAAGCTGTAGATTAATTTTTCACCTTTAGGACTTGGTATTAGAATTGACTTTTTACCTATGGTATCAGCTGAATTTCATAACTCATCTGTTTAGCATAGAAAGATGAATTGCTCAAGCGTCCATTCAAAATTTGCTAAAAATTGAATTACTTAATGAGTGGCCAAATCATCTTTTGGTACATACTGTTTGACAGTCATGTTTGCATTGAAGTTACTTGTTATTATGAGTATTTTATGCTATTGGTTTTTTATTTATGGCATTTGGAATGGGAATCATGAATATTGAAAAAAGGGTTCGAATTAAAATTAATGAATAAACTGAAATAAATTAATTTTGACCTTCGATATCTTGAGCATAAGTAGAGGTCGTTTCATGAAAGTTGGCCGATGACAGATGGGTTTCTCTACAGCGCAGAGACAAGTCTTTGTTTTTGCGCATCTGCAAAGACGCGAAGACGTCTTTCTGCAGCGATCTGTCATCGGCCTTCCTTCGTGAAACGACTGAAACAAGCTCTAACATTAACAACCTTTGGTTTGCACGAAAAAGCTAGACTTTCTATTGTCTTCTATTTTTCCAAAAATATATCACAAGATTGGAGTCGCCACTTGAAAATTTCTGTACGCCGAAAAGAGACTTCTAAGTTAGTTGTAAGCAACCCTCCCTGCTCCTCCTCCTCTCCCCCCCCCAGGTCCAATTCATTCTGAAGCAGTCAAGTTTGCCAAAAGAGAGGGGAAATCTCTTTGAGCACCGCAATCATTCCTCAAACCCTTAAATCCTACGTTTT
This sequence comes from Trialeurodes vaporariorum, assembly GCA_011764245.1. Taxonomy (NCBI): domain Eukaryota; kingdom Metazoa; phylum Arthropoda; class Insecta; order Hemiptera; family Aleyrodidae; genus Trialeurodes; species Trialeurodes vaporariorum. The sequence continues at coordinate 48,831,093 of VMOF01000388.1, read as the reverse complement.
ATTTCACGTTTCGTTTTTTTGAGTATTAGTAGACAAATCTGTTTTACAAAAATCAATGAAAATAGCATTTTGTTTTATTTTTAAATCATAGGTTCATTTAATGCTGAGGGCGTCGCTCAAGGAGTTGTGCCAGTTGAATTGAACCCAATAACGGAGTTGAGGCTGGAAGTCTTAAAGGATGGTGATAACAATTTCGTTTTTAGTGAGGTGAGTACATGTTTCCAAATTTTCTTTCGTCAAAACTCAAAAGTAATAAGTTTTATGCATCAGTTTCGCAGAGTTCGTTCAAAAATATTCTTTGTGCAGTACTTTTGAAAACATCAATATATTTGTATCCTACCCCAAGGCTGTTGCCAAGATTTTTTTTTGGAGGGGGGGGGGGAGGCTGCAGATCTAAAATTTTGTAAGGGGGTGGCAACCAGGGCTTCGAACAGAACCAAACAACGAACCAAAACCTGCTCCGATGTCCAAAGTCTGAACCGCAAACCAAACCGTTTTGCAGAAAATGCAAATTTAATAATGGTTTGACTATTAAAAGCCACAACATTTTTGCGTAAATCGCAGAATTCTTTTTTTTTTTTCTTTGCTGTTTAGTATTGGAAAAACTCAATATTTTTACTGGAAAATTGTCTTAGTTGCTGGTTTAATGGTGTTAAGGCCATTTAGGGGGCAAAACTCCTGGGTAACACAACTTGTCTCATTGACAGAGAATCACCCTCCGGAAATTTGAAATAGCATTTTTGTGAAACTGAATCCCCCTGGACTTCAACAACAAATCAAATATCAAAACAGAGACAGTTTTAATGCTCACAACCTGAGTATTTTGCTTCTAAATTTTGATTTTTATAGTTCTTTTTTTTTTTTCAACTAATGTTTTGTTTTAGTAATTTTTAATGTTTTTGTAACTTTTTTCTGTTTTGCAGATATTTTTTGAAACTAAGAGCTGAATGTTATAAGGATTTTAAAGTACGGACATGATCTCAAACTTAATAGGCTAGGATTTGAAGATAGTTGCCCAGCTATTGAAAACGTTTTGATAAAAGATCTCCTCTCAGATTCATGGATGAAATTTTCCCTGATTTCATTTGAGTATGAACTTTTCAGATAGGTTTCCTCGTGGAATCCTTGGAAAAGTAATCTTTCTAAGTTTAAATGGTCAACCTTCAATGAAGATAAAATGGGCTTTTATCAAGTTTCAGAGAAACTGGTAAAATAGTTTTAAAAAAATCAAATAGCCCTTTTTCCAGGCACAAAATGGGTCTGTTGCTAGCTTTTGCCACAGCTGTTGGGAGGGTTGATTCCTTTGTAAAATCACTTGAAAACAATGTTGAGAGCATCAGAAAGTTCAAAAATCCAACTACAAACTCAATTAATGTGATTTACAAAATTGCAAGATGGGGATTCAAGTGATAACGGGGGAGTCCCATCTAATTGAAGCTTTCTCTGTGATGGATCTCTTTTCTCAGCAAAGAAAGCTGCAACTAGATGGGACTCCCCCATTGTCACCGGCTCATTTGACCGCCATCTTGACATTTTGTTAAACGCATTAATTGAGTTAGCGAGTGGATTTTGGAACTTACTAATCCTCTTTACGTTATTTTCAAGTGGTTTTACATAGGATTCAACCCTCTATATCACTGCAGTAAAAGTTTACAAAAGGACCTGCCTGGATCAAACAGACTGAATATTTTTTGTTGCCACAGGCCGCAGTGTTGGGCAAAACTAATATTTTGAATAATCATGAATAATTATGTAAAAGTATTCACATTATTCCCACATTATTTCTAATAGTTAATCAAAATTTTAGCACGACCAGTATATTCATTGGTGATTAGATGAATGACTGGTAGTGCGTATACCTTCAATTTACTAATAGGAATAACATGAAAATAATATGAACACTTTTTGTTAATTATTCATGATTATTCCAAAGATGATTTTTATCCAACACTACGGCACAGGGACACTGACCTGAGTCCCCTACTTTCGGGAATTTTAGAGATACCAAAAAACTTGTGTTTTGTAAGAAAGAGAGAGACCCTTTGATAGTCAATCTCTGAAGTTGAGTTGTGAACTAGCCTTCAAAACGGATGAACATGTTGCCTTAAAGCCCTTCATGATGTGGCAGTGGCAGTTCAATTATCCAAGACAAGAGATTATTGTTCATTTTGTTATTTTTTATTTTATCAAATTTTTCATTGACTGATAGTGTAATTACAGCTTTTTTCGGTCAAGGACTTGTTAAAGTCACGCAAACTGAATTTTTTAATTTTGTCATCAAGTTCATTTTTGTTCACTTTTATAAGAAATTATCAGCTTTCTTACTGAATTTAATCATTTTGCTTTTTTCATTTGTTTGTCTTTAGTTCCTCTTGTTTAGGTCCACCTTTCTTTCTTATTGGGCGTGTCTTAAAAATCAGTCCAGTTAAAACTATTACAGATTTCAATCTGATCAATAGTGCTACCAGTCTTTGTTCTACATTTCATTTTCATTGAGTAATTTGAATGAAATAACAAGTGTTTAAACAAGATACCTACTAAAATGTCGGTACCTACATAAATTTTCATTGATTTTTTGAGCCAACGTGCATTAAAGTTTATTGAGACTTGGAATGGTAATTTTACAGCAAAGTTTGGTAATTTTTACAGCAAAAATGGCCATTTCTTCAAATAGTATGAGCGATGTGTCCTGTTTCATTAGCTCTCTTTGAGTAGATGGTCAAAACTACTGCGAAAAATTTCAAAAATTATGACATTAATTCTCAACTAATGTTAATGCTTGTTGGTTAAAAAATATTTGTAAAAATACAACAGCGATCCGACATTCTGATGATTAGCCTTAATACTTATTTTATTCAAATTACCTGATAAATACCAAAGTCAGAGCGGTGACTAATGATTTCTTCTATCTATTTGAAAGCTGTTTACAAAAAATCGGATTGTAATGCCATCTGAGAAGTCTCTTGAAGAAGTTGCTGTTAACTTTTTTCTTCACGAAAGAAGAGGATTATCGCCATTGCTGCCAATGCAGGCGTCTCCTGCAATCAGCAACTTTTGAGCATAGTGCTGCCAACTTTAAAGGTAATTTCGCCAAAAGTAGGGAAGAGATCTACTGACAGGAGTATTCAAGGTCCATATATATAAGGTCTGGCCGGTAGCTTTCGGCTCCCCTTGTTGGTCCACAGTTTGGGAACCACTCTTCCAGTTAAAACCACTGATCCAAGATGGCGGCGAACTCGGGTAGAATTTTAAAGTAAATGGGGGTATGGGTTCCCAAACTTTGGATTTCCCGAGTTGGCGCTACCGGCCAGACCTTATATACATGGACCTTGGGAGTATTTTCCCTATTGTTGACAATATTACTTCAAAATTAGCAAAACTGCCCTCAAAAGTTGCCGGATAGAAGAGAAGCGCGTTAGCAGCAGTGACGCTAATCTTTATATTCTGTGCATGTGTCACATTGTGCACCCCTGGGGTAAGATTTTACACAGTATTAAACCAAAGGCCAACGTCTGTCTTGCTAACTCTTGGGCTAGCCTTGTAACTCTTTTATAAAACAATCCCGTTTACTACAGCATGGTATACAACAGCAAACTTCATTTCTTCAATTTTTTTGCACAGCTCGAAACTATTTCCCCGATTTTTGAGAAAAAGGGGAATCGCAAATCTGTCAAAAATTGCGTTAAAAATTATTTTAAATGGGGCTGGCTGGGTATACTAGGCATTGAAAAACAGCATCAAACATGAGGAGCAGAAGACAGACACCGCCAAAACGCCGTGAAAAACGCAACTTGTGAGAGAAAATCACAATTTTCAGGTTTTTCAAACGAACTCTGACAATCCCCTGATTTTTCCATACATATTTGAATTTCCTGATTTTCCAGGTTTTCCCTGGCAGTAGATATCCTTTAACAGCCTTGTTAAATTTTTTAAACAAGAGAGTATTGAAATAAATTGTAACTTTCGGAACAAGAAAAATACATGGATTCGACTCGGAAATTTCGTATTTCAGTAAAGGTTGTCAAAAAATGGTTGATGCCGAAAACTTCCATGAGGTTTGAAAAATTATTACTTTGCACAGCATAGGAATCAAACAAAAACATTTCAAATCTTCTCAGACATATTAGGTATTTTTGTTTCAGAAACTCTTCGAAAATTAAGATTGTTTGTTTCAAATAATAAGAACCTTTGAAGAAAGATTGAAGGCCTCATCAGACGCTTAAATTGGTTCCTCAAAGTAGCTTCAAAGCGGGCATCAGGTCATTGGTGCACACCATCCACCATAATAGTTTGGCAGCCCACAAGTTTTTGCCAGTCATCACTGTTATCGTGGATCATCAGCAATCACAACACAGATTCATTTCTCCTTAAGATATGCTACATTTTGAAAGTTTTGACGTCAAATATCCGTTGGGTCGCAAATATTTGAAAATGATGTATTTCGCACAACAGTCAACACCAGCCTAGTTTGGAGCTACTTTGAAGATCAAGATGGATTGATGGATAGCGAAATTTACTGCCCTTGTTGCTAGTATACCTCTTAAGCAAATATTTTAAGATGAAAAATAGATCCTGAGTAGTAAACGAAAGATGGCTAATAGTAAAAAAGTGATAGAGAAAATATGATTAAAAAAAAAAAAAGTAGTAGTAGTAGTAGTAGTAGTAGTAGTAGTAGTAAAGTCCAGCCGCCCAAACACGTGGTTCGTTATGCTGATATTTCACAGCGAACGACTGGACTGCATAAAAAAAGAAGGGGTAGGAAAGACAATCTAAGTATTCTCAAAACAAAACAAAAAACAAAAAAATCATTGCATAAAGAAGAATTTAATAATGTTTACCTGATCACACATTTCACATTGGTAAGGTTTCTGGTCAGTATGGATTAGTATGTGCGATTCAAGATGACGCTGAGAGACAGAGGCGTACGGACACAGCTCGCATTTCCAACACTTTTCTCCTTCATGTGATTTATTGTGAACCTAGTAGAGTAAATAAATCATAAATAAAAATATGACACATCAGAAACAACGTAACTACTACTAAGTATGGAAAAAAAAAAAAAGACTTATCACGACGTACTAAAAAGTAGTGAGAGGTGTCCTCATTCTCCTCAATGGACCATACTACGCAACAGAGGAATTCATTCATCATTAGAGATAGGAAAGATGAATTATAAACAACTTGAAGTGCTTCAACAAATAATAGTCAAACTCAGAGGCGGGAGGCTTTCGAACTGTAATGTTTGGAGTTTCTTGGGGCTCATTGTTTTGGTATTTTTAGTGGAATACCTGAACCTTGCTTGGTTTATTGCCTCTATTTCATTTCTGTGTCTTTCTGGCAGCCAAATCCTCTAGACTAACTCTTTCCAGTCGGAAAGTTGTTTTTAACTGTCAACCCCTCCAGATCGTAGTTAATTTAAGCATTTCATGTAAATCAGAGATAATAATCGATAAAAAAAAAAAACATTTTCCACATTTCTTTTTTTTTATGGTCCATGGGATGTCACTTGACAGCCGACCCTAATAGACATTGAAATGTTGTCAGGTCAGGCCTGACTTACAACCGGAATGCGATTTTTTAACTGTCGGGTCAGGGTGGACTTCCGACGGGAAGGATCTTGGTGTAAAATCCCAAACCTCAAAATGCCACAAGCTTTATTCAATATTACTTATATTTATTCAACGTTGATGTAAATAAATAAAAAATCAGATAAATATCTACATAGAATTGATACTGAACAGAGCTTAACATAATTGAAATTTTACAATTATCGAAAGTATAGGACCATTATTGAACAAGTTGAAACCTTTACGAGAGGGGCGTACCTGGAGATCTATTTTTTGATGACCAATTAACTCGTTAGCTGGATTAGCTGGTTTAGAGCGCAAGCTCTTCTTGGCATGACTACTTAATTTTGTTGGGCTTGAAAGAACTGAAATATGCGAAGAGGCAGAAAAATTGGAAAAAAGAAGTCAAATTAAAGCTTTACCTTAAAAGTATAACGATCAGGGAATTGCTTTCCACATCGCTTGCATTTAAGTGGCTGGTCGGACATATGCAATTTTTGGACGTGGATTCTGAGATCAGTTTTCCTTCCACAAGTGGCGGGACATAACTCGCAGTGGAAGACTGGTTTATCTCCAGCTGAAAATTTTATTTTGCAGCGGTGAGAAAAATGAACCGAAACAAATTTAAGACTAATAAATGAGCACCCCATTTAAGAGCCCTAAAAATCGAAATTGGGCTGTTGCACACTTCCGCTACAGGCGATTTAAGGGTCCGTTCAAATTTGAACACCTCTAAAAATAACAATGGTTTCACTAAAAACTTACAAAATACACTCCTAAACTCATAAAATACTTTTAGATGCGTGACCGCAATGGCGATGTTGGGCACTAATAAGGAGATTCCCATCTGATAATACGGTCACTCAACAAAAAGTGGCTAATAGGAGATGACTTTCTCTTGGCACAGGTGTCACTAGGTGTCACGATACCATTAATCAGCAGTGGGTCTGTTGCATGCGTTTGCTACATCAATATAACTCATTGTTTCTAACGTAAAATTCGGCAAAAATAACGATGCGCATATTAAAAACTTTCAAAATCCACCCATTAACTCAGAAAATCACTTCCATTACAAACAACCCACGCTACACTAGACACTATATCACCGACTTATAACTACATAGATGGAACCATCTCGTTTATGTAAACATGAACAGAACTTACAAACATTGGAATGTTTCGTTTAGATGCGTACATTTCTTATATTATTTTGTAATCTTTGATAAACCGAAAAGACCAGACAGCAAATGCAGCCAATAGTTCATGTATTTAGCAGGGAATTCCATCATTTTGTAGTTACGATGTTGTTTACTTATGCACGGTGGTTCCGTCTATGTAGTAGTATACCGGTGCAAATAGTGTCTAGTGTAGCTGGGCTGTTTGAAATGGAAGTGATTTCCTGAGTTAATGAGTGGATTGTGAACGTTTTTATTGTGCACATCGTTATTTTTGCCGAATTTTACATTAGAAACAATGAGTTATATTGATGTAGCAAAAGTATGCAACAGACCCATTAATCACTCCTCAGGTGACTAATTACTCATTGAATTTTCCTCCCAGCAAAGAAAGAGTGACAAAAATACAATTGGAACCTCCCGTTATTAGTGCCCAGTGCTGCCACTACGCTCCCCGTTTAAAGCATTTCATGATTTCAGGAGTGGATTTTGTAATATTTTAGAGCTACCATTGTTATTTTTAAGTAGAGGTTTTTATAACTGAGCCAACCCTAAAATCACAAGAGGCAAAAGTGTGCAACAGCCCCATTGGCATTCAAGAGTAAAATTGAGAGTTGAAAGAAAAAAAGAAAAACATCGCGAACCAGAAAAAAAATAGCGATAGCTACAGAGCTATGGACAATCTCGGTGAGGGGAGCAAAACATACCCGGAAGCTAGCCCAGAGCTCTGTTGCCACCGCTGCAAAAATGGGAGCAAACAGATGTCAAGGGAAATCTGAGGATATTCTTTACAAAAATGAGCAAACCAAAACTGTTTTGCAAAATTAATCAACGTCCGTATTTATAAAAATGAATTTGGTCTTTCTCTTTCCCAAGCATGTCTGAAAGTTCTTGGAACATTCATAGAGCACTATTTACACTATCAAATTTTACGCAAAATGAGTCTATTGATGCCTCATCAAAAGTAAAAAATATCTAACTTCTCTCTGGTGGCACAGAGTAATACAATCAGAATGGTAACATTTTTTCGGTCTACTTCGGTGACTTTTCAAGATGGCGGACATATCTCTATCTTTGTCTTTTGCTTTGCTTTGCATGAGGATTGCTTTGAATTTCTCAATATGGTAAACCAGAAGATAATGCTTCAAAATGAACCAAAGTTTCCATTATGACAGTAGCAGAGACAACAGAGACCACGCAATAGCCAATCGCGCAATGGACGATTTCATTTTCGGGGACTCAACAAAAGAACCTGGGGAACAACATCTGACGACTCCTATGAGGATTGTTGACCAGCAACTAAAACATCGAAGCTTCGTTTTGATTGGCTACTGACATCAACAGTCCACACGTTGGACATTGCTTTGTTGCGACCAAAAAAAAAAAAAAGTTGCCACTACGGGCATGATAGGTAGTGCATGGTCTCTGTCTCTGGCCTGTAGTATTCTGTACACATAGTTCTATTTGTATTGGATTACCTGTGACTAAGGCCTAAAGTCGCAGCCTCTTCAAAACAAGTGGAATTTTTTTTTTAATTTCAACACAATGGAACACATCATTTTTTTAATGCGAATAGCCAGTGCAGTTCCAAAGTTCCATCCAAACGGAATAAAACTGACCATCTACTCTGACGAGTCGATCCACCGATCGTAGTGACCTGAGGTTCACTAGTGTAACCTCAAATTTTATGGTTACCCGTCAATTTCGCTTGAGTCTTGAGTTTCTTAACATCTTGATTTTATAATGGCACAGGTTCCATTTCAGAAAACAAATTAGAAGCGCCTCTCCACAAAAACCGCATAAATAGCGCAGTTCAAAAAAGTCAACAAAAATGAAACCCAAGAATTTGGATCAAACCCGTTTTTGTTAAGTTTAAAAATAAAAATTGATAAAAACGAAAAACATACCACTGTGAATAAGCTTGTGAGCTTTTAGACTATTTGACTGGGTGAAACGTGCATGGCATACATCACATTCATAGGGTTTTTCTCCTGTGTGTATCCGCAAATGGCGTTTCAATTTAAAAGTATCAGGGCTTGCGTAAGTACAATGAGGACACTGGAATCAAACAGGAAAGTAAAATACATTAAATTATGAAAGTCTCGGAAATAATTATGCAGCAGATACCAAGGCAACTACTGCGTTGTTGCATTTCCATCTCCCGCTGCCACACGTGTGAGCGACATGCAGTGTTGCTCTCTCGCTCAAAGTGCGCTGCTATAGAAGCTCGTAACTCACTAACAAAATATCACCCCGGGATGCCGTTTGACCGAGTGTAAGCAAAATTATGTTGAGAATAACACACTTCTTTCCCCCATCAAAATAAAAAAAAAAAGTATTCTTGGGGATTCAAGATTAGGTAAAAATTCTCCACTTCAAAATAATAAAAAAATTACAATAAGTCCTGAAAAAATAATGAAGTCATACACATCATTAGAAAGGTCTTTAGATTTTGCATTTTTTCATGCACACCGCATTTTCATGTCTTTATCCAGAACTGTTTTGTCGCCTTTTAAAGGTAAATAATCAAGTTGAACTTTTAGCCCCCTAAATTCCTAGAAATATTTTTAGGATTTGAAATTTTCATGATGAGTAGTCCATTTGATTCTTAATCAAACGGTATAATTAGATACCACATTCAGAGGGGGGCAGAAATCAGATATTTTTGACCTTAGTCCTTTGTGAGTAGTTCATTAGACACAGACTTTAAGAAAATCAAAAAGCATTACAAACCTGATAGGGCCTTTCGCCTGTGTGACATCTCATATGATTCCTCATCTTGCTTAATTCTACACTAGCATAATCACATATCGTACACTTGTGGGGTTTTTCATAGGTATGTTTATACCGAACATGTCTTACTAGTTCCCCTGAAAACAAACAAAAAAAAACCACTCTTGTTAACCTTCAATCAGTGCAACAATCTACTTGAGAGTTCTAGGATGGGGCTGTTACAAACTATTGCTATAGGCAATTTGAAGATTGATTCAGATGTAAAAACCTGTAAAAATAACTGTGCAAGACATTTACAGACAGCAAATGAGGATGTAAAAAATTCAGCTTTTGAAAAATTTCTCAAAACTACGTACAAAGAAATGTTCATCTCTTGTTTCATCTTATTTTCCTTGTGACTCAAAAACAGTGGAAAAAAATCAGTCAATTGAATTTTTATTATTGAGTATCAAGAAATTCAACATGAAACTTTTATAGGAACATAAAATACTGTAGAATAAAAAAAAGTAAGACTTTAGTAGTAGAGTGGTATATCGTATCAATTGTTGTTCGGGACCTCTGGTTCCAAACAGACTTCGATTAACCCCCCTTAACGCCCACGCCCGTATATATACGGGCTGCAAAAAACCACCTCGAATGCCCACGCCCGTATATGTACGTTTTTGTACCCTCTCGTTTATTATGTGCTATAGCGTATGTTGTAATGCATGAAATGTCAATGATTAGTAGCGCTATCTGTTCCGGAGAGTATGAACTACAGCTTCCAACCACTTTCAATAGAGTGGCAGCATATTTTCAGCTGGATTCCTAACCTGGGCGTTAAGGGGTTAAATGTAATTTCCCTACAAACACGTTTTTGAACAGAAATTTTGGTAACAAAACCAAGTTGTAATGGGTCTGTTGCAAACTTTTACTACAGCGCTATAGAGTGTTCAATCTCATGTAAAAGCACGTGAAAAGTCCATTGGTGGCATCAGAAAGTCATAAAATGCAGCATGAAACTCACGAGAGACGTTTAATGAAATCCAAGATGGCCGTAAAATATTAAGCAAGCGACCTGTATGCATATATCACGAACATCCAAGGATAGCCAACCTCACAATATCGATCACACCCAATCACAACGTATATAAACACATAACCTTTGAAGCTGTGAGGTTGTCAACGTTGGCAATCCTTGGATGTTAAAGGTGCATGCATACAGATTGCTCGATATTTTACCGCCACCTTGGATTTCATTAAACGCCTCTTGTGAGTTTATTATTGCATTTTATGACTTTCTGATGCCACCTACGGACTTTTCGGGCGATTTTACATACGATGTAACACTCTTTATCGTTGCAGCAAAAGTTTGCAACAGATCCATTGTGAATTCTGCATCCTTAAAAATGCAAAATTATGCTTGGTTCCACGGCAAGAACTGCAAATATCAACAAGATATTACAGATTAAATGATGCATTTGAAGGTTAGGATCGCCCAAATTCTTGCCCATTCCACAACAACAACACTAACATTTGGGTGACTCTCCAACCTCCAAATACATATATCATTACATCCAAAATTTCCATTCAAAAACGCCCTTCTGGGAAAATTACATTGAATCAGAGTTTACTTAGAAGCGACAATCAATACAATATATTGCTGTACTAAAACAGTCTATACACAGTTTTAGGTGCAGAATTAAAAAAAAATAATTAAGTAGTAGTGGTAGTAAAGTCCAGGTAAATAGAAGAGTAAATTAAAGGAAAAAAGAATGAAGGGAAAGAAAAACTTTCTATTTACCAGAGGTCGTAAAAGCACTTTCACAAAATTTACATCTATGCGGCTTTGTGCCAGTGTGGGTATTCACATGGTTTTGTAAAGATGCTAAGGTTTTAAAACCTCGTTCGCAGACACTGCATTTGTGAGGTCTTTCTTCCGAGTGAGATTTCATATGACGAGATAACAGATACCTGCAATCAAAATTGAATTCCAAAATGAGAGGTAAGAACAAAATTTAAAATTTAACACTCAAATATTAGCAAAAAAAAAAAAAAAGTTGAGACTTGTTTCAAGCCCTATCTAAGCCTAGAATCACTTCTCTTTTGCAATTACCCACTTCTTAGAATCCACTTGAGGCGTGATCTTCACTAGCGCAGTCAAAGAATACATTCACTGAATAAGTTAGAGCCGCCTTCCTCCATGTTTTGAGTATATTTGAAAATTAAATGTTTGCTCTCTTTCATCATCCGCACAAAACAATTCATAAAGTTTCAGAGCTTTATTTATGTTCCCTGAGTTTTCCCCAAATCGCTTCAAGTAGCAACCCTGTTTCCCCAATTTTTCCCTAGTACTAGTTTGCCTTAATGCTACCTTATTGGTTATTCAGATTGTTTTTTTCCTAATGTATTCAAACACAATAGTGTAAGGAATTTCAACCACTGTTTGTTTTTCTTTTGCTTCTTTTTTTTGATAAATTCAGCTTGCCACGATTCTAGCGAGTGGACAAGCGAGATTTCTTCACAAATCTGTATGACCACAGAATTTAAAGTACTCTATCTTCCTGCATTTTTTTTTTTTTAGTAATTTCAACCAGCAAAATCAAGCTATCCAAATTGTTCAAAGGAAAATAGTAAAATAAAGCGAACAAAAACAGTATTTACCTTTTAGGACTAGTATAATTACAATAGTTACACATGTGAGCTTGAGTAACTGTTTGTGATTTCTTCGGCATGATTTTCACAATTTTTGATTTGTCATCCTCTCCTTCAGATTCCTAAAATGGAAATAAAAAAAAAAAAAATATATAAAAATTAAATCAAGCAGGCTAAAATGTTCAGCTTGTAAAGTTCCTTCTCTCATTGCTTTAGCACAATGTTGTATTTGTTGCACTTTGCAAGGAAGAGATTTGAAGGTGGCTTCTTTGGCTTCTATCTATTTAGAACTGTAATTTTTCACCTCTCAAACAAATCATTACACCTTAACTTCGGATAAAGAATCATCAAAAAGCAATGCATCTTTTTCTGCAATCCAAGTATTTAATGCTCTGCCTAAATCCTTAAAAACCCATTTTAAAAACGGAGAAATGAGTAGTTTTTTTCATGCATTAGAGCTGTTTCTACTATCCCATGCTTTTTACAGCCTGGATGAACTGATAAGCTCTATAAGTAAACTTTAACTGATTAAAATATAATTTTTAATTAATTATCTCTAGCTGTAAGAAAACAAATGTATCGTTTTTTCTATGACCTGTACCCAGTCAGTTATTCTGGCTAACTATGTACCAAAAATGAAAATGAAATAAATAAAATAAAAATAAGAACAGTCAAAATGTATTTTCAAGGCCAATTTTCCTTTTGACAAAGGGAGGTTACTTTCTTAAATCGTCTATTTCCCTGCTCTATGCAAAAATTAAGCTTGAGTGGAACTTGGGAGAAATTAATTTGTACGCCCAAAATTGAAGTAAATAGTGAAAACCAGATGAGAAATTAAATTAAACTAGGTTCTAAAATATTTTGTTACTTTTAACAAAATAAAATTCTTGCAAGCTTCTACAGCTTTACTTTGCGCTCAAGGGCGCATCAGTGGCCACAAGCAGCAGAGGAATGAAGCGCCGCACAGTGAAGCGAGTCAATGGGAGGGATCTGACATGGAATTTATCACTAAGAAGGCAAATTTGAATGTTTTTACCCTCAAAAAACAAACTATACAGGGCTATTCTTGTGGAAAATTTTACAATAAAACCAACTAAACCCTTTTCCAACTTTGAAGTTACGTATTAACAAAGATACACGCATTTAAAGTCGCAAAGCCATGTCTGACCTCTTCCATTGACTCGCACCACTGTGCACCGTTCCTAAGGTCAATTCCTGTACCATGCTCTCGATTTGTTTACGTACCCTGTGGTATTTTGGCATGGTTCGAGCTGTGTTTGTTTTTATTTTCACGAACATTCTGAATTTCTATGCTATTTTGATTTTTGGGTTTGGGATTGTTACGGCGAATAGTAAGAAAACTAAAAAGACTCCATTTTGCATATTTTTGCTACCCTGAGCTGGTTATAGAGTGTTTGCAGTCCCTTTCTTAATCTGGCCCTTCAAGGGTTAAAGTAAATAAATTAAAATGTAGTAGTAGTAGTAAAGTCCGAACCTTGTGTTCGTTATGCTTGTATTTCAAAGCTAACGACTGGACTGAGAATACAAAAAGGGAATAGGAAGGAAGGGAGATACCTACCAAGGTATCTCACAGTGAGGAAAGGGGACAAGAGGGAAACCACACCAAGCAAATTAAAATAAATAAAAATACTTACAGCTGCACTGACAGGCATCGGTTCCTCTCCATCGTCAAAATCATAAACCGTCAAGTCTTGGTCCTCTTCTTCATCTTTATCGTCTTGTTTATCCTCATCTCTCTGCTGTACGATAAGTACATAGCTCACCTCGCCCGGGTTTGTTTCTGAAGGTACTATGGTCACTGTTTGAAACGAGTCTCCATTTTCACCGAGCAGTTGCATCTAAAATAAATATCACTTTAAATATTAACCCACTGACATCCTTTCTGAATTTTCAAATTTTATTTTTTTAACTAACCACTGACACTGACATAGTTCTGATTCAGTTGCAGAACATTAACACGTTCAATGCCAAACCATTTTCGCTAATGTTACACACAGTTAAACCGTGCATTTATTTTGGTTTTTTTACAGACACCCTTAAAAATTACACAAAGGCACAAAATTATCCTCATTGAAAGGCTTGATGATGGTCATTCTGTAATAATCTGTAGAGATGACTTTATTTACTTTACAGAAACAAAATAAGAGTAATAAATAATAATGCAACATAAATTAGCGAAAATTTGCAGATTAACATTGAAAATTCCAAAATCTGAAACTTACATTTTCTTCAGCAGAATTACCACCGCCAGCGTTTGAGCCTGCAGTTTCAATGGTCACATACTGCTGATGCTCTGAAGTCACTACATTGTCCACAACTGTCGAGTTTGGATCAACGGAACCTGCAAAAAATATTTGAATTTTAGTTCTAAGTTAAAAAAAAACTGATCCCTTAATCTATTTTACAAGGGCATCAATTATGAGACTTCTGAATTTGCGATTACTGTAACAAAAAATTCAGACACCACCAAATGAAATTGCAAAAATTTGCCAAAGCTAGGTAGAAATGTGGGTTAGGTGAAAGCATCAGTTAGACACCCCCTAAGAACGGCACCAGTGACAGACACGCACAATTTCTAAATTCTTTTGCCACAAATCTGCAATTTTTCGGACTTAGAAGTTATGTATATTGAAATGCTTATAACATTGAAATAGCAGACCTTGGAAGTAATTTTAAGTCCTAACTAACTTTCTCTTTTCAGATCAGGGCATCAGCCTTTTAGGGTGTCTGTCACTGGTTCTTAGGGGGTGTCTGCAACTGATGCATTCACCTTAGGGTTGACCTTGCAAAATAGAGGCATTTATCTCAAATTTACAAATTTCAAGCTAGCAATGATGGTGATAGGGGCACTTTTATGGGAAGAGAGGTTAAGATCTTTCCTAACGATCAGGATTTTTCTGTTTAGACAAAATAACTGCTACCATTTTCATAAAAAGGCACATCAAAGTAACACATGCGTTCTTTCCATCCAAAACGGTCTCCAATAGAATTTAGAATGACAGATTAATTTAATTAAACTTTTCGCCTCATTTCTTGTAATCTCTGAATTGCCAGATTGGGCACATTTAGAACCATCTGAGGTCATCCTAGCACAAAAAACTCTAATCATAATGGAAACTCTTAATTCATTTCAAACATTCTTTACTACAGGTAACTTCGAGTCCGCCATGCTGGAAAGTGAGCATTTCTGTCAATCTTCCGCAACCAACCGAGTTGTGATTGGTTGAGCGTCAACCCTAATTGTAAATACATCCTTGAAAAGCACGTCTGCATCTTGAGAAGTGAGCAGACACAGTTGCCAGTTTGTGATGTTGAATTCCAAATCTTGTTTCCATTCGCTCTAATGGGAGTTTCCGTACTGATTGTAGTAATCTGTGATCCTAGGTCTTCTACATTAATCGAATGCTGTTTACTTTCAAATTACAAAGCAACTATAGACTAATGTAATTGATTGAAAAAAGGAAAAAGTGCTTAAAACTTCTGAGTAGAAGCTTCAGAGCCTGTTTACGTTTTAAACATTTTTTGAGATATAACAGGTACTGTTAGTAGTGGTTGAGCAGTCCAGTCGCCCAAACACCAAAGCTCGTTACACTACTGTTTCAGAGAGAGCGACTAGACCGAGAGTTAACATTGAAATAAAAACATTTACACACCAGAAACAACCGTTATAACTTGAGATCCATCTTCTGCAGTGCCAGGCTGGTAGCAGTAATTTCCAGATAAATCAACAAAGTATGTTCCCTCTTGCGTTCCATTTTGATTTTCTGTAAAAAAAAAAATGAAAGAATTTATCAAAAATAATGAAGAGCAAAAGAGTGTAACAAAAATTGCAGGGACAAATCATCATAAGTCCCTATACTATAATTCAGAAAATTTACATACCATTACATGAATATCGGCAACCATTTAGGATTTGAAAATTTGGGAAAATAGATGGCAGAAATGTGTTCAGGGACCCCGAAAACTGCCAGTTTCCGAATTTCATAATTCTGCATTGATCACTGATAGATGAACTTACTTTTGTCCTAGAAGGTGTCTCTTCTACCAAATTGATGAGCTATTGAATTTTAAAATTTAATCTTTATATTCTTTTTATTGGTTTTTAGATGTCTTGTTTGTCATAATTTTTCAATAATTTGACCCGTACCCTAACTGAGGGTATAAATGCACTGAAAAATAAAATCATCCAAAATATTAAAAAAAAGTACACCAAATGAGAGGGATTTTTATTTCCTATTGATGGAGCCAAAAAACAGTCAAGTTAGCTGAATAAACAAAATTACGAGTAAATAAAGAGTGAGCTTTTGAAAATTAGAGACACCGCAACACCGCTTCCCTGGGGCGTAGGTAAAACAACGACTCAGATTTCAATGCTTCACAGGGTCCTTAATTCCCCCTGAAAGCATATGTCCTTAATCCATGTATGCCCATTGGGTCGTTAACTACCCACTTAAAATGTTTTTTTTTTTTTGGACCAAATTACAGTAAATTTAGGCCAATTTCACTCAAAAATCAATGTTGTGATTCTTTCAGCACGCATCATATAGCTGGACCAGAAAATTTCACAATTTTTAATTTTTCAGTTTTTTTAACTCTAAGAAGGTGCTTTTTAGAGAAAAACACAAAAAAACACCTAAAATGTTCAAATAAAGATGGGCATATATGGGTTAATTAAACGCCAATTTTTAATAACTTCCTTTGCATTACCTATTAAACAACATTTAAAATAAATTATACCTCACAATAATCCATTTGACAATAGAAATAGGAGCCTTTAAAAAGAAATAGTTTTTAGGGTACATACCTGTAGAAGTTGTGACTGATGATGGCTCTCCACCTTGAATCTCTTTGTTAAATGAATCCAGGTAATTTTGGATATCTGTCACTGTTTCGCCTTCATTATTTTCCTCTTCCACCCCTCTCTCCAATTTCACTTCCACTTTTGCTTGAGCTACAATTTTAAAAAGCAAGCAGTTGTTAGGAGTGTTTTGAAATAATACGTCAGAAAAACGAAAAGATAAAGAGAGAGAGGAAAACCAGAAGTAGAGTTTCTTTCAAAAGTGTAGGCAAACCCCAACCAATAATCTTTGGAATTTTTTATCAATATTTCTCATATTACATAGTAAAACGTCACAGGCAAGTTTTGCTTTGATTAAATGGATGAAAATTGAAAATTTGCCAAAGATTAGGGTGAGCTCCTCCTACACTTCTGAAACAAGCTCTAAGTACTAAAAACTTTTCCACTCATCAGAGTAAAACTGTCATAAAATTGAGAAAATTAAATTTCTGGAAGGAGGCAAAATCAAAGTAGATGCAATGTTCAGGTGTCTGAGATTGGTGAGACTCAATCGGCAATTATACTCAGGGTTCAGACTAAACCAAGTCATAGTGTGACCAATAATAGAGGCCATTTCAGATAGCTTCGGTTCTGACAGTTCTTTTTTTGCAAGCGCAGAAGGACGATTCCACATCTTCCACGCAGGCTCACTTCAGTGTTACCATCTGCGAGAAAACTTTAACCCCGCTCACTACGCAAGTGAGTAGAGCATAATAGATTCAGTTAATCATCATAAATCTTTTATTATTCACTAATTACGATATTAACCGAGCCTATTACGCGGCAAAAAGTACTGATGATTTTCGCTGTGAGCGAGGTCGATGTTTTCATGCGGATGGTAGCACTGGATTTCTTGAAAGTGAACGAAGAGCGGTCAGAACCGAAGCTATCTGAAACGGCCTCTACCTAAAACTGACTTCTTACACACACACATGCATACATTCAGACTTTGATATGAAATTATAATTAGAACGACCCTTAGTGGGCCTAATTTCAACCAGAAGTCTACTGAAGATAAAACTATAGACAATTACCAATCAAAAGAGAATAATATAGTTTCAAAAAAAGTTTTCAGGTGCTAGCTAATCATCTCGAGAAGGCAGAGCTAATAATGTTGTTGAAAATCAGAAAAATAAAGCTAAAAATACCGAAAAGAAGATTATATCAAATATTTACAGCCTTCAGCAATAAAAAGAAAGGCGAAACACCCAAAGTTTCATTTTCAATAAACTCACATGGTGTCTTGGTACTTGTAACGGCCATGGTTTCCTCTTGGGGCTAGATGCAGGCACCAAAGTCTTCTGATGTCCTGGAAAAAAATTGAAGGAGAAAATTACATTATAATTTTGCTTGATGAGGATGTGTAAAGACACTCAAAAGTAGCATTTGTAACAATATTTGACATGGATTGATGATTGATTCACTTTTGAAATCAAATGAAACTTTAAAACAGATGGATTCATATTTGAATACTCTAGTAGCCCTAAAATATGACTAAGAACAGGGAAGCTTAGAAGCAGGAGAATTTGTAAACAATAATTTCTAGCACTGGATTACTAACTGTACTAGGGCTGACAAAAGAATCTTCCAAATCACAAGAGGGGGAATTTTCTTACACCCACTCTACTGCTTGAGCAGTGAAAGATTTCGTCTCACTGCCAAATGATTGGGAGGAGGGGGGATCCATTGAGTCGGTGTAAGCTGTGTATGTGTGTGGCGAGTGCTACAGGTGTTGCTAACTGGAAACGAGCTGAGGGCCGATTCGCATATCACCTCTGCCGTCTCTCTTGCATTGGAGAGGGTCACAATATTTCCCCTCGAGCCGGGATGTGGAAGATTCTTTTGTCAGCCTTAGGACATTGCAAAAGTATCGAAAAGTATGAATATTTAAAAAACAGGCCTGGGTGAGAAATTGTCTCCAATGCTTCCGTTGGAAGTTGTCAGTTCTGTCTCTTATCCGAGCTCAGATTTTTTACTCACTTTTTAAGAAGGAAGCTGAAAAAGATTTCAACAATAACTCCATTCATTGGTTTGCAATGTTAAGTTAATGTTGCATCCCAGAGAGATTCCTATCTAATTTTAAATTTTAATGATAAAATATGCTTCAGATTTTTCTAACTGTACGGTCACTTGGAGGCGTGGATATACCGAATAGATATACTTCAGTTTGGTGGTAATGATCAGCCCCTTCAACAAGTGGCTTGTGTGGGTTCTTCCAAAAAATATTGGACTTCACACTCATATGGCTTAAATGAAAACATCAGCATCATACTACTGCTAGAGCAGAAGCATTTGGTGTATCAGGTTCTGACAAGTAGCGGTGCTTGCTTCCGAAATTTATCAAAACGCATCGGTGAGAGGTTGCTTAGCAATGAGTCGTAACTCTGCACTAACCAACCGCTCACCGATGCATTTCAGATAGAGGCACTGATACTTGTCAGAAACCCGATTCTCAAAATGCTTCTGCTCTTACCAATGGAGTCGCACCATTGGCAGTAGTACACACCTCTGACATTTATCATGAAAGCCGTAGAGCTGTCAAGTTCCAGCCTAACAGGAACAACCTACAGCAGAATGATCAGACTGTTCAGACTAATCAGTGCACCTTACAACTAATCACCAAATCCTCTCATTACTACAATAATTTTTCTAGTAAAATACAGAAATGAACGGACTAATTAGCTCCATGGATGCAACACTTCTCAACTTCGGTTAGACTTGACACAAGTTGAGATGCCCCTTTTTCTTCATTCAAGTTCGAAAAAAATGGATCACCTTCACATAGCAACTGAGTAGAGAGGAATCAGTGTCATCAGTACTGCATCACTGATCATCGCTTGCGTGTATGTCATCCTGCTTCTTTACTTTTGCCTTCTCGGGCTAAGATTTTAGACATAATCATGAAAATGACCCAGAAACAAATTCAACAAACTATGGCAAAACCAATTAAGTTAGGGCCAAGATCGGTTTCACCCATTAACTGTGTACATCCCATTCTGCACAGAACTTAGCATCAACATTGCTATCACTTAAAGTTCAAATTAGTGGACAAAAGGAGTTCTGATAAGTAATTGAAGTAAGGTGTTTATGTTTAAAATAATGTCCTTCCCTACGACTAACCAAACATAATATTAGGTGCATGCGAGGGTTGTAAAAATCTGAATAGGTCATACATATCCTTAATCAGTGAACAACTTTAAGAGGTTAGGTGAGCCATCTAAATAGGTCGAAAGGGGAGGATTGGGCAAAAATGTAATGATGTATGTTCTCCGGATCTAACAATTCCAATCAAAGAGCAAGCCGGAGACCTCAACGGATTTGAAATCCAAGAATAATGAAAGCTGAGGCAGCAGCGGAAAAAATTTATGGCGGAGTTCTGTAAACAAGGGGACGTTCATGACCATATCAACATGTAGACTGCAATCTTCGGTTTTGTACTGCAAACTTGAAATTTAACTCTCGTGATGATAGTTAAATTTTCAGCAGTGGGTGTGTTTAAGGCAAATCAATGAGCAAACAGAAACAGGTTGAAAAATGGCTGGGAAAGTTACTCAAGCAAACGCAGAGGTGGGCTAGAATAGGTCACCCCTTGACATTACAGTTCAAGGAAAATAGCAAATAGTGCGGGAGTAAAATCATGAATAATCTAGCTCTTGAAAATGTGATAGATCATTATGCAGAGATAAATATTATGATTTTATTATCAAAATACAATACGCCGTCTGCCGGATGTATCAACAGTTTTAACTTACAGATTTCAAATACAGGGGGCATTAAAGGCGAAAACTTTCTTCAGATCGGCCACTGAAGGCGCTGTAATACACACATGGCGACTGCTGAAATTAAATCACTTAAGTACGGCGAAAAAAATTCGTAAACGAGAAAAATTTCGCACGATTTCTTTACTCCACGGATACAAGCTAAAATAACGCAGTAGAGATTTGAAAAGTCAAGAATTTAGAGCAGTGAAACGGCTTTGCGCAAACAAAATGGCGGTGGCCGAGTAGACAGACAGATAGCCCGACTAGAACACCCGAGTCACTGGTGGCGGGAGGCGGACGGAAGTACAAAGTAGAGTCCCTGTATATCAAAGAGTCTCGCCATACGAGGTATAGATTCTGGTTGGCTGCTAGATTTTAGGCTGTCACGGAGCTCGAGGAGGCGTTCTGTGTTATTCTCCATAAGAAGACCGTTGGAACGCACCTACCGAGGAAGCGTACACGCCCCCTCAGCGAACCCAACCAATCAGAGTGGACGCCTCCTTCGAAATTCTTCTTCTTCATGCTTCACGTGGCGAGACTCTTTGATATACAGGGACTCTAGTACAAAGGCAATCAATTGATCCAAGATGGAGTATTCCCCTTGCGAGAATCGGAAAGAGCGCATAAAAAAGTGGGGTACGCGTACGGCGCGGGGGATCATCTAGAGCGACACATTTTCGGGCAAGTTCCTTATTACTTGCGCATTTATATGAGGGCTAAAGGATGAGGTTTCAAATTTTTGACACCTGATAAGTCGAAATATTAAAAAATTATTCGGGTAGTAAGAGAATTACTTATAGAGAGACACATACCAAATTCTAAAAAAGTGTTGAGCTAAAATATTTCTTACTACAGGAAGGGATATGCTAGGGTAGGTAAACCAAATATTGAATTCATTATTGAAATTCTGTGCGAATTCAACCAATTTCATCTTTTTAAAAAAAAATTGTGTAAAATTGTCCTCTCGAACGATAGACGTATTATTAAATTAGAGATAATCTTTCCATAGCTGTGTCAGAGAACAAAAATATTATCTCATGCCCATTCAACTTGAAAAAAATAGTATCAAACATAAAAAGATCTCGTTTGAGTTCCGGGTGCATTTAGTTTCAATTAGTACAGTAGAGGTAGTTTCAGATGTGTAGGCGCACCTAGACCGATAATTTTTGGAATTTGTCAACATTATTTACGATATTACTCAATAATAAAAACTAAAGGAAATGAGTTCCAGTGTTCACTTTTCAATAACGAACACTTTAAAAGCAAAATAATAAAGTCGTGGGCAAATTGAGTTTTGATTTAAACGAATAAAAGTTAAAAATTCGCCAAAGATTATTGTTTAGATGTACGCCTACACTTCTGAAACAGGCTCTAGGTGTGTACCTATATTTAAAGTTTCATCCACACAAGTTGCACATCATTTTCCCAGGGAAAAATGAAAATGTGCCACGCAGTTTGTGGTACAAGCACATTGGACGTGGAAATAAGAGACTTGCTTAACTATTCACCTACATAAAGTCAGTTGCAGAGCTGTTGAATTTGCTTCTGCCTCTGCAGAATTTGAACTTATTTGTGAAATTATGCAAAGAAAATGATTCCTTCCTTAATTTTCTCTCAAGAAAGGAGGAGGGAAAGAAAGACACAGTAGGGTGGGAGGCGCAGATCATATTATTGTCAGATCAGAGTGCTACGGCAATAACTCATAAGAATCCATGTGCAGAAAATTCAATATTGTTCTATGGTTTTTTCTGAGAGCCTGTTACATTACTTTTACCTGAGATATTTAGGAAGGGCTGCCGAAACGCGTATGATTTGATTTAAAAAGAGCATCTTTTTGCGCATCATTTTAAATTTGACTTATATTTTTTTTCTTCCCTGTATTAAAGCAAAGGAGTTTGGTGTATCCTCATAGTTGCAGGATATGATTATACGAATTGGCTTATCTTTTTAAGTTGGTTTGCAGCAGCCCTGCATTTAGTTGCTAATACTGAAAAAAGACAAATTTTTATTATGTTTGATTAGGTAGTTCAACAACAGCAGAATGGATTTCATGTTTCTCTGTAGATGCCTACATTCTTTGGCTGGTATCACGAGGTAAAATACTCAGAAATAATGACTAAACTCGCTTTTTTTGGAACTTCCTGCCATTGGAATGATAAATAACGATTCGAAAAATTGGGGTTTCTCAGAAAAAAAGTACCAAATCTCACAATGAAATTAAAAACTAGAATACTTAGGTTTAAAGTATATTGAAAAAATAAACAAAAATCATTGCTCAATCTTTGAGGAGCAGCATACATTAAACCATTTTTTTTGGACCATTTTTAACGTCAAATTTAATCTTGATGACCACCCCTTCTACTGAAAAGGAAAAGTGAACCATAAATAAATTAAAACAATTAAATAATACTTTCAGTTTATTGGTGAAAACTTCTATTAAAGTTGTACAAAAAAAATTAATGACAAATACGCAACAACAAACGCAGCAAAAAAACATAAAAATTAATAACACCACGAAAGATAAACATCAAAGAGGAAATAAAATTCTTTAATCGCTTTTCTCACTAACTGCAACAAGTAAGATAGAGCACCTACAGCGAAATGATACTATAAGTAGTGGCATTTAAACTTAAAATAAGTAAGAACAAAAATTGCACGCATCATTACAAATATTAATGATACCTAATTCAACGACTAAAAACAGACAACAGAAGTGTATGTGCCACTTGAGTGGGACAAATAAATGAATGTGATTGATGATGCAATGAAACAAAAATGGATAAAAAAATGAGGGTACAACAATAAAAAGTGCAATAAGAACAAAAAATAAACTACTAAAAAACAATGAGAACAGAGAATGAAAAAAAAAAATTAACCGGGTTCACCGAACTAAAGAGATCGACTAAATCAATAGAAAATTGCCACAAAAGGAATGTGGCTATAATTATTAGACAATTCTTAGAAACTAAAACAACCTAGCTATTCACAGGGAATGTCCAAAAAAAAGATTTGGGGCTCTACAAGATAACGCTTAGAAATTGAGAGTCACTATTCTTCAAGAAGAATTACAGAAATATTACCGGAGTATCATACAAAAGAATTAGAGCCATAGAAAATGGAGTTATTTAACATTTTGTCGAGCTGCAGAGAGCTAAGTTTGGGGTCTGTGAACAAAACCATAATAGGTTGTCGATGAACATTCACACAGGTCACCAAGCGCGTCATTCTGTGTAATTACTGACTGCCGACAAAGAATTGCCGTGGGTCTAATCGAACAAAAAATCAGTTCATTTTCTTTAAAAAGATAACACTGGCTCAGAAGGTTAATGTTTAGGTGATCTATGAGATAAAGGCACAGACAGCGGCTCGAAAGAGCACGGAAAGGAAAAAAACAGTAATAAATTTCTTAGCTGAAGAACACAAGGGTTCGCTACGGCTCCTAGAAATCAGAAGTAAGGCTAGATACTATCAAACACAATGGAATGACAATTCTGTAGGAAGGTTGCAAGTTATTAAAAAAAATGATCGAAATTTCTCTTTCGCCAGAATGAGGAAAAAAAAAGAAGAGGAATATAAACTAAGAGTCAAGATGAAAACTATTAAGTTGAGAGGACTTTCTGTCTTTTAATCTAAATAAAAGTTTCGACAGTGATAGTTTCAGAGTTGGGGGGGGGGGGGAAACTATGAGTTTTGTCACTAATTACTAAAGACAAAGAGAGCCAAAATTTAACATGATTTGGTGGAAGCTTAGCATGAAGTTTTTACATTAAAAGAGTCTAGTAAGCTATATCAATGGTGGAGTTCAGTTATATTTTTCTCAGCAAACGCGCAGTTATTAACTCATAGAGAGCATGAGAGCACACCTTCCTTTGCATCAAAAATTGACACTAACTTGGTGGGAATTGCAGCTGCAATTTTGCTAGGATGGAGGTGAGCCAGCTTCAAAGATAGAGGTCGTTACATGAAAGAAGGCTGATGACAGATGGGTTTGTTAACTCCGCAGAGATGGAACTCCCGGCAGGAACACTTTTTTGCGCAGCGAGTCGCATAATCTGTCATCGGCCTTCTTTCCTGAAACAAGCTTTAGATTGGAAAAAAAATTTTACAACATGACTTTTGGGAGGTTTCAGCTCCAAAAAATGAAAGGTGAAGTGACTGGAATTTTGTCAAAAAATTCAGAGCCACGAATAAAAAAAACCGAAGACAGCATTTCAGGAGAGAAAATGTGGCTTTCACAGTGACTTTAAATACAAAGGGGGGAAAAGTACGAAAAAGATTAATGGAGGCAGTCTTAAGGCAAAGAGCCCACTATCAGGAATGTTCTTAATTAGCCTAGACGTTCTGGTTAAATTAGTAAATAAGACTGGCTTTAGATTAGCTCAAATTTTCTGTCATGGACGCTTCTTCCTAAAACCACCTCAAATAAAGGGGGGAAAAATTAAACCAGCGACTTACATGGTGAGGAAAAATGTGGACATTTCTCACAGAGAGACTAGAAGAGTGGTGAAAAAATCATAATGAAATTAAATGAAATATACGACAACTCTGTTCAGAACCGACCAACTCTTCACAAAATCTTCAGCGTCCCCTCAAAATTCCCTTTATAGAACTGACAGTTCTAAAACAGCAAAATAAGTTTTTGTGATGGAAAATAAAATAAGTCTAAAAAGCGGTGATGGATAAGACCACAATATTAAGACCAAATGTAACTAGTCAGATAGTAAGGTGGGTTGAATTACATGTAGAATCACAGCAAAAAAAAGTCAATGAAATTAAAGAGGTTGGGTATGTATGTAGTTTAAAAGTTAAAAAGAAAATTCAAAATGATGCTATGACATTCTGAAATACAAGGTGTATCAGAAACGTGCGTCATCCTTGTAGCCACAAATTTTAGAGGTCAAAATAAGACCTTCCGTACCTATAAACAAGTGTTTGAAAATAACCCCCTGTTGAGCTAGAGCCCCCCAAAATTTTGAACATATTAGGGATTTTTCGGAATAGCATCTATAAAAATCAACCAGATGTCATAAAATTTGTTTCCCGAGGTGTGAGGTGTTCTTATCTGTAAAATTCATCTGTGACTTTAACAAAATTCAGAAATTAAGTCAAGCTGTCCTTAACAGGTACTCTTGCATCTTTAATGGCAAAAATTTTATGCTACAGATAATGAAATTGGAAAAAACATGCTGAAATCAAATCTCATGGCATAAAATGTTTGCAGTCAAAAGTATAAAAGTACCTGAAAAGTACAGTACAACTGAATTTCTGGATAATTCAACATCATCAATGAATTTAACACATAAAAATACCGCTAGAGACAAATTTTCATGACATTTGGTTCACACTCATAGAAGTGATTCCGAAAAAACCGTACAATTTTCAAAACTTTGGGAGGCTCTAGCTCAACAAAGTCATTTTTAGACACATGCTTGAATGAAAAATATGGCTTAGTTTGATGTTCAGAATACGTGGTTAGGAAGACAACATATATTTCTGATACACCTTGCATAATTGATGATCTATAATTTTTGTCACCTAATCCATTCCGTAGAATAAAGGATATTTATTTATCATTTGATTTATTTCGGTTATCTCTTCATATTCAGTCCTAGTCAAGAGAGTACATGATTCACCCTTGACCCCGCTACAGTCCAAATCATCATAAAATGAATGGAACGAGGTCACTTCATTACACACATTTAACAATCGTTGTCTTCTATTTTGCAAATCTTGATCAGCTGTATTGCGTCTGTTGTTGAAGTACTGCCGAGTTCTTTGTAGGTTCTTTAAACAAAAACAGTAAAATTAAAAGATACATTTTATATCAAAAGAAAGGAAACAAACTATACAGGGTCTTCAAAAGTCCGAGAACGCCCCTATGACTTCTCAACGATTGATTGCCAAAAAAGGAATTATGCAGGTGTTATAGTATTATAGTGATGTGCTTTTGGGCATGATGAACATTTTTGGGAGGCTCCTCTACCAAAAATCAAATGTTCCGAAATGGTAACGCCTACTTCTTATTGTATGATTTGATAGAGCGCATAGTTCCAAGACTTTTTGTGCAAATTGCACGTCATTATTGTTTTTGAGTCCAATACATCAAACTTTCAAGTTCGTTTAAGATTAATTTTCAAAAAACCGTTGCTTCCTCTAACATGCTTCAAATTAAATAAACTTTGGGTGAAAAATGTTCTCAGAAACAAGCACTGTTATAAAAAATACGTTAGTCCCCAAAAAGGTGTTCAAAATTGGTTCATGGACCCTCCCCCCCAAATGTTCGATTTTTTCAAAACTCTTGATTCCGCAAATTTCATGGAAAACAGACCAACTATATAGCATGGAAAACAGACCAACTATACAAAAAAGGACTGAAAATTGCTACTCAAGTCACACTGATGCCTTCTGGATCTTAAAAAGTCCAAATCCAAAGAATCGATGGTCTTTAAGAGCAAATCAGGTAGAATTACCGTTCAGGAGGGGAAAAATCGATTTACAGAAGGTCAAGTGCACCTCCTTTTTCCTCCCTCCCCCAAAAAATTTTAAAATGCTTATGGAACCTTTTATCATTGGTCGTAGACATTTTTTTTTGTTTGTTGGGCCGTTTTCTGTGAAATTTGGGGAATCAAGAATTTTCAGAAAATCGAAAATTGATGGGAGGGCCAAAAAAAATTTTTGGACCACTTTTAAGGGGCTGACATATTTTTGTTTAAAAATTGCTTGCTTAATAGAAGAATTTTTACCCAGGTTTTGTAGAAATTGGAGCTGGAGGAAGGTACAAATTTTGGAAAATTGATCTAAATTGAACTTTAAACCTTACAACTCGTGAGTCTTGTGTCCACTCGATAAAATCATTGTACAGGGTGCGCTCTTGTGTCAAGCTGTACTCGACAGACTACGTTCACGCTACCGTATCTTTCTAATAGGCACCATGTAACAATTGGCAATTGTTTACAGCGCTATTGCACCTTAGCGCTAGTATGAAATAAAAAATGTGAAAACAAAAATTGTGTAAAATTACAAGGCAACAAAAACTCAAAGTTTTGGACCTTCAAAAAAATTCCCAATAGACAAGTCCAGATTAAAAAACTAAAATTAGAACTCAGAAGAGAATTTTTTTTCACTTTTCAATGCTTTTCCTACTTTGACTTTCTACAGATATACAATGGTCCAAATTCAGAGAAAATTATTGAGCATTTAAATAAAAGCGGGTGAAAGAAAAGATTGATCTTACAGCACAATGAGATTCCTGCATATTCCATGCCATAACACCGTTCAAACAATTTCTCATTGCATTTTCATGGTTCATTGCCTGCGAATTCAGCTCGTACTCCATTTGGTCTTGCAATGCATCAACGTCTTCTTTATGCTTCCTCATATTCTCTGCAATTTGATCGATGAAAACCCTTTCAAAGGGAATAACTGCGGGCTCGTAGTTTTCCTGGGGGCAAAACAGCACATCAAAATTTTTTAGAGGCAACAATGAAAGCAGATAAGATTGAAAAGGGCTAGTTAAGAATCGAAGCTGGGCTGGGACATTTCAGGGAAAAGAAAATCTCAACTGATTGTGAGATTTAAACAAGATCAAAACTAACAATGAATTGAACCATTTAAATTAATGTAAATTTTTTATCCTTTGAACAGAACTTTCGTTTGGTATAGTTCAATACGTACCACCTCCCACCCATTCCTCCAGAAGGGACATTGTTAATTTTTGTTATAGGTACACGCATCTCAGAAAAAATGACAATTCTTAGTTGCCTACTCCATTCCATTTGATTAGGCGTTCTTTACAAATGACAAAAATCGCTAAATGGCAACGCTGAAGAGCTCAAAAATAATTTCTTTTCATGCAGATTTGTTCTCAGCGTGAAATGCTGTTAAGATTGCCACCCAAAAGCATGCGGAGAGTTTGATTTCAGCCCTACATACAGAGGAAAAAGTGATTTATCAATTTTCCACTCTCCTCCAAATTTAGGGTTGAAATCAATCTCTCCCCATGTTTTTGGGTGGCAATCTTAACAGAATTTCACGCTGAGAACAAATCAGCATGAAAAGAAATAACTTTCCTCAAATTGAAGAAAATTCAATTTTATGAGGCACTTGAGAAAAACAGGTGAAAAACAAAGGAGGATCCCTTGCCCCATTGACAAAAAGAGTTACGGACTCAGGACGATCGGAACCCAAGACGGTTGACCTGAGCTCTTCAGCGTTGCCATTTAGCCATATTCGTCACTTATGAAAAGCGCCTAATCAAATGGAATGGAGTATAGCTAAATCCTAGCTTAACCAGCATTGATGGGTTCTGAAAAATTCTTAAAAGGGGTCGTCCAGTTCTAGAAGATAAAAGGTTAATTCAAAATCTAGAAATGAGTTCGAGTCCCAGGTCCCAGCAAAAAAAAGAAAACCTGTAAAAACATAAGGCTTTTTCAGGGGTAGGAGCAGATCCAAAGGGGTGAAAGGATATAACAGCCCCCTCAGTTAACGCCTCTGGCTGCCGTCACTCATGGCTCACAAGAGATAAAATCTTGAAGTTTAAGCTGCAAAAAATAATCTCTAGCACTTCCTAGTATATACTTTTTGCCATCTCTTGTTCATTTTTATTTTTTCTTCCTAAAGGAGAAGGAACCTCGGGGACGAAATGGGAAGAAAAGTCACCCATGAAATAATAAAACAGACCACCTTCATTCAAAGTGTTCATCTGTATAAAGTGGAGCATAAACATTTTTTACGTCAGTAATTGGAATTTCTGTAAAAAAAGAAAAAAACAAAAAAAACAACAACAAAATAAACGTATGGGTTTCAGACGCCCCAAGATTCCTTCAAACCGTAGGTAAAGTAGTAGCCTATCAGAGCAGCTGATTGGGAGCCATGAACTATTTCAAAATTTTGAAAAAATTGTATTTCTTGAAAACATGGGTACAAAGAAAGTTGAAACTGTGCAGTTTGTAAAATAAATTTACTTACTCCCAAAATTGAATCGGCTCATGCAAAAAAGTCCCACATCCAAAATATTTTTTATAAGAAGACAAATATAAAGAAGTGGTAGTAAAGTCCAGCCGTCCAAACACGTGGTTCGTTACGCTAATATTTCACAGCGAACGACTAGACTGCATTAAAAAAAAGAAGGGGTAGGAAAGACAATCAAAGTATTCTCAAAACAAAGAATAGGAAAGAGGAGAGTAAATAGCAAACTGAAAAAACTAAAATAAAAATAAAACAAGGGAAACAGCAACAAAAAGCCGCATGACGAGTCTAATTGGTACTTACACAGACGCAGCTTCTTCTTAAGAGGATATACGCTCACGTAGTCCAATATAAAAAATGGACTAAGGACGTTTCCGCATGAGCTGATTCAATTGTTTTAAAATGATTTGTTAACGGCTGATTTCATATGCTTGCCCAGCTCAGTGATGGGCAAATGTTATTCTCGAATGACCTCACAGAATAGCTTTTAAGAAACTGCAGGGGTGCAAAATGTTCCAAAACTTCGGAAGTTTCACGCGATCCATGACTTATTTCCTCACAGGATTTTAAAAAATTTCCTCACAAAAATTAGAAAGTGATGACTTTTTTTTTGGTTATTTTAACAATTCAACACCGTATGTTCGCAAAATGACCGATATTTTCCCATTTTTTACACTATTTTCCTGGGAAATCCTTGTTGCCATTATTTAAAAAAAAAAAAAAAAAAAAAAAAAAAAAAAAAAAAAAATAATTGGACAAATTTCCTCACTTTCCCAGAAATTTCCTCACTTTCACGCGATCCGCGGATCGCTAGATCGGGCACATTTTGCACCCCTGAGAAACTGTTCATGCATTATTCTCAAGTTATTCCTGTATGTGTTCAAGTATAATATTTACCCTACACTAATCCTGTTGTGCCCTTCAGAAACAAAAGAAAAGAAAATCTTACCCTGTTTCTTTGCAGCATTTGTGCTTGAGGACATCCATGGCGTTTCTGCCAGTTTCTGATCGTCAAATTGAGTTTGGGATTGGGAATTCGTAAGTTTTTCCAAGCTCTTCTTACAGCTTTGTACCTGGATTTGTAGGAGTTGAAAAAAATTAGATGATATGTGCATTGATAGTCAGTTCAATAAACGAAATGAAACAGAAAACAGGAAATCCACACGGCTCATTTTTGGTCAGTTGTAAATTCCTTCACCAACTTAGTTTTTATTTAAAATCACACAAGAACTCTTTGGCAAAGCATTCAAATCATAAAAACCACTCGTGATTTAAGTTAATTCTTGAAAGATGCATTTGAATCTGTATAATTTAAAGCAACACATGCAACATACGATCAAAACAAGTGTTGCACTGTTGCCACATTGAGTATCAAAATAACAGAAACATTTCAGTTAAGTCTTTCAGGGGCAAGGACTTAAACTGAAACAAATCGTAGACTGAAAGCACTACAAATCACAATTTTTCCGATCCACAAACTGTTCTTCCGAAAGTTCTTGAACCGCAAAACCAAACCAGGAAACATCTTTAAAATTCCAGTTTAAAATAGTTTGTCAAAAACGCAAGGTGGTTCAGCAAGTTTTGCTTCAGTTTAAGTTGGTCGATTTACAAATGACAGAGGGTACAGATAATCGATTGATTATAAAGTTAAAGCGGAGCAGCATTGAATTTTTTTAAAATACAATCCGGTTCCCTTGCACCGTAACATTTGTCTCTGTTAATTTGTTGAGTTAATAACTGGAGAATTCAATATAAAAAACCAAATTAAACAAATTTGTTTATTTAATTTTGCTTCATTTTATGTTATGTTACAAGTTCAGTTTCTGTTAATATTGGTTTTTTTTTGGGCAATGAAGAAGCGGATGTCTGATGCTGAACTGTTTCGCACTTCTTTGAACTGGTTGGAACCGAACCCAAAAATGCAGAAAACCAGTTCTAAGCCATGAATAGATGTTTTATTGAGGCTGGAACCCGGAACGGTACCAAACCGAAATTTCCTCGGCGGTTTAAGTCCCTGTTCTGAATTGGTCACTGTGAGACACAAAATTGCATTACATCATAAGGGAAGTCATCTGACCCTATACTTCCTAAGTAAAACATGGTCATGTTTCGGTACACTTTTCTCAGGAATCAATGACAGTAATGTAAGAAACTTTTTTCAATTGGATTTGTCTAGTTAATTGAAATAATTAGACAAAAGATTTTTTTTTTTTTTTTTTTTAAATTCTAAAAAACAAATTTGTTTGGAATTTTTTAAATTTTGAAATAAATAAAAAAATCTGTGAGAAATTGGTTGACCTTTAAGAAATTCACAAAAAAATTATTTTGCATGATTTTATAAAATTATCTAGTCTAATGCGGCTGTTACAACCATTGGCTCCAGGCAATCTAAGGGTCAATTAAGAAGTCAAAATATCCAAAAATAAAGATAAAAATACTCCACTGAAAACTAATGAAATCCACTCCTGAACTCACAAAATGCTTACAAATGCGCGATGGTTTGACGATAGTGTTGGGCACTAAACCTGAGAGATTCCCATCTTAAATTATGTCTTTTTATTTTTGTTGGGAAGAAAGATTTACAGAGTC
>VMOF01000388.1:48631576-48798309 GCA_011764245.1 Trialeurodes vaporariorum | reverse complement strand
ATATTTAGTTAAACAAATGGCGTTAAAATATGCTCCCATGAAGCATAACTTCATCCGCAATACATTTTGGCACTTAAAATAACAAGTGGTCTAGATATCACCAAAGTATGTTGACGGAGAAGATATGCTATGTGAGCATTTTCTTGCTTTCCAGAAATAAGAAAACTAACGAAGACTGATTCACTTGTGATGAATAACAATTAAAGTCACAGTAGAGGAGATTGAGAGTAGATTACAAAAATATAATACAAAGATTTTATTCGTACACCGCTATGTGCAAGTTATATTTACTGTTCCATTGAAAATACACACACTCATCAAAGTACAAGCAGAATTACAACAAAGATGAGAGATCTTTCCTTCATTATGATTCATTTTTAGTTTCATGTTTCTATCGTAAAAATGAAACTGTACAAAAGAAGTAAGAAAGAGAACAAAATTGAACAAAAATTCAAAAAGTTAAAATTTACGGCAACATTCTTTTTTCATTTTTATCCTTTACAATAATACAGACGGTCTCTAATCCTTTGAATCAATAAAATTTACAAATGAAACACAGTTGTCCTTCCTCAGCAAAAAAAAAAATGTCCCAATTCAGATCTGTTGTAATAGTAGAATGGTCTGATGCCAAAAAAAAATCACTCAGGCAAGAAAATCCGTAGTCCACAAGCGGGAAGGGTTGGACAAATAAAAATATAAATAGTCAACGAGGAAAAAATAGAAAGAAGTCTTAGGAGTAGCAAAATGTAAAGAACGAAAATTGGCATCAGGATTCTTGGAGCACTGATTTTAAGTACGATAAATTTGGCCTCGAATTAGCCAATGTTAACAACATTGATTTTGATAACCCTTAACAGAATGCAACGAGTTGGTCTCCGGAAAAAATAAAAAATTTAAAGGGTAGAAGGTAATGCAACACAATCTGACTGGGACTTCAAGAATGTCCTGCGTGGAATGCCAGGGTGTAAATTTCCTAAATTTTGCTTTTTCACTGGATTCGGACAACTAAAATTGAGATTGGAAACTAGATTCTAAAAAAATTTTAAAAAAATAAAATTATACAATAGCTAAAAAGCAAAATCTTATGACTCATTCGGCAAATAAATTAAACTGTTTACAATCGAATTATTTTCAACATTATTTTCAAAAACTGAAGCATTATACGTAAAAAGAGCAAGAGTTGGAAAATCACACTTAAAGTTTTCACACTTCTGTGACTAGGAAGTGGGATGATACTAAATCGTTGGCCATAATAATAGCCTGTTTGTTGTTCTGACTAATCTTGAAAAGTAAAAAATACATAGAAATAATAAAAAAGGTTACATCCACCCTTTTCACAATAAAATAGGTTTTGAGTTGAAATTTTGTGTCAGAGGACTTGTAAAGAAAGACAGCAATTGATTGAACTTAAATATTACTATCCAGTTGACTTTATTCCATATGCGCTGAAAGTTCTCTAAAACAGAATTTTGGCCCTCAGAAGAAAAAAAAAACCCATAAACGAATTAAACGGATTTTCCTTGATTTAAAATAAAACTGCTGTCTACTTCATTTTCGTAAACTTTTGAAAGTTGTAATTACATGAGTAAACACAATTGAAGACTTTTCCAGAAGAAGGGCCCATCAAACAACAGGTGCGCTCTTTAGCTAAAAACCTCCATCAGCTCACACTGCACAATCCTCAGGAAGAACACACCTATTGTGTTTTAGGGGCCCTTCTTCCAGAAAGGTCCTCAATGGGTCTGTTGCATACTTTTGCTACAACAATATAGAACCTTGATTTTTAGGTAAAATTCGGCAAAAATACTGATGCGCACATTAAAAACGTTCATAATCCACTCATTAACTCAGGAAATCACTTCAATTTCAAACAGCCCGCGCTACACTAGACACAATTTGCACCAGTATACTACTACACAGACGGAACCACCATGCATAAGTGAACAACATCGTAACTACAAAATGATGGAATTCCCTTCTAAATACATGAACTATTGTGGCTGCATTTGCTGTCTGGTCTTTGCGGTTGGTCAAAGATTACAAAATAATATAAGAAATGTACGCATCTAAACGAAACATTCCAATTTTTGTAAGTTCTGTTCATGTTTACATGAATGAGATGGTTCCATCTACGTAGTTATAAGTCAGTGATATAGTGTCTAGTGTAGTGCGGGTTGTTTGAAATGGAAGATAATTTCTGAGTTAATGAGTGGATTTTGAAAGTTTTTAATGTGCGCATCGTTATTTTTGCCGAATTTTATGTTAGGAACAATGAGTTCTATTGATGTAGCAAAAGTACACAACAGACCCATTGACAGCAATCTGATGCCCTTTCAACGTAAAATGCTTCAATTTCAACCAAGATTAAACTAGACCTTCATGCATTACAATAAACATTTATTAAAATTCACAAAAAATTGGTAAAATGAGAGAAAAAAAATAAAATAAAATCAAATAAATTAATAAAATATAAAAAGCCTGTTATGCCGTGCCAGCGCCGCTTGCTCCTTTATTGAATACAGCAGGAATTTTTGTGTCCGTTCTTCAAACGGGACTTTGGACGGTATTTTTCCAGGAACTGCAGCTGCTTTGAATTAATTGCCCCTCTCCGATTCCTGGGGAAAATATGAAAA
The DNA here is from genome assembly GCA_011764245.1 of Trialeurodes vaporariorum. Taxonomy (NCBI): domain Eukaryota; kingdom Metazoa; phylum Arthropoda; class Insecta; order Hemiptera; family Aleyrodidae; genus Trialeurodes; species Trialeurodes vaporariorum. The sequence goes on along the minus strand of VMOF01000388.1, from coordinate 48,795,676 downwards.
TTGATTGGGTCAGGATACAAAATATTACGAGGATCATTAAATAGATAGTATTAGTGATGACTTGGTGATGACGTCATTCGGTGACGAGCGTTCCAAACAAAGACAAACTGTCTCTTTCGCTCTCACGTAACCTTCATATACAGCTATCTCACTCTCATTTCAAAAATCTTGCAGAGAGACATCTTTTGGGAAATTTTTTGGCAGAAAAGAATTCCTCAAGGTATTTTCATGCGATTTTGATAATAGTATATAGTAAAACATGACCCTGTATACCAATTTCGAAACTAGAAAGAGATGGGTATCCAAGGGTGTCACAGGAGACAACGTGAGATAGTTTGGAACGCTATGCGAGTTTACGCTTACCGATTACGACCGATGAGTGCATCGTTGTGATTGTTGGCTAACCGCTGACTTCGCACTAACACCGTGTATTGAAGCCATTTCCAGGAAAAAGGCCCAAAAAACGGAGGGGGCTCTCTTCGGACATGAGGTCTCTATTCAATCAATTACAGTGCTGATTTTTCAGGAAGAGCACCCCCTTGTTTCATTGCTTCTTTTTCAAGTAATGGCCTCAACCGTAACTTTTTTATCAGGATACATCTATCACACATGTAAGGCAGCTGCTACACAGCTGGATTCACAGCTGCAGACAATATATTGTAACAGAGCTGTTTATAGTCTCTTCCCTATAACTTGAGACCTGGAGATTCAGGTAGATTTGCCCTCTGTGGCAACGTAAGAGTGCTCACTGCTCACCCTTGTCAGTCGGTCGAGGTGACAGGGCTGCTGCCCGACTCTCGGGCTATGACAACCGATTGAAGTGTTGCCACTCCCCATTTTCCGAAATTCATTAATCGCCCACTCAGGTCTCAAGTTAGAGCAAACAGACTACAGCATACTGCACCTAAAAATTTAAAATACCCTGTGTATCAGTACTTTTCCTAATTTATTTTGATTTTAATGGCCCATCAGCCGCACCAGTCTATCAATTCACCTCACTCTGGATAAGACAAGCGTGAACTCTCTTTACCAGACACTGGATAAAGCAGGATTCTCCAGCCAATTTCGGACTGCGGCTAATTAATGGACATCATCTACCAACAGCAGAAGTGGACTTTCTTTCAAACATCTACATTCAAGATTGGCACAATCTATAAACTAACAAAGCAGACTTTCATTCAATTTTAACTTCACAGCCTTCTGTACTGATTTTGGAATTACAAATTGTTATCAAAGGAAAAACGCAAAATCCACGAACGTCAGCACCTGCATAATTTTTATATGGATGTTTTGAGCCGAAAACAAGACAAATTGGTTGAGAAGAGCCATAATTGAGGAAATTCATTTTGCTATAAGCTGAGTGAGTGTGAGTGACACTATGTCTATCTGCCTCACTCGTACTCATTGAGGCGCAAGGGAATTTTCATATTTCCAATATCCCAGATTTAGTTTTGAGTGTTTCAGCTTGAAACTTTATGATTGTCTTTCTGAAGTATGCTAGCAGGTCCTTTTCTAATGCATGCATTCAAATGGAAGGAGACAGAGAGAAAAACAAATTCTTGTATCTGCCCATGTGCTCAGTTGAGAGAGGCACAACAGGCATGGTTCTCCCACACGGTTAAATTTGAGTTGATCTGATCACAAATCATTCATTCACAATGGCTCACAAAGTATGTAGTCAGTATGATAGTAACTTACTGTCTTATAAGTTCAACTGCATCCTCATATTTCATTCCGAGTTCAATTAGAGCAATAGCGACTAAAACGGGGGCTCGGCCTAGCCCCGCTACACAGTGCACAGCCACGCAGGTATCACGATTTGCTAATTTTAAAGTTTCAAACCATTTATCGATCACCTGAAAATCAAAACCAATCAAACGTTATCAACCTTCCGCCATGATTTACATAAACATAGAAGACAATTTGATCAATGGGGCTCTTCCAAACTTTTGCTACAGGTGATGATTGATGAGTTGGTTCTCGCATAAAAACCTGTAAAAATGATGATGAGTACAGTAAAAAATCACAAAATTCACTCTCAAAATCCGGCTTAATCACAGAGCTACGCAAGCATCATGAGAGATTGCTATCTAATTTGAGACACACCTCTGTCTTCCCACAGAGAAAGTGACAAATTAGATAGGAACCTCCCATGATATCTGCTTAGCTCTGTCATTAAAATCTTGCCGTTACAGCAATTTTCTGAGTTTATTACTAAATTTAAGATTTCATTGGAGCAATTTTTGTGATTTTCGCTGGTTTTTTCATCAGATGACTTCATTTGCTTGAAGCAAAAGTTTACAAGAGCCCTATTGAAATGACATTATGGAGAGTAGAAAGGGTAACACTGATAGAAAAAAATGAATACTGTATCAGATCTCCAGACTTCGTATGGATGAATAAGGTAGATATCCTCGGCTTAAGTAGATTAAATCAACTGGTCACATTATAAGGGGAGACTTGATGTAAAATTGAGGATACTGATGCAACCAAAGCACTTAGCAATCCTCTGTTAACTTGATTGTTTTTTTTTTTGTTCTTCAGAAACTTCCCTGTTTTTCAGGATTTTTTTTCTACCTACAGAAGGAGGTTTTTTTTGGCAAATATTCATGGGTGCAGATACTTTTACCACAATGAGTTAACATGCATAATATGATTTTTGCCAGCATTTTTAAGCAAAAGTAAACAAAATGTGCAAAAGAATGGTCACATTTCGTCGTCCATCTGACGCACAGGAGTAAGTCGAATCCAACGTTTCAAAATTTCCGAACTCACATTCATTTTTTCAACCGCGATCGACCATTCAATTACTTCAATGAATATTTTTCTGTGATTTTATGACTCATGAAGAACAAAGGAAAAAATATCCAACGATTACTTGTACATGCATTGTCTTTCGAAAAATTTAAAACGTGAAGGATGATTATGAAACGTTGGATTTGACTTAGCGTCAGATGGACGACGGTTTGTCCAGCTTATGAATCTTTGGTTTTTTTTATGCCTTACAAGAAAGACATTTTCTGATGGTACGTTTAGACGCAGATTCCAATTTTGTATTAAGTTTCCACCCCTATCATGATTTCAAACAACATAACAGGCCCAGGCAGAAAAAATGGGAAAAAATTACTATCAGAACATTTAATATCAGACTTACATGACTGGGAGGGGATGTTCCATCATCGTACGGTAGATCATAGACATTAATCCCTTCAGCATTCAAGTCCGATGCTTTGTAAGTTGGCTCACAAACCCGAACAAGATTTTTGACATTACGTTTCTTTAATTCCTGTAACAAAAATATGTAAGAGTGACGATTATTACTCCAAATCAACACTTGATGAACAACATCAGATAGTTGAAATCAGTGGCAGAGTCTAAAAAAATTAAATGTGAAATTTTTTGGTCCAGCAAAATAATACGAGCTGAAAAATTCCAAAATTGGGTTCTCGAGTCAAATTGGCCTTTCACTGCAATTTGGTCCAATGAATACACAACACGTTCGTTGTTAACGACCCGATGGGCATAAATGGGTTTTAAGCGTATTAATTCGTGAATTATCGCTGATGAATCGTGATAACCTGATCTGCCTAGTTTCAATTTTATTTTGACCCGATCCGATTAGGGTTCAGATGAGTTCGATGCCTGCTACTTTCCGAAAACTCCATAGGGTCAAGACACTCAAGACTGCAGGCCAGACCATTCGCGAAAATACGCTTCATGGCACATTTTGGATTCGATCTAAGTCACCCGGACAGGAGACAATGGAAAAGAACCAATAATGTTCCACTGATAGAGTTGATCTTACCAACATTGGAGGATTTCGATTGAAATCGGAAATCCTACGCTGCCGCATAATGACTTCGTCCAATAAGTTTATAACTTATAATAAATGGTTTCGAATATCAGCTCGATCAGCAGGAAAGACAAAGAAGATCTCCTCAAAATCAGCGATCATTTAATAGGAGCGTTTTTCAAAGTTCGAAGCCGCCTGCGAAAAATTCAAAAGGGCTCCCTCTATTTTTGTAACACACCCTGTATACAAGAAAAATAATGATTACGAGAGAGATGGAGAGGCAGAGGGCGACAGACACCCACACCGCCCGGAAAACCACCCTAAATATACATATATGTCATCAGATAGCATGCAATGAAAAGGGGATGACATACACCCCAGCCAACTCGCATGGAGCAATATTGCAATGGCACAAGTAACGTCCCCCCCCCCCTCTTCAAAGCCACCCCGAAGATGAACCTACTTCCGATGTTCGGGAAATGAACTTGTGGTACAACAACGGCGAAGAGACAGTACGAGAAAAAATAAGAGGCACAATTTCTTATTACGGAAAAGCGCATAGATACTGGGGCATGAAACAAGAAACAAGGGACGCTTGGCGCCATCTGGGTCACAGCACCGTCAACTGGGTCAGTCGTCTCACAGTCCTCGGATGCACAGAACGACGTAATCAAAGTGGCAGCGTTAGGGGGCGTTCTTTCCAATTCACCGGTGCCGTCTTGCACCGGTCCAGAAAAGATTATGGGTGACGCTATTTTCATTGTATATAGATATACTGAATGTATACTGCGCTAGTGAGCTAGATGTAGTTTCAGAAGTGTAGGCGCACCTGCACCGATAATCTTTGGAATTTGTCTACATTATTTCTGATATTACTCGATAAAAATGAATGAAAATGAAATTGAGCCTTCACTTAACAATGAGGAACACTTTAAAAGCCAAAGCCAAATAATAAAGTCAGAGGTAAGTTTGGTTTTGATTGGAAGGAATTAATGTTGAAAATTCGCCAAAGATGATGGTATAGGAGCGCCTACACTTCTGAAACGAGCTCTAGGTGTGTAACCTTTTTTTTCGCGCCGGTGCGATTCTCCAGGAGATCAAAAACCGTCATATTTATACAGGCCACGGCCGGCATGCGTCACGCCAGGGTCTGCAATTAGTGGATTCGACTCGATTTCAGAGGTGAACTGCATTAAGAGTTAAGACGATGGATCTGTTGCATAATTTTGCCACAGCATTAAGGAGGGTCGATTCTGATGTGAAACCGTGTAAAAATAACATTGAAAGCATCCAGAAGTCTCAAAATCAACTCATAAATAACCCACAAAAGGCGTTATAAGGAAAGCCTAAGATGGCGCGGTCAAATGGGTGAATAAACCCTGCGAACAAGCACCAAAAGCATTGGCGGATACAGGGGGGGGGGCGAAGGGGGCGATCGCCCCCCCCCGTTCGGCCCAAAAAGTGAGAAAAGAGGGGAGAAGAAGGGGAAAAGGAAGAGCGAAAACAAGAAAAGGGGGTCATTTAGGGGCGAAAATCCAAAATTCGCCCCCCCTCCCCCCCGTTCGCGAGGGCTGGATCCGCCACTGACCAAAAGATGGCTGACGACGGCAATTTATATTGTAAGTTATAAATAGAATGTAAAAAAAAGTCTCACTTCCTCATAGAACTTAAATTTTTTGTCATTCTGATAGTTTTTTTCCGGTAAATTTTACTCACTCGTTATAGTGTTTGTATTGCGTTCTGGGTAGCTATGCTCGACTTAAATTCTGAAAAAGAAACGCCCGGCAAGTATCTACTTTGCCTAATGTCGTCGTCGGCCATCTTTGCAGCTACTCGTGGTGCATGCATGCAGGGTTGATTCGTCCATTCAATCGCCATCTTAGCCTTCCCTCAAAACGTCTTTTGCAGGTTTATGAGAGAATGTTGAGACGTTTCGATGCTTTCCATGTGATTTTTACGCAATTTTACACAAGAACTGCCCTGCACAATGCTGCAGTAAAAGTTTGCAATAGACTCATTCCACAGGAATACCGGAGATTTTTCAATCCGCAATATTAATTGATTCATTTGAGGCCCCTAAACGTAAGATTTTTCACATTTTAAAGTTAGTTCGCACTTGATCGTTCATAATCTGAATTTTTATTTTTGAAGTTATGTCCGGGAAATGTTTAGCGTTTAATTAATGACATTTTTCAATTCACCGACGATTCCACCGGTTGAGAAAAGATTACACAGTTCAGTTCAGTGTCTTACTGTAATGCACGGAAATACCCTGATCTGTAATATTTTCTCGACCAGTGGAGTCGTCGATGACTTTAAAAAACTTGCAGATATTTCAATGATTTAACAGCGATTGCACCGATTGAGAAAAGATTACTGATCAGAGCATTATCATGCAGTACAGTCATAAAGCAAATTTTATTTCGTGACCAATGGTCACCGGTCACTTCTTTCGTGACCAAAGTTTCGAAATATCACGGTCACTTACGGGAGCCAATCACAGACAAGGCGATTCAAAATTCAAATGTTCCCTCCGGTCACGTTTCACATGACCCACCTCGGGAGGTAGGTCTCGAAATTCGGAACCAAGCGGTTTTCGGTCATCTTTTAATACGGTACCGTAAGTACATGACCGTACGTTGCTTGGCTCCGCCCACTTTTAAGTGACCAGAATAATAAAATTTCGGTCACCTACCGATTTTCGAAACCTGGTCAAATAAAACGTGACCGGGTCACGAAATAAAATGTGCATGTACTCTGAACTGATCTGTGTAATCTTTTCTCAACCGGTGGAATCATCGGTGCATTGAAAAAAATTTTATTAACTTTACGCAAAACGGCAGCTCTGCTTCATTGAAACACACCGTGTTTGTTGTGTTTCGGCTCGACACAAGGAGAAAGAAGAAATAGTCAAAGCGTAAACAAGAGTTCAATTCAATGTTCAAACATTGGTGTGTTTTCTTACTCACCAGTCCGGGACCGTTTTTTTAAATCGCTGGCATTTGCAATGAATTGTATCGCAGTGTTTTTGCTTTTGTTTTTTGTTTTTTGTTTTTTGTTTTTTTTTTTTTTAGTAGCGGTGTATTGCACCTGGTGCTTCTTCGGTGCGAGCGCCAATGCATCGCGGAGTAGAAAACTTTATGTGTGTACCGGAACTGGAGAAATGCGCTTCTGGCCAGAGCTTCACACGGAGCTGTGCGTCATAGAACCTACCTACGCAGGTTCCGGTGATAAAAAATTAAACGCACAACATGCGCGGCAACTCCAGAGACTTATACGTAGATACTGCCATTTTCAATGAAGAATAAATAAACCAATTTTGAATTTAACCGCTACCTGTGATAACATCACACGGAATAAAATAACAGGTAGAATTTACCATCTGTACAGCTGATTTTGGAGTCAGCTATCAAGTATGGTAAATTTCGCTAAACGATGGTAAAATGTATCAACGAGTTAACTTAATTTACCATAATGTGTGTTACATTTACCATCTACTTGATAGCTGACTCCAATCAGCGCAGATGGTTGATTCTACCAGTCTTCCTTTCCGAGCAATTTGTTTATAAACATCTGAACAACCTATTTGAAGAGTTTACACCGCGTAAATCCACCTCGAGAAAAAGAAACGGGGAAAAATTACTACCCGCGAATTACTTTTCATGAGACCGTAAAACATTTGGACGCATGCTCTTCCGACGACAAGTCAGTGACCGTCTTTCTTTTTTGGTTTCATTGATACTAATTATACTTGTTATTTCACAGTAACTGCATCAATTTTTGGTCAAAAATGTCACGTTACACGAAGAAAAAAAAAAATCTGTTATAAGAATTGAACTTCGGCTCATATGGAACACCGAGGTGTTCGGTTACAGTATCGCCAAAGTTTTCGGTTGTGAGTACCGAACTTCAGTTAGGAGTACCGAAGGTTTCGGCGAGTGTGGTGTGACTAATACTATGACTCACATTTCGTTCCTACCGAACCACTCCGGTTCTCTTAAACTGAAGTTCGGTACTCACAACTGAAAACTTCGGTTACTGGAACCAAACACCCTCGGTGTTCCATATGAACCGAAGTTTCTTTCTCCGTGTAAGTAAATCATTTTATTTGGAGCAATCTGGTTAATCGATTTGAGGAGTTCCCAACGTGAGGATTTTGGTCGGACTCCAAAGAAAACGACCCGAAAAAGAAATTCCATTAAAATTTATCATAAGGCTGAAAAAGTTAGTAATGGTAGGCTCACAAGCCGACTACAGGCCACTCGCCTCATTTCTCGATTTTATCAGTCTTGACCACGCAGGCTGTTCATTCAATAATAATGGGACTTAACATGCACTTTTGCTATAGGCGCTACAACAGTCGATTCTGGTGTAAAGCCCTCCAAAAACAACGATGGCAGCACTATAAACTTCCGAAATCTACTCCTAAACTCAATAAATGTGTTTAATTAATTGCACGAGTGTGGTGGCGGTGTAGGGCAGTAATATTAGGAGATTCCTATCTTAATGTCGCCACTGTGATCCTTCATGGTTTAAATTGACGATTCTTTTGACAGACTAACAGTTTCTGATGAATTAATTCAAAATGATTAACACAAAAAACTGCAATGTTGGCTCAAACACGAAATTTCATGGTATAGATTTCGATTGGAGTCAATTTAATGTTCATCTATTCAACAGTTTGTAGGCGACCATTGGCTGTTGTTTCGTTAAGACCTCTATTTGCCTCTGATTATAGTCTCTTTTTTTCATAACACGAGCAGCATGTCACGAGCTGGGTTTTAGGCGCACCGTTGGCACAACGTGCGCCTATTGAAATCGCCCTGATACTCAATAGAGTATACTACGCCCCCTTGTGATCAAATGGCGAAATGAGCTTTTTTGATGTCGTGAAATTTAGGTTGTGTCCTGTGTTTTTTTTATGCTAATTTCATTTGAAAAGTTAATGTTCTCCCAGCCACGACTGAATTCTGAGTTGGTTGGGAGTAATTTCAAGTTCATTGATTGACGTTTTTTTAAAGTTATTCTATGTCAAAAATTTCCAACCTCACTTTTTGATTATTTCAAATTTTCCCGGTATATATTCTAGGTGATCAAGAGAACCAATCATTTGCCGTTCTGAATGTTTGTTTTTTGCATGTAAATGCAATTATTATAATTAATTATAGCGGGTGGTCAAACGCAAAACGGAAAGCCCCTACAGCAAGAACTCTGAACATTCCTTATCTCAATACTCAGAATTCTCATTTAATTACCAAAAATTACTGCGCATCGAAGAGGATCTCTTATTATTCAGCCCTGATGTCGTTGTTTCCATAGTGGTCCCTGCCCTAACCTCCTCCATATTTCCTATCAAATTTCAGCTATTTGTTTACGCTCAACGTAATAAAATTACTCTGCTTGCGTTTATAGTAGCTATGACTCGTGAATTGGTAAGAGTTCAAAGGTTCAACAATGGGACCTCTGAATAGTGTGATGTGCTGACTTGCTTTATATTTCCATCATGTTGTTATTGTATGTGAAATTTCTTAGTCCTATTCAGAACGAAACAAGGAAATGCTTCTTATTTCTCTACTTCTACATTTTTGGTTTTGAAGGTCCTAAAGGAAGTCAGCCCTCTTTCAATTTTAAAGAAATGTGCTTTGCGGTCAAATTTTCTGACATTTTATTTAGTCTGGCAACTCCCGTCAAATGACTTAGCGCTTCAAGGCATCATTTATTCAATGCAGTTATTTCGCTCTTTCTCTATTTACAAGTAAATTTCTAGTATTCCAGGAACTTCCTGATTTCTTATGCTACCTTATGCTACATCTGTTGTACTACCTATGTTGATTCAAGCTATCACTCTCCTTATATGTCTCAAAGTATCTTGAGACACTCAAACTGGTTCCTTAATCATATAGTTTGGTAGTCCGCTAACCTTTGACAGTCACCTATTTTGTCGGAGATCATCATCAGTCATGCCTAAAAGTTTAGCGCTTAGACTTTTGTACAAAATTGGGATTGCGCCTCACAATTTGGTGACAGTTAAGTTAGCGTCATATGATGAAATATGAATCAGCGCTCCATTTCTTTCTGAAATTTGTGTTACCGAGTCAATTTCTTCTGAAAATTATGTCAGCGTACGTGCTTTTTTTTTACTGAAACTTGAGTGAGCGCACAGTTTTGAGCAAAAACATTTTCAAACGCTATAAGAAAAAAAGAAAACAATACGGCATTGGAGAAAATGGGGAAATTGAGTTAGTGCTTATACTTTTGCTGAAAATTAAAGTCGTGCACCACAATTTGGTTAAAATTAAGTTATGGCGCTTTTTTTTTGCTGCAAAATGACTCAACGTGCCATGTGTTTCTGAAAATTGTGTGATCTCATCAAATTCTTCTAAAAATTATGTCAGCGCATCGGTTTTTACTGATACTGAGGTGAGAGCGCTAATTTGAGCCAAAAATATTTTTAACGCTAATAATCAGAATTAGAGACTGATTAGGTGTGTTGAGGTTGGATTAGTCATGCCTAAAAGTCTACATCCGACGGAGATGGTGTGATTGTATTTTTACTTTCTCACTCAAATGAAATTAGCAAAATTGAGAAAGTATTGTATTGCGTTGGCGCAGAGATTTTCAAGGTATTTTGTTGCGATAGTTGGCCTCTCAGGACAAAGTCAATCATGATTTAGTCAAAGTAATTGCCTCTTATCATGTCTAATACCATCCATAAGAACATCCTTCCATCATATTTTCTATTTCTTAACCCTTTCTGACTTAGAGAGATTTATGGAAAAAAAATCTGTGGCGTCTGTCCGTCAGTCCGGCTGTTCGTCACTCCGTACCTAGGCATAAGTTTTGAACCATTGATCCTTATGCATCCAGATTTTGCACAGTTGTTGCTTTTTAGATTCCCCAGAGGTATTTTTTTGTTTTTTTGAAATTTTGATTTTTAGGGTAGTTATGGGGAAAAAATTTTTTTCATTAAAATCAATGGTAAAATGGATAAAAATGAATAAAAATGGAATAATTCAAGTTTGGCTCAATCAATTTTGATGAAAGTTAGCAAAAAAATATCTATTTTCAGCCTACTATAGAATGAACCACTTATAGTTCCTTTATTCATTCCTTCAGGCTGTTTAAAAAATCAAAATAAGCGCGCTCGAGCCGAAAAATAGAATTATCGTGAGAAATCAATCTTAAAACTTGGAGTCAATCAATAATGGCTCCATTAATTTTGATAAAACTTTGTACACACAATCTACTATCAATAAACTTAAATTTTTTCCCCTCTGTGTCACCAAAAACAACCGATAAAACCATTTCTAGAGGTAATAAAGATGCGATTGAGCAAAAAATTTGGGAATATGAGCAAATAAAAATATAATCCTATTATTTGGGATAGTTCAGGTTTGGTTCAATCAATTTTGATGAAAGTTAGCGAAAAAAATCTACATTCAGCCTACTATAAAATAAACGACTTATAGTTACAATATTCAACCCTCAAAACCGTTTAAAAAATCAAATATGTGCGCTCGATCCAAAAAATGGAATTATCGTGAGAAATTAAGTAATCTTAAAACTTGGAGTCAATCAATAATGGCTGGATGAATTTTCATGAAACTTTTTACACACAATCTACTATCAAAGTACTAACATATTATCCTCTCTTGATCACCATACACAACCGATTAGACCTTTTCAAGAGGTAATATAGGTGCGATTGAGAAAAAAATATGGGTATATAAGCAAATAAAAACATAATCTTATTATTTCGGATAATTCAGGTTTGGTCCAATGGATTTTGACAAAATCTGGCAAATAAAATCTACAATTGGTTTACAAAAGAAATTAGCCCTTATAGTTACAATATACAACCCTTAAGAGAGTTTAAAAAATCAAAATAGGGTGTTTGACCAAAAAAAAAAAAAAAAATGAAAGTGAAGAATTAATTTTAAACTAGGAGTCAATCATTAATGGGATTGATTTTGACAAAAATTTTCACAAACATAATGTGTTAAAAAAATACACTAAACACTGCACTGTGTGCACTAAAACATTTTTCTGGTACAGTCCTCATAAAAACCTTACGACCGTTTCGAGGGGCAATATAGGTACGATCGAGCAAAAATCTTTTGAAACTAATTGTAAGCAAATATTAAGACAAACATAATATTTGCAATAAGTAATTCAAGTAGTTCGATGAAAATTGCATCAAAACGTTTGCAACCAGCCTAGGCAGAAATTTCTTTTCAATGTATTACTACAATATTCAACTTTTAAGTCTAAAGCTGTTTAAAAGCAATATAGGTTTCATTACACCAAAAAATAGAATATTCAAGGAAAATTAATTTTATAAAGAAAAGTCAATCAAAAATGGCTGAATGAATTTTGTTGAAATTTTGTTTGCACAATCTACGACTTAAGTACATCTTTGGAGGGGGGTTAATCTATTAAACAAAAAAAAAATTATTTCGAATATCCACAGTTTGAAAGAAGAAACCAAACATAGTACTCAATGGAGGAAATGCAAGAATCAGTACATTTCGACCTCCTATAAAAACTAAGGGAAAAAAGAAACTCCCAAAAATAGAACAAAGAGCAAATATAATGAATGCAGCTCAAAGAATAAAAACTTATTGGAATCTTGAATTACCTACTCTAAACCCTGTTATAAGCAACATCAGATTAAGGCTCTCAATTAGCCTTCAAATAACAAAATAGGCAACTATTCCTACAGCTTCTCTACAAAATTGCAAACTCTTCGGATTGAAGGCAGAAATATTATGTCCGGAGGTGAAAATATTTGAAATTTGAGGGGGGTTTGGGGATCTCCCCCAGAATTCTAAAGGGGGGTCTGGAGGTATCCCCCAGCATTTTAAAGGGGGGTTTGGGGTGGGGGTCTCCCTAGTATTCTAAAGGGGGTCTGGGGGTCTCCCCCAGAATTCTTTAGGGGGTTAGGGGGTCTCCTCCAGAATTCTTTAGTGGTGGGGGGGTCTGGGGGTCTCCCTCAGATAAAAGTGATGTGAGAAAGTGTTAGTAGGGTATTCCCTACAGTTTATTTTTTTTCATTTCGAGATTTGATTAACGTATTTCGGCCATTGTGCGCGGATCAAATGCTTTGTCACCAGTCATGGGACGTCATGGGGACATTTAGGAGAGATGTCTTTTGACTCACTGTAATTTCTTCATCTTTTCTTACGTTTTGCCATGGCGTCCTTTTTTTTACTTGGCATCACACTTCACGTTCAAATTTTTTACCGGGCAACCAAAGAACGGTGCCAGCTAATGGAATATGGCAACATTGTTTTTCTCTACTCTAACACATCATGAAAAATAATCGATTCTTGGTGGTCCGATTTCTTCTTACTACCGATCACTTTTTCATGTCCCTATTTTGCGGGACATACTATATCGTTAACTACCTTTTTACTAAAGGGGGTTCAAAATTGTTTTATGAGTATTTGATTGTTTATTACGTGCGTTTAGTGATGTGCAGTGGGAAATTCGAAGGATTTGTGCTATGATTGTCCGTAGTGGTCCCACCGCCCCCCCCCCCCCCACACGACGCACACAGGTTCAGACCCGAACTTTTGCTAGATATGGTGGAACATCTGAGGGGTTGGTTTAAGATTGTCCGTAGTGGTCCTAACCTCCCCCCCCCCCCCCCAATCGCCACACACCGGTTCGGACCCAAACTTTCGCCGGACAATTTTTTTTGAGATGATTTTTTGAGAATCTAAGGGATTGTTCTAAGATTGTCCGAAGTGGTTCTACCCCCCCCCCCCACTCGCCGCGCACAGGTTCGGACCTTAACTTTTGCTGAACAATTTTTTTGAGATGTTGGAAAATTCGAAGGGTTTGAGATTGTCCGTAGTGGTCCCCCCCCCCCCCCCCCCCCCACTCGCCGCTTACAGGTTCGAACTTGGACTTTTGCTGTACAATTTTTTGAGATGGTGGAAAATTCGGAGGGATTGTTCTAAGATTGTCCGTAGTGGTTCTACACCCCCCCCCCCCCCACTCGCCGCACACAGGTTCGGACCCAAACTTTTGCTGGACAATTTTTTTGAGTTGTTAGAAAATTCGAAGGGATTGTCCGTAATGGTTCTCCCCCCTCCTCCACTCGCCGCACACAGGTTCGGACCCTAACTTTTGCTGGACAATTTTTTTTAGATGTTGGAAAATTCGAAGGGATTGTTCTAAGATTGTCTGTAGGGGTTCTACACCCCCCCCCCCCCACTCGCCGCACACAGGTTCGGACCCTCACTTTTGCTGGACAATTTTTTCTGGGGTGGTGGAATATTCGAAGGGTTTGTCCCATATAAGATCGTATGTAGTGGTCCTAACCCCTACCCACTCGCCGCATCCAGGTTCGGACCCGGGTTTTTGCTGGACACATTATTTTTGAGATGGTGGAAATGGAATTTGACTCATGAGGACCAAATTTGCTCAAGGTGCGCCTTCTCTGACACTGTAGTGTCAGAACTATCTGCTTGTTTATACTTGTCTCAGGCGCGATCTGGCCGGATATCGTCCTGAAGACTTCGAAATCGAACATAGATCAGTGGCGTAACGTGCAATTTGGCAACGTTGCAGTTCGTTCATTTAAACCCATGAAAAATATCGAACTAATGGGTGTTCGTCGAACACCTGTGCATTCAACCTTTTACATGGGTTTAAATGGACACGATACAGCGTTGCCCAATTGCACGCTACGCCACTGACATAGATCGGTTAAAACCACGGTACGGAGAATTTAATTGGAACTATTTTCTACGGTTCGTCGTGATTCAGGCCAGTCAGGTGAGTTATAGCACAATGTATGGCGTGCAGCGTTGACTCGCGATGAAGGCGTTCTTGGCAAACTTTTTCGTAGCGCTATATTTGGTATTGTTTTTACGATTAGTTCATGCAGACTTGGGTCAAAACTAATTTGAAAAACAGCGTTGAAAAACAACTGGCAAGCAACTAAATTATATAGTCTTGTAAATTCGTCTTTGCTCAGGCAGACAACTAAACTGATACAACAATAGCTGTCTCCCTGAGCAATTAACGACTAATTTAGTTGCTTACCAGACTATAATTTTATACAGTTTAGTTTTTGTTCGAAGACTTACATTTCAAATTAGTTTTGCCCAAAGTCAGAGTATATGCGCAGTGATTGTGATCTTCCGCTGGGAGGATGAATCAGCACTATTCAAAGAATTTTTTGTTTGTCAGATCAGGAGAATTGAACATTTTACACATGAAATGAATCGTTGAATCAGACGAGATGAAACGGACTATGCATTCCAAAGATGACCAAAACCTTTCACACCGCCATTAGCGTTGCCAGGACTTAGGATGATACGGCCGGTGCGGCGCACAATGTTCTAAGATCGTCAAAAAGTGGCAAAAAATCAGAAAGTGTGATAAAACTATCATGCCCTGGTAAAAATGGTCAGTAAAAATTCCTTGACCAAATCTCCATTCAAAAGGGATTTTCATAGAATCCTAAGGATCTCCATGAAAATGTATGGAAATCCCCGAAGATCTACGAAGATTTCCGTACAGTTTCATGGAGATCGTTATGATTTCATAGAAATCCATATTGCATGGAGATTTGGTCAAGGATTTCAAATCCTGGACCATTTTTACCAGGGAATAAATCATTTGAAAACTATCAAGACAAAAGTCAATCACAGAGAACACTTTTAACATGTAAAAATGAACCTAAAATTGTCACTGAAAAGTTTGAAATGGCTTAAAAAAACGAGATTAAAAGGGTCAAAAACGACGATGTTGGATAACTTTTTCCCCTGATTTTTTGCTTTTTTTTCGATTTTAGATCATAGTGCGGCGCGGGCAGCTCAAAAATTACAGAGCAGCCACTTTGTGTATTTACGATGACATTTTCCAATTCACCGTTGATTCCACCGGTTAATCAAAAAGATCGCAGACATGCAGTTCAGTTCAAAGTGCACTGCTGCCGTTATGGGGATCTAAAGTGGCATTTTTTAATACACCGATGACTCCACCTAATGACAAAAAGATTATATACGTAGTCAAGTTCAGTGCAGTAAGACTATACACAACCCACAGACATACTCTGATCTGCAATCTATTTTCAACTGATGGAATCATCGACAAACATCAAAATTTCATCAAATTTTCAAGTCAACACAGTTTCCATCGGAGGACGAAAAGATTTAAGCGTTCAAAAACGTTCACACGCGTTTAAACGGGTGAAGAGAGAGACAGAAATTCTGGATCCGCTGCCCGCTGGGCGCTGGTGCAGCTGTGGCGGCTCGTGCAATGTGACAGCAATGGATTCCCTCCATTTAAACCTATGTAAAGCAATCGATTCTTTGTAGTGGCGCTGTGCCTCACCTAGAATCGATCTTTTTGCACAGATTTAAATGGCAAAATAGCACTGTTGCCAGATTTGCAATTAAGAGCTGCTTCTGTGGTGCATATAGTCACAGTCATAGTACTAAACCTAAATAAACTCTCTGTTGGTCAGCCAATGGAATCATCGATGAATTGAAAAATGCCACTAAAGTATATACACAAAGCAGCAGCTCTGGAGAACGGTGGTGATTCCGGTTCCGATAACCTGTCCGTTAAATCTTAAGAAAAAGAATCGATCCTGCGGAGGTTCAATTGAACCTCCAATAAATTGAAGTGATCGATACTTTTGCTGCAAATGGGTTCCACTGTGAGGAGAAGTCGACTTCCACGAGCTGCCGCAGAAGGATGCAATTTGGCAACATTGCAATGTGCCAATTTTTACCCAAGTGCATAAGGCCAAATGCGAAGGTGTTAACCGAACACCCAATAGTTCGATATTTTTCATTGGTTTAAATGGACAAACTGCAACGTAGCCAAATTGGACACTACGCCACCGGAGCACAGTAAATTGCAAAACAAAAACAAAATCCAAAAATCGTCCGAATTTTCGTTGCTCGCTCCCGTGTGCAAGTGCATCCACAGAATTCGGTGCCTTGCACAGTTCACACAGCGATCAGTGGCGTCGCGTGCAATTTGGCAACGTTGCAGTACGTCCATTTAAAGCCATGAAAAAGGTCGAATGCGAAGGTGTTCACCGAACACCCTACTGTTCGATCTTTAGCATGCCTTTAAATAGACGAACTGCAACGTTGCCAAATTGCACGCTACGCCACTGACAGCGATGTACCGGGACCGCGATCGAATTTGAAAGACGAAAATGACGACATGAAACGAGGAGCGATGATTGGAGTGTGGGCAAAAAAAGGATGAAAGAAGACAGAAGACAGAAGAATGATAATAAAAAATAAAAAAAAAACTTCTCTTCTTCGAGTTTATTTTTAGCTGTTTACTAGCTTATACTTATATATACTCGTCGCAAAGCGAGGAGAGGCCGAAGGCAATGGAGGAGACTGATAACAAGTGAATTGAGTGAAATCACCGCGAACGTAACTGACCTTCATCATTGTTGTGCATCGTTGCCAAATTTAGCTGAATTTAGGGTTTTGGAGCGTATGAATTACGTGCGACAAGTGACCGCGGAACTACAGCTCTGATGGCGTCACAAACTCACAACCGACAACTGCCGGGAGCTAGGAGACGAGATTACCAGAATATACGGTCTTCCATCGAAAGGATAGAACCGATTTTTTCAAACCCAAAAAAGGCTTTTAAATAAATTGCGGAGTTCGTATCCTGATAGAAAATTTCATTAGTTCATTTCTCGATCAATTTGCGAATTTTTACGGTTTTCAGGTATTTTAGCGTCTCAATACTATTGCCACTTGTGACACAATGCCTTAAAAAATTTAAAATGATGGAAAATAAAAGAAAATTTCATCCATTAGGTCAATTTCGATGAGAGGACTTCCTTTTGACATTCATAGTACGAAACAGAGGGTAGGCTCGTCCTCACAAATCCATAAGTCAAAGCATTGCTGTGTGTGTTTCTAATGCGTTAAATTACAGGTTGTTCATATTCACCTGACTATTGGAGCTTATTTGTTTGACTTTAAGTCAGATAAAAAGATCGAGCGACTCATTTAACTCATTGCATGGAAACGCACGCAATATAATGCTTTGAAATAAGAATTTGTTGTTTTGTTTGTCATATGTTTTATACCTACGGGGTTTTTTTTTCAAACGAACTCCTCAATGGGGCTCTAGCAAACTTCTGCTACAGGTGATTGAAGGAGTTTATTCTTGCATAAAAACCTGTTAACTGAAGATGAGTACGTACACTCTAAAAAATCACAAAATTCACTCTCAGATCGGACTTAATAGCGGAGCTACGCAGGTATCATGGGAGATTCTTGTCCAATTTGAGACATCTCTGTGTTTCCCCGCCACGGAGAAAAAAAAACTCGGTTCATATATGGAACACCGAGGTTGTTTGGTTCCAGTAACCGAAATTTTCAGTTGTGAGTACCGAACTTCAGTTAGGAGTACCGAAGTGGTTCAGTAGGAATGAAATGTGAGTCATAGTATTAGTCACACTTACCGAAATCTTCAGTACTCCTAACTGAAGTTTGGTACTCACAACCGAAGACTTTGGTTACTGTAACCGAACACCTCGGTGTTCCATATGAGCCGAAGTTCAGTTCTCATGACCGAATTTTTTTTCTCCGTGGCGTAGAGAAAGTGACAAATTACACAGGAGTCTCCCATATTACTGACTATCATATTTTTTAGGGTAATTTTCGTGATTTTTCGCTGGTTAATACACCAGATTTAACTATTCAATTGCTTTTAGAAACATTTTGCATAAGCCTCATTGAAACCATTAAATATTGATAATGATAGTTATTAAATTGTGTTCGATCAGCAAAGTGGTTTGCTATGGAAACTATGGGGATTGTTGCAGAGAAGCAGGAGTTTGCCGTATTTTTAACCGGGGACATTTTTAATTCACCGATGATTTCACCAGCAGATAAAAAGATTACACAGCAGTCCAGTTCAGCAGAGTAACTACATAACTCACGAAAATACACTGATCTGTAATATTTTCGTCCACAGAAGGAACCACTGCAGTTGACTTTAAAATTCATTGGAATTTTTATGTTTATCGATGAGAGTCTATCGGTTAAAAATAGATAACACCTCAATATATTGTGCATTACAGACATACTGCTGAACTGGTCAATGTAGTCTTTTAGTCAACTGGTGGAATTATCGGTGAATTAAAAAGTCCAGTGAAGATCCGCAAAAACGGCAGCTCTGCGCAGAAGACATTGCGCACGCCGAAGCACGACAAACTTATAAATAGTCAAAAAATTATATTTGACTACGTGATAATTCACGAGCTATATGCTACATTGCTACACGTCATGTTCATGGCAAAAGCGATCGGTATGCAACACGCAGTCCAGACGTGAGTAGCGGGAGAAGCAGAACAGGGTTACATGCAATCGTTGCACGCTAGATTCTTTGATATTATTAATCCGTTCTAACTGGGTGCTAGGTGGTGCTCATTGCTCATCAGGCGATTAGAACGGTTTATCCGCTTGAATAAATCGTGAACGACATAAAATCTGGAGTTGAAAGTCAAATCTTTGACCGCAAACTGGACCGCGATTTATGCGATGACTACACAGAAGAAGAAAAATGTTTTGATTTTAAAAAAAAAAAAAAAAAAAAATTTTGAATTATATGACAATAAGGAGTACTTTTAAACTAAAATTAATTGTTTTCAAAGCAAAAATAATTGTTTTTAAATTGAAAATTCGGTATTTTGATCGAATGAAAAGTTTTTTTAATGTAACAAAACTTAGTTTCAATTTTAAAATACAACTTTTTGTCAAATAATTCAAAAATATATGTTTTTAAAACTAAAACATATTTTCTCTGTGTACTGAGCACGTGCTCCCTACAAAATTTAAAGGAAACAACGGGGCTCTTGCAAACTTTTGCTACAGGTTATTGGAGAAATGATTCTCGCATAAAAACCTATAAAAACGACGAAGAGTACACTAAACAATAAAAAAAGTCACTCTTAGAATCGGGCTGAATGGCAGAGCTCCGCAGGTATATCACGGGAAACTCCTTTCTAATTTGAGACATATCTCTAAGTTGCCGTAGAGAAAGTGACAGATTAGATAAGAATCTCTAATGATCACTGCGTGGCTCCACCCATGGGCGCTCGGAGTGGGGGGCAAGAGAGGGCACTTGCCTCCCTCCCCCCTGGAATTAAAAAAAGTCAACATTTCACGATAAAAAAAGAAACGAAAAAAGGAAAATTAAATGTTAATCAAAAGGAGCAATAGTTGACAAACTTCATTATTAGTTTATTATCTAGTTTCAACTCATTTTTCTGCAAAGAATACTAGTAAAATTATACATTTTTCTTACTATTATTAACATATGTTGTCCCTGAAACACGTCAAAATTATTATTATTATTTGATAAACCTACAGTGGGTTAATAATTGTACACAATTTGGATAAAAAAAAAGTTTTCGCAATTCCCCCCCCGGGGGGGGGGGGAGGGGTCCTCCTAGACCTTCCATTGGGGTTAAAAAAATTTGCCCCCCCCCCGGGGAAATTTTTCTGCGGGCGCCTATGGCTCCACCATTACAGCTTTCTGAATTTATTACTGAATTTTAGACTTAATTAATTAGTGTGATTTTCGTGATTTTTGCTGGTTTTAACATCAGATAAAACTATTAATTTGCTTATAGCTAAAGTTTGCACTTGTCCCATTGAATAATGCATTGAATATACGTAAAACAGCAGCTATGATCTAGGTAAACCGCTAGAGGAGTGATACCGGGAAGGGGGGGGGGGAATGTTAAGAATTTTCTCATGATTTGACAACAGTGGAGCTCACTCATCACATCAAGGCGCGTATCAGTGATACGATCTGGCGCACGGCGATAAATTAAATTCATTCATCTCAATGAAAGTCAGTGCCGTTGCGTGAGCCGTGAGTGAAACTCCAAGTCTGCGCGCTACACTTGCATCGAAGAAAAAAGAAAAAGAAAAAAAAATCCGGCAGATCATTAATGCATCAGCTGGCGAGCGGTGAGCAGCGAACATTAATACTAAACGAATGTCTGCTCACCGAACGCTACTGTCTGCACCTTGATTGAGGAAATTGGAGCGCTCGCCAAAAAACCCATACTGCATATACAAGAGCAATAGCATTCATCGGCTTGTACGATATCCGTGTCTTGAACTCTAGTCGAGCCCAAATTGCCAACGGATCTGTTGCATTTGTCTTGGATATTGAAGCAAGCAAAGAACTTTACATGCAATGCAAGCCGGTTGCATAGGTCGCATGTGTCGATGATTCTACGCAACCGGCATTACACGTGAAACGTTGCAACCTGCAGCACAAGTAAAACAACGAAACCTGCATTACACGTGAAACTCCGCAACCTTACACGTAAAACGCCGCAACCTGTATACACGTAAAACGTTGCAACTTGCAGTACAAGTAAAACGACGCAATCTGCACTGCACGTAAAACGCCACAACCTGCATTATAAGTAAAACGTTGCAACGGTACCTGCATTACACGTAAAACGACGCAACCTGCATTACACGTAAAATGACGCACTATTTTCTTTAATTTAATTTGTTTCCTCAAAACAAAGAAAGACTAGGAGTCCCTTGCTGGAAATATTGTATAGGGAGTACCGCGAACTACCGACACGACGCTTTATACATTTGAGAGGAGTCGATCGCCTGAACGAATTCATAGGTGAATTTCGACAGTGTACCAGAGGTAGACAGGCGGATTTGCCGGCATTCCGGTCCGTTCCCATACATCCCTTTACTCATCGGCTCTAGCCTTCGATGTCGTTGACTCCTGCTCGCCTCTATATGAAAACCTAAAACCAACGACCAATCACGACTCGTTAAGCTAGTGTCGCGTCGGTACTCACACAAGAACAATATTTTCATCAATAAGGGACTCTAGAAAGGTTAGAGTTACGTGTCATGCCGGTTGCGTCGAATAGATTCGACGCCTTCGACACAAGACTTATGCAACCGTTCGTACTACTGTTATAATTTTTTGGAAATCAGCAATCGTGTAATCGATTATCACCCCCATTTGTCCAACTCTGCCTTGAATCATAAAAAATCTAAAAATGCTAATCGAATCACGTGATCAGTAGCGTCATTAGCGGGGGGCAACTGCTCCCCCCCCCCCCCCCCCCAAGGATCGGCCAAAAGTAAAAAAGTGATGACCTTTTTTTGGGGGTGGTAGAGAAAAAAACGTTTTGACTATAGAGTTTTTCGAAAAGAGGAGAGTAGATTGAGAAACTTTTGTGGAAACTTACCGTTATATAATTTGGCAGATTTCTATCGTTAGGTCTGTCTGTGATGAGGAATTTGTATCCTTTGTACTCGATGAAGCACGGTCCAGGTCGTATGTCCTCGATCCGCGTCATGTTCATTGATTTACTCCGGTCGCAGGCCACCAAGAAGAACACCACGAGTTAATTGACTCACCGCTTGCTTGTTGCTTTCACACTCCGCAATTGGTTTATGATGATGATGATGTGTGTGAGAAAGGGGTGAAGAGGGATGGGGTTGAGGGAAAGAAACGACGAGATGAAAATTAAAGTTGAAAAAAAAAAAAACAACGAAGACGAAAAAGAAAAAAAATTTAAAAAAACCGAGTTACAAAAAAACGAGAGAGAAAAAAAACAAGTAGTAATGTTGTGACGCTTTTGTTGTTGAGTTGGTGTGACACTGTGACGTACGCACCGAACCGAACCGAACCGATCAGATCAACCACCGGCAAAAGTGAGTCCCGTGGCTCAACCCATTAACGTTGGACGAAGAGGAGGGAGAGAAGGCCGCTTCCCACTCTGAGGGCTTGCCGTTCGAAGCCCCGGGAGACGCTCACACTTTGGCGAGGAAGACGCGACGCGGAGGCGGTACGCGTGCAATACAGTCGACACAGCTCGTGCTGAATTGTGAATAAAAAAAATAAATAAATAAACAAATAAAAAATCCCTACAGTGGTGAGTCAATTATCTGGATTCTAAGGGGCCGCAGCCTGCTCGAGGACCGGGGGACCGGACTATTATAAAATTATGGGGAGACTAAGGGGGGTGAATGGTCACTCGAGTGCCGCTTTATTTGTGTTGTGCTTGGCAGTACTCGCTGCTATCTAGCTGAAACTCCATCAAGGGGAGGCAGCAAAGCTCACGCACGTTCTGAAACAAAGAAAAAGGGTAACTCAAATTAGTACCGAAACATAGCAAAAGCCAAATACATATACCCAGACATGAAGAAATATTTTAAAAATATTTTTAAAACATTTTAATTAAAATATAAAATTATAAATAAAAATAAAGAAAAAATAAATATAATAAATAAAATTATAAATATGTTTGCCTTTTGAAAATATTTTTAAAATATTTCAAAAATGTTTTGACAACTAATTGGCATGAACAAATCACGTTTTTTTAAAATGTTTTTCAAATATTTACAAAAGGTTACCGAAAACTTTTTGTCAAGATTTTCAAAATGTTTTTAAAATATTTCTTTCATATCTGGGATATAACAAAACAGTTACACACAAAATGATACATGGAGACTTGCGGCAAAAATGGACACTGGAAAAAAAAAAAAAAAGTTTAGGTACTATATGACTTGCAAAAGAAAGTATCCAGGTAGAGATTTTCAATTTTTCATAATACCATTTCTTCACCAATTAAAAAGAATTTTGCTTTCTTCAGTGATTTCAAAGTTGCACTAAAGTACCACTTGAAATTGTGCCTCATAAAATCTAAAACTCTTTGGAAAATGATGACAAAATTTACTAAAAACAATTTTGACAAGAGGACCTTCTTTTGAAAGTCATAGTACATGCAACCGCAGCAGCCTTTTAAATAGCTTCGCAGAGCAAAGTTCTAACTCTACCGGAGAAAGTTGCGGTTGCACCAAAGCACTACTTCAGTAGAGCAAAAGGAAGAAGAAAGACCGACATCTTGCGCAATGTTGTTAAACGCATTTATTGAGTTTAAATGGGTTTCTCCACCTGCGAATTTAATAGCGCGAATTGACTGCTTGAGCCAATGGGCTGCTTTGTTGTCGATACATCGGACTCGACCTATCGACTTCAATGCAGCTCATTGGCTCAATCAGTTTATTCGCGCTTTTAAATTCGCATGTGGAGAGACCCCTTAAGGAGTCAATTTTGGAACATTCCGATGCTTCCAAAGTTATTTTTAAGAGACTTCATACCCTTCCTGAGACTGCAGAAAAGGTTTGCAACAGAGCCACTGCTGCGTCGCATTGCGCGAAACAAAAAGCGCAATTGCTATTCAATCGCACAAAAGTTTAAATTTACGGAGAAGAAAAAAAAAAAGAAAAAAAAAAACCATTGAGAGGATTAGCTGTTGCTTGAAAAAAGCCACGGATAGAACAAATCACCCACCAATACGATTATCATGGTTCAGTTCCTTATTTCCTCCATGGAAACGCTTATATCATCACGTTATTTCCTATTGTTGCGCGGTCAGTTCGAGCAGTTGTTAGAAGGGGGAGGGGGGGGATTGTCAAACTGTCAAGGCCAAAAGAGATATCCTTCCTCACTTAGTTTTACTCTATAAACAAACTTGATCATTGCATAAACTATGGACACCAAGTTTTACTAGACATTTGGATGAGTTCTCGAGCATAAAGCTTCAAGCAAAAAAGAATTAAAATATTCGATCCTTCCTCAGTTCTTCAACTTTTTCAAGTTTTTGGTTACACTTCATTACTTCTCCCGCACCTGCTATATCACCTGTCACCGTGGGCGCAATCAATGCAGCTATTGTTTCTTCCGAAACATGGACCCCCCTCCCCCACTGAGCTTCAAAGAGGATTTACGTCCGTCATAATTAGCGGCAAAATATTTCGTTAAATTATCATATTTTCAATGGATACTAGATGTATTTCAACTACGATACCCTTTTTTTTTAAAAAAAAAAAAAAAAATTGACAGCTATCGAAATCAATTACCAAGCGGTACGACTTAAAATGTAGAGAGCGCCACTATCCTAGGGGCTTAAAAGAATAGGGAAGAAAACTCTATATACTAAAAACCATTTCTTGTATTAGCAAACTCCAAAGTTTTGGCAGTCTAGAATGGACCACGGCGCGGCTCGCTGACGCATGACGGTTACTTTGATTACAAGAGGATCGGCCACATACCTCGCTTTCTTGACTGCCGATACTTTAGCGTTTGCGAGTAATTTGAGCTGTAGTATAATACTATACGCCAAAGGATGAAGGATAATGGACTGTTTCAATAATGAAATGCATCAATACAGTTTGTTGTATAGTGCCAGTCAAAATAAATTGAAACTGCCGAAATGGTCTGATAAATTCGTCGGTGTTTTAACAAAGAGGCGTAACTCAATACAATGTTTCAAAATCTCGCATTACTGTTTCATATCTATAGAGGAAAATCAAAAACAGTAAATTTTCTTAATTTTTCCCTCTAATTTTGAGTCCAACCTGGAGAAGCTCACACACGAATTTCTTGAAGATTGGCTGGTTGGCTCGACATTGAGGAAAGAAATTGTGACGTGAGATTTTGAAACGTTTGATAGAGTCACGCATATTTTCACCGCAACCATGGGTGGATACAGGAATTTGTCTGTCTCTCTTTCTCCTCCCATTTGAAAACGTGCGTTAGGAAAGGACGGAGATAGGGGCTAAAGTCACGTGATGGCCTCCACTGCTATCCTTTTCTATTACACGTGTTCAAATGGCCGGAGAGAGAGGAAGACAAATTTCTGTATCCGATCATTACCGCAACACCAACGAATTATCGGATTTTTACGCCTTAACGACATAGTGTGTCCGGCTGTTATGAACGTAAAACCAGGTTTTCTCATCATAAGATTCCTCTTTCTCACTCCTCTCGCGAGAGACATCCCATGTATTTTGACCCGCTGATTTCAAACTTGGCCTTAGTTTTTACCCAAAACTTATACTTTTCTCCAGAATTTTTAATTTTTTACTAAGAAGATGTAATTTCGAATTTACGTAAAATCTAGGCCAGTTTAATAAAAACTGATAGCATTTTTGAAATCAGCGTCTCAAAATACATGAGATATAGCGACGATGAAGTGAAATTGTAGGCGTAGAATTATTCTAAGATACTAAAAATTAATAAAGTAACACTGATGGATGGTGAATGTCGCGGACACATTATGTCGTTTTTGATGCTTACTTGAATTAAAGTACCACTGAGCCCTTTTACTGTGAGGTTACTCCAACAGATCACCGCTCGTTCGCTCAAATTAAGAAAATAGTTAATTACTCCTTCTTAGCTGTGCTGGTTTTGCATATGCCATGGATTGAAGGCACTCAAAGGAAAATAATTTCGAAAACATCAATAATTTCAATAATTTAAGGTGATTCTTCAGCGTTTAGTGTCGATTTCTGCCACCAGAGCGCTACCATTCGATTTATGTCCAGAAAAGTAATTTATAAGAAAGTAATTGGCCGAAAGTAATTTTATATTTAAGAAAACGGAAAGTCAGTTACTTGAGCTGAAGAGCGTCTCTGCAAAATATCTCGTCAGTAACTTAAAAAAAAAAAATAAGGCTGAAAGTACCAAAAAATGGAAAATCGCAAATCGATTCTTGTATCGAAGTACGATAATTCATTTTTGAATACTCTCAGCCTTCATTTTGAAGTTATTGACGAGAAATTTTGCAGAGTCGTTCTTCAGATGAATATCTAGTAACTCCGTTTTCTTAAATATAAATTACTTTTGGCCTGTAATTTGACATTAATCGAACGGTAGCGCTCAGGTGGCAGAAATCGGCAATAAACGGTGAAAAATCACCTTAAAGTGATTCCATAGCACGTGACCAAGGCGATCGATTAGTCGATCGATTAATGGTCATTTCCCGGACTCTGTGGAGTTGTTTTTTTGGAAAACCAGGATTTTCAGCACCTGGAGGTAGACCTAACAAAGATATCCGTCAAGTTTGGATGCTCGAATCCGGAAAATATGGACGTAACTATGGGAATCCGGAATCCGTTGTGTGATACGGTAAATCGAACAGCGATTGTGCGAATTCCCATAGTTACGTCCTTATTTTCCGGATTCGAGCATCCAAACTTAACAGATATCTTTGTTAGGTCTACCTCCAGGTGCTAACAATCTTAAATTTTACAAAAAAAAACTCCACAGAGTCCGGGAAAATACCATATTAATCCATTAATCGATTTACTAATCGATCGCCTCGGTCACGTTCTATGGAATCACCTTAAAACTGTGTCGATTGGGCTTGGTGACCAGAACGACTCAGCTCGGGCGTGGTAATGAAAGGGTTCTTGTTTTTCTCGGTCAGTGAAGGCAAGGGAAGGGACACTCTGGGACAGCCGAGACGTCGCGTCGCGTCGCAGGGATCGCCAGTTTCCTTGGAAAAGAATACTGTCAACTTTGAAATAAATACGTTCTGGCAAAAACAAGTAACTGGAGCAGTCGAGTTGCGTCACTAGAAGGATAAAGTTGACTCGAATGGTGTGTAATCTAGGACAGGACAAGACTTCGCGATGCACGACGAGCCTGGAGCTGGAGGGAGGGGAAGGGAGGAGGGGGGTGGTGTTACAGAGAAACCGCGGCGCGGGGGTGTTGCAAGGGGCATTAGTGCCCAGGGGGGTGGGTAGTAGTGAACGGAAGGAAGGGGGGGAGATAGGAAAGAAAGGTGGTGGGTGTGTTGATACAGGTGGCAAGGTTAAACGGGAGCTGCGGAGGGGGCGGAGACGAGACAAAAAATAATAAATAATAAAAAATAAAAAAAAAAAAATGGATAAAACGCAACCGCCGAACCGCTATACGCGGTGATAGACTAAGTCCGTGAAAAGTCCGGTTATCGATTGTCCGGCTGCGATATACTGCTATAATTACTCTACGCGTTTGCAAGCGTGGAGACTAGAGCTAGAGCTGATATTTCATCTCCCGATTGGAAACTGCGAACCGATTAGTTCCAACAATGACCAAGCTGAGCCGCGGAAAAAACCTCATC
Organism: Trialeurodes vaporariorum; assembly: GCA_011764245.1. Lineage (NCBI taxonomy): Eukaryota > Metazoa > Arthropoda > Insecta > Hemiptera > Aleyrodidae > Trialeurodes > Trialeurodes vaporariorum. The sequence continues at coordinate 48,767,921 of VMOF01000388.1, read as the reverse complement.
ACAAAAAAATCATTCAGGGTAAAACGAAATTAAAAGACTGGTAGAATCTACCATCTGCGCTGATTTTAGTGTCAGCCATCAAGTAGATGATAAATGCAACGTACACTATTGTAAATTAAGTTAACTTGTTGGTATATTTTACCATCATTTAGTGAAATTTGCCATACTGGATAGCTGACTCCAAAATCAGCTATGCAGATGGTAAATCTACCAGTTATTTTTTTCCGTGATGATGACTATCAAAAGTCCCCCAATGGGTGCGTTCTAGAACTCTCGGGAGTATTGCACCGGTACAAAAAAGATTATAGTATCATGTGTTGTAGTATAACTATATATACATGTTGGAAATGATTGCTATTCATAAACTTTCCTGCACCGATGCGCAAGATTCAATGATCCGGAGGATTCTAGAACGCTATACCGTTCTGAAGTTTGGACGATTGCCGCTCAAAAAATTGAAGGGGCTTTTTACCATTTCAGGGGAAATTTCTATACACAAACCTGCCTTATAGTGGACTTGAAAGTAAAAATGCATCGAAATGAGGTGGTAATAAGAAACTTAACCTTGAGGCTTGCGTTGAAAGTATACGGTAAAAAAAAAGAAACTCAAAACTAAAAAAAAAACAACATGACTTTTTTATTCGCTTAGATCCCTGGGCAGATTTTTAATCATTTAACATACGTACCTCCGGTGTTTAAAGCTTAAATGAGATTAAAAAATAACGTTAATTTTACGCATCATCTATGACTTCATTCAGGTTGTGTAATCGGAGCTTTAGATTAGGCGACGTCCATAGTAATTCAATTCCGACGAACGTATAGGTTTCTGATAAATCGATTCGATAAATTAGAGGAAACTTTATCAAAGTCCTCCACGCGCCTCAAGTCTCCTTCGGAAATTAACAACTGAGGGACGGAGGAGGGGGGGGGGGGTAACTTAACTTTTCAGGAATCATGAATATATCTGCACTTATGAAAGTCGTGAAGATTAAACTCATCATGCATGCCTTATAAGAACACGGAGTATTTGCATAGGAAAACTGTTCAGCCCAGCTTCCAGCATCCTTGGCTGCGTCAGACGACGTCGGAAAATATTTTAGCACGATGAGTTTTCAGCACTCACAGCGCGTTAGCGTTGTATAAAGCTTATGTGAACTTCAGTAATCTTCATGGGCTTCACCCGGAATAAAAAGGGAAACAAAATACACACCTAGCGTTGTATGTGTTTTGTGTAAACTCTCAATGACAAGTTCAATTAACACGTTATGACTGCCTCGCTAGATTCACATTTGCATCGCAAGTTTTTCTCATAATTATGACGTTGGTATTATTGTCTGAAGTTTGCTTTTTTCATTCCCGCTTCTTTTTCTTCTTCTTCATTACGGCGATTTATACAGCGGTGATTGTTTCTCCTTTTTTCAGCAGATTATGAGTTTTCTTCAACGCGTGACACAGTATGCGCATCTTTACAGGGGAAAAAAACTGGAGGGGGGGGGGCGATAGTAAAAAAAATATAAAAAATAAGACGTAAACGTTGGTACTAACAAACAACGAAACAAAGCAGCCCGAAATTAGAGACACAATGAAACAAATAACGGAATCAAAGCTAAAAAACCTTCAAAACCTTCAAAAGAAAAAACCCTTGCCGAAATTTTTACTCTTTTAAGAAATTAGAGACACAATAAAACAAATAACGGGATCAAAGCTAAAAAAAACCTTCAAAATCTTCAAAAGAAAAAAACCCTGGTCGAAATTTTAACTCTTTAGAATTGAATCTTGGCAATCTTTAAACAATTTTGCGGTTTTCAAGAATTTAACCTTTTAAAGACCAGGTTACTTCACATGAACATCACTTTTCCGTTTGTATTGGGAAGGTAGTTAACTGTTCGTACTCGGGGGAGTTGGAATTGCATATACGACGGATCGAAGGCGCCAGACGAAATCTCATCTTTTTATACTACATCAAGAATCGTGTTTATTCGGAATCCTGACACTGGAAGTGGAACTATGTGAAATAGACAAGAGGAGAAAAGGTCTTGGTCCATAAGGGGACCAAGGGGGGACCATAAGGGGACCTTGGTCGGGCTTGGTCCATAAGGGGTTAAGGACTAATCAGAATTCCCCTTTCACGTCATGAAAAATCGAAAATTTCATTGAAAATAAAGGACAAACTAAACAATAAGAATTTCGACTAAAGTAATTTCTTTTGAAAGTAATAGTACTTATTCTTGAGCTAAAGTATTCTGTATTAGTATATAGCAGATGACTTTGCCGGCAGAAAGGCACGCAAAACATCAGGTGTTCTTTTCCCTTAAAATCGACATATAAATGGAAAGAATATTTCTAATAAAGAACACACCTGATGTTTCAAAAGATCTTATTTGATCTCGTTGAATCAAATATTGGCCCATAAACCATCAGTGTTCTTTATTAAAAATCTCCGTCCTGAAAAGACTACACCACTAACGGATTGACCTGTTTCATGGTTAACCCTTTCAATACCACTCCCGAACCCGAGTAAACTCGATTTCACTGGCGCAACCAGGATCTCTTCCATCTCTCTCATTTCCCATTTGAATGTATAAGTAGGAAAAGGACAGAAAGAGGGGGTTTCATCCCCTTGTCCATCCTTGTCTAACACACGTTTTTTAATGGAGAAAAGAGAGAAATGAAGACTCTCGTTGCGCTACTGCTCGTTTTCATTAATGCTATGATCTGTCTCACAACATTTTAATTTTTAATTGACAGAAGCAACTAAAAGTTGTTGGATATTTACAAAATAATTTCAAAGGGTGCCTTTAATTAGAGGGATGCGAAAAATCAACACCCGGAAGGAGGAATATTTATTTACCAACTATAAATTAAAGCAAGCAAGCGAAGATTAGCCTCCGTAACGTGGGAGTAAAAGGGTTAAATGGATCTTGTCCGGGCCATACTATGACTTAGGCAATTTAAGCGGCGCGACGCGACGCGGCCAGCTTAGACCTGTGCGGTGCAATGTTCGATGCATTGATCGAAGTTTCGATGTTTTCCTCTGCCATCGAATGGATTCGATACTCATGTTGATGTCAATCGATGCATGTTATCGATATTTTGACTAAAAACAGACCCAAGAGTCACTTTTTCTCTTACAGCATCTCAAAAGCATAAAAAAATAACATGATTTCCAGTGATTTCTAATTTTTGACTTGTTTTTGTTTCGATGCATCGATAAAATTTCGAACTTCGACGCACAACGCATACTCACACACTGAGAGAAATCACTTCTTTAAAAACAAAGAAACACGTTTACTTGTGACAGTTTTCCTTGCGCGAAGTAAAGTTCTATTGCATGAAGGAGAATCACTGTCACAACAAGGAATCTTTTACTTGTAGCAGCAGACATTTTCCTTGCGTTAAAGGAATATCCCCTCAGTCAATATTTCACTGTACAGTTTCTTTAACACAAACAAAGTACACCTTGGATTTAAAAAAAAAAAAAAAAATCTCTCAGTGCAGGCTATAGGCCAAGGAAAACCATTGCCGGTTAAAAGGACCAAAAATAAAGTCACGCGCGTAGACGCATTCAGGCACAATCGCTCTTTAAATGAACTCAAGCATTAAGAAAAATGGGAGAAAAGTCAGTACAGTAAGACAGACAAAGAAGAAGGAAACGTGACTCTTCCGGGCCAGGGAATCGAGCCTTGAGGAACGAGGGATGTGCATTGGAAGGAAATAAACGGGTATATAAAGGCTGTACCACGTGACGAGTTACAACTTTACCCTCTTTTAGCAGCCTTACGTTAGTGTTTTTCGCGGTACTAAGAAAAAAAAAAAAAAAATACTCGAAATTTTAGAAAACTGCCACAAGCAGGCTGGACACGCGGTACACGTGATACGCTAAGATACATTTTAAACGACTCCTCCTACTTTTCTTCGGCCTTAATACTATAAACTTTCGTCGAAGTCTAGCACGAGAATTCTAGGAAAATATTCCACTGACACAAAGGCCGCGTGGAAAGGCGGCTCTTATTTTTCTTCGGCCTTGATTCTGTAACTTCTGTCAAAATCTTAAGTCTAGCACGAGAATTCTAGGAAAATATTCCACTGACACATGCCATCGATCATGACGATTTCGAAGAAACAAGGCCACGTGGAAAGGCGGCTCTTATTTTTCTTCGGCCTTGATTCTGTAAACTTCTGTCAAAATCTTCAGTATAGCACGAGAATTTGATGAACATGTTCCACTGGCACATGTCACCGATCATGACAATTTCGAAGAAATAAGGCCACGTAAAAAGGGAGCTTTATATAAATTGACCTGTCTTGCCGTGCTTCGAGTGCAACAGCTTGCAAAAAGCAAGGATGCAGATTTCACCTGTAAATCAGAGTCTCACTCTTTTCGCTGCTTTTACCAGAATTTGGAACAGGCCCTTACACGGTAAATTTCTCGTTGGAATTACGGAATAAATCGTGGCTTATGAACCAATGAGAAATTCATTATCAAATTACGGGAATTATAATTCTCCGTGCACTGACATGCAATCCTTATTCTAACGCCCCGAGACCCGACACAGCTCCATTCCATCCACGAGGACACCAATAATATACATAACCTTACCTAACCAAAGCTTGAGATGAAATCCCTCAAATAAACGGAAAAACAATATTAAAATTATGAAACAATATAGACCGAGTAAATACTTTTCAGTGCTGTGTCATAAAATGGCCAGAGTCCCGATACTTATAGAATGTCGCAAGTTGGATACCCATTGCTCGTTACTTTTTCCAATAGTTGTGACTATTACCGATTTAGGTCATTCAAGAACACGAAAAAATTTCCGGCATAAGCATAATTTTTGCGAGCTCTCCAGCTATATTATTCAAAACCGCATTTCCACCGCGGTAACTTTGATTAAGAACTAAGCTTTGAAAACCACTTGCGCGTATAAGATTCCGCTTGAGAGACGCGACCTTTAAATCCTCAAAGGTATAGCTCACCTTTTAAGCAAGATAAAAAATTCATTTTTCAATCTTGATTGACGTGTTTGCATTTGCAAGTCAGGCTCCACATCTTAAAATAGTCCCAACTTCCTACACCATCAAAAGTGAAAAGTAAACAAGGAAAGCGAGTTATCCTTATGCATACGCTCGAGAACTGAGGACTCAGAGGAGGAGCATTCAAAATTGCAAAAAAAAAAAAAAAAAAAAAAAAAAAAAAAAAAAAAAAGTAAGATTCACTTTGTGATTAGCGAGCATTTGGAGGGGGGGGGGGGGGGCACAAAAATAAATAAAATGAAAAAAGACGGGGGGTTAAAATAGAACAGCTGGGCGCGGCGGTGGAAAAACAGGAGCGAATAAACATTTACATCAACGAGTGAGCCGGAGAGTGAGTTTCAGGACGAGAGCGGGACAAATGCTGGAGACGAGGAAACGTAGAAGGGCATAGGGCACGGGAAAATTAGATAAAGGCGGGGGGGTGTTGAGGGAGAGGGGGGCCGAGGGGGGGATTTCCATTAATTTATATCCATTTGTGGCGGTGGTTGTTTCTGTTGCTGGCACACTAAGTTCAAGCTGCGTTTCTATCGATCGAGCACATCCCTGGCCTGGGCTTCACATCATTCACGTCCGGCGAATCCCGCGAATCCTACAAAATCCGTGCGGTTTCACCCGCGACTACCATGCAAACTAAGGTCAATAGGGTTGTCGAATGTAGCGTTAAGGGGTCTCTTCACATGCGAATTTAGAAGCGCGAGTAAACTGCGATTGAGCCAATGAGCAGCCTTGAAGTCGATAGGTTGAGTCAAATGTATCGACAACAAAGAAGCCCATTGGCTCAAGCAGTCAATTCACGCTTTTATAATCGCAGGTGGAGAGACCCCTTTACACTGGAAAAAAAAGTAATTTAACAGTCTATTTGTTAAAAATGGTGGGTACAAACCCTTTTGTTGAATTTCTGATTCCGATTTGTTAAATCAACAATCCAAAAAGGTGAATCAATTATCCGATTTTTTGAATCATGAATCCAGATTGTTGATTCAATTATCCGATTTTTTGAATCATCAATACAGATTGTAGATTTACCTTATTAGAACGGTTAGTTAATCAACGAATGAGTTTATTCTCACCTTATTTTACAAACACATTGTTAAATAACCTAAATTGTTTTCCCACAACGTTGCATTTTGTCCCAAAACCCTTCGGAAACCACGCTTGAGTTTAATTGGCCTCGTGATTGGATCTGTCTTACAAAATTTCAATTTCTTATTAAAAATGATAAAGCTAGTAAAAAAAAAAAAAAAAAAAAAAAAAAAATCGTCGTCGAGCGCCTTCAATTGGATGGATAGGCAAAATGAACATAGCGGAGCAGGAATATTTGACTACCCTGCGCTCAATTTAAAAGATCAAGCGTTGATTTGTCTGTCAGTTACAAGGTTCGAATTCGTCGTGAGTGTTCACACCTGATCGTTCGATATTTTCTAAAATTTAAATTCAAAATAAATTAAATAAAAAAAATTGAAAAAAAATAAATAATAATATTAAATAATTAAATAATGGAAATAATGGATTAATTCATTTGATAATTAAATTAAATAATTAAATTTAATTTTTTTTTTTTTTTTTGAATGGACAAAAAGCGACGCTGTCGGATCAAATACTACCCCACTGGACTCTGATTGTCGGGCCGAAAGAGAAAAACGTACCCCCCAATTCCCATCTTATGGTCGTGTAGATCCAATAGAGAGATACAGACCCTGCTCAAACCTTGCGACAGGTGTCCCTTTCGCCAGCTCAAATTTGGTCGGGACTCATCGAAACGACACCCAACGGCCAACAGTCGCCTACTGTTGAGTGATGGACAGTAGACACGGCTTAGGTTTTCTTCGTGGCTTACATTAACATTTTTTGGCAGCATAATCGGTTTTAATTAGTTCTTTGTTCACATTCCTTAATTAATTGAGCTTTTGACTCAAAAGCAAACTTTCAGATAGATTTCGATAGGAGCAATGTTCACCATTAAATAAAAACCATTTTTGTTCTGTTGTTGAGCCCCCGGAAAAAAAATGAGCTCATTTGACTTGCCTCACTTTAGTAACAGAAAAAGCATAAGATGTGTTGGGTCTGTACTATACACTTGTCTCTGGATCCACATCTATAAATCTCCGGGTATTTTTTTAATGTTCAAAATTTCTCACTGTGGACCACTATCGTCAATGGTCGCCGTTTTGTAATTCTGTGGACGGCACTTCTCGCACGGAAACCAAGAAGGGTTACCCCCAAAAATGCAACATTTTCCAACAAATTAACAACTTTTACACTGAGTCAACTAGGAAAAATCGGGTACTAATCCAAAAAATGGCAACACTGGATTACTCGTTTACCAGGTTGGTAGCAATGCTAATGAAACTGCATGCTGCAAACGATTGAGGACAAGAATCATCCACATCCACATGCTTCTGAGCTCGTGGAACAGAGAAGGTGCGAGTGATCCATTGGCCGATTTCAGGGATCTATTCTTCTCTCCCTTTTCCCATTAGAATGCGTGTGTTAGAAAAGGACACATTAGGAGCAGTCGCGTGATTTTCGCACCCTCTTATATGTCATTTTCTAATACATGGGTTCTAATGGGAAGAGAGAGAGAGAAGGACAATTTCCTGGATCCGCTAAAGGTGATTCGAGTGTGCGATTGGCGCTCTGATTTCTCTATTAATAATTCTACTGATCGCCGACAACGAAGTGACTTATTGTTAGTAAGTGGAGCTCATACAGAGAATTCACTGTTCATTCATGTTCACGAAATTGCTGTTGACAAAACAAGTGACGGATTCTGACAGCTTACGAACCAGAGCTGCCGCTTAATGACATTTTTCAACACCGCGATGATTCCGACGTTTCACTAAAATATTATACCACAGTTCAGCTTGTTGTTAGTTCAGTTTATGATGATAATGCATGAAAAACTCGTATCTACAATCTTTTCTCGACCAGTGGTCAGTGAAGGAATCTTCATTGACTTTGACTTAAAATTAGGAAATATTTTGATAATATTCAAAAGTGATTCCACCGATAGTGAAAAGATTACAGATGCGAGTATTTTCGGGCGTTACAGTCATGAACTGAAGTGATAGTGAATGATCTTTTTGTCAACCGGTGAGATCATCGATTAATTGAAAAATTAAATTAAATATACACAAAATAGCAGTTGTCTTACAAGCCTTCAATTGTAAAAGATCTCGACAAAAACGTTTCGAATAAATGGTTTATTGCAGACTATGGTCTCAGACAGTAATAGCGCAACCAGGGTCTCTTCCTTCTCTCTCATTCCCCCTTTGAATGTATAAGTTGAAAAAGGACAGAAAGAGGAGGTTTTGTCCCCTTGAAACATTGTCTAACATACGTGGTTTAATGGAGAATAGACAGAGTTAGAGAATTTCTCGGTTCGCTACTGGTCTCAGAAATTAGACAGGAATCTCCCATGATACCTAATAGTGGATAGCTCTGCCATTAAGCCCGATTCTGAGAGTGAATTTGTGATTTGTTATTGTACTCATCGTCATTTTTACAGGTGTTCAAGCAAGAATCAACTCTTTAATCATCGGTAGCACAAGTTTGCTAGAGTCCCATTTTCACGCTATTCAACAAAAGAATCTACCTTTCATAACGCTGTAGCAAAAGCTTGTAACAGACCCATTCAGAAATCTCGAGGACTCAAAGGCGAAAGTATTTCCTCCGATCAAAGGAATTTCACCCGAGAACTGGCAACAACAACAGCAAGGATAAGAGCCACGCGATGGGATGAGACGCGACGCGCCGCGCCGCGCGCGATAAGGCGGAAGAGCGTGCGTGGGTCGCACCCGACGAGCACATTTGAAGTGGATGTAGATGGGTGTGTGTGAGTGAGTGAGCGTGCTCATGTTCGCAAGGGATGCTGAGAGGCTGAGGTGTACACTGCACAGAGAGCTGGAGAGAGAGAGAGAAAGAGAGAAAGAGAGAGAGAGAGAGAGAGAGAGAGAGAGAGAGAGAGAGAGAGAGAGAGAGAGAGAGAGAGAGAGAGGTGCACTTTGGAACCCCAGGGTCACGTGGCCTAAAAGCTGTGGAAAGAGCGCGAGGCGAGTCTAAGGTCCCAGATCCTGTCCTTCAGTATTTTCATTTTCCACGTTTTCCAAACCCCTCCCCCACCCCGCCCTTCTACCAACCCCCATTCCATCCCTTTGCACGCAGCTGGATTAGACAAGAGCGCACCAGTCAACTCCGATTAGTTTCCTCAGAATCCTCCACATAATATTGTTAAGCTTTGTGCTTTGTGTTGCTCCTCCCTCCGCAGCCTTCGAGAGCAATTTGTTGCTAATCCGACAAAATTGGAGTGACTAAATTACAATGTTTCAGTATTTTCTCTCATATTTTCTTCTTTCGGTAGTACACTGATTGTGAGAAAAAAAAAGTGCTGAATTAAACTATTAACATACTTGCAAGTAAGGTCAAAACTGAAAAACTGTTAGTTGTACCATTTAAAATAGAGAGATTACCTCCGTTCTAGTTGATTATGAACTATTTTATATTTTTTCACTCGTGTACTTTCTACCTCTTGTTTTCAAGTTCGCATATCAGGACTAACAAAAATAAATTAAGGAAAATATTGTTCAGAAATGACCTCCTGACCCCCTTTTAAAATGTATCAACTCCTTCCTCGATTTGAATACGTACGTGTACTTGCAGAAGCTTGAATTCAGATTACCACACCTCAAAAACTTTAAATTAAGCTAATCCTTCGATGTATTATGGCATGAGTGATTCCGATGTTTTTTGCTTGAAAATCGAAATATTAATTGAAATGACAAAATGTTGGAAAAGACGCTTTAACGTCGATTCTCATGTGATAAGATGGTTTTTATAGTTATAAAGGTGTGAATTTCCGACATTTTTCGAAGTGACCATGAGCCGTTTGGTGTCGTTTTTAGCCACCAAGCGCCAGATCGTGGTGCTCAAAAAAGACATCAAACAACTTTTGGTGACAGTGGAAAAATACGAAAATCTACAATAAAAATAGCGATAAAAGAAATCTCATCGAAAAGAATCATCGAAATAGAGCGTCATTTCCATCGTAAAATTTTCTTTTCAATCGATATTTTGATTTTCAAGGAAAAAAGACACCGCGGTATCAGTGATGCTATAACACTGCTCTAGCGAAAGTCCTTCAACCCAAAAAACTTTTCGTTTCTTATTTATGCACTTGCTTCCTACCTCTTGTTTTTAAAGTCGAAAATCAGGAACAACAAAAACCGAAAAAAGAAAACAGACCTAGGAACAGAATACTGAACTACACGAGAAACGCTTTCGAAGATGACTAAATACATTAAGACGGGACAGAGGACCACACCCTACTCCTGCTGCATGAGGCACATCTTCGTCTGGGACGATTTTAATCGAACTTAATTAATAGACACCGTCAGTGGATGCTTCAAGTTAAAATTGCTAAGCTGCAATATTGCGTATAATTGACGATGCGGATCGAGGGTCCCCTAAAGGGATTCCTCGCGGCATTTCAACGAGGGACTAGAATGATACTTCACAATCGGTAATACCGGTCTTGATTGACAGACGTGTTGCAGGTTACTAAGCCGAGTTGACACTTGCGTTTGCAACTATCGCAAAATGGATCAAAAGAAGGATTTTTCTGGACATTAAAAGTTTTTCGGTTCATCAGAGACGTTAGAAGTCCGGCATTTTCTTTCGAAAAGACCAGTGGGCCGATCATTTACTTCATCGTTAAATCGATCGTTATAACTGTCTACGAGTGATGCTATTGGTCGAAAATTGTAAAAATTGGCTGTTTCTATGGTAACCATCGTTAAGAGTTTCGTTTTATAAAGGCTACTCATGAGTAACCTTTAAAAAACGGACACTATAACGATGGTTACCATAGCAACGGCTAAGTTTTACAATATTCGACCAATAGCATCACTCGTAGACAGTTATAACGATCGGTTTAACGATGAAGTAAATGATCGGCCCGCAAGTAAGTTAACTCGTTTTAAGCTATAAAATCCGTATTTCAACTAATTTTTCGGCTATCATGCCATGAATTGAATCTTGATATTTTTGTCATGAAATGTCAGGAGAATTGCATAATTCGACCCGAGAGGTCGGATTTTTCTGGACATTAAAAGGTTTTCGGTTCAGTGAGACGTTTGTAAAAGCCGATATTCTTTTGCAAACAGACCAAGTATAATCTGACTCATATTAAGCTATAAAATCTGTATTTAAACTAAATTTTTCAGTTATGATGCCATGAATTTGATTTTGATATTTCTTTCATGAAATATCAAGAAAATTGCATATTTTGACCTTCAAATGACTATATGTGTCTTGGCGATGCCTGTTGCTAAAATAAGTATCGATTAATAATTTTCGAGAGATTGCGATCCGCTCTTTCTTTTCCTGAAATTGAAGGGTTGGCGGAGCACTTTTAATACTTTTATTTATAATGGTACTGACATAACCATAATACGTTCAGCCTTCTTCAGCGCTAGCTGAATCACATAAATAAGTCAACAAGAACTTCTCAATAAAACTTCTCTAAACTAATTATAAAAGGCAATAAAATCACTAATCAGTAAAGCATTGATATTTCTGAGTGCATTACTGATTTTATTGCCTTTCATAATCAGTTTATTGAAGTTAATGAACAAATAAAGACTAAAGAAAATAAAGAAACGAGCGAATACACGAAAAACCGAGTAGTAAAAAAAACTTAATTTTAAAAGTAGGTCAATCCTCTTATCTTCATAGAAACTTATGACCTCATTTTCAAAACAATTCCGACTAATTTCACTCCATCTCAGATCTTTTAGTAGACTATTCGACAGACAAAGTGGGGCCAGAAATTTAACGAAAAAGGGAGAAAACGAACAGAATAAGTACTTGCGTTGACACAAAAAACACCAACTCACTTATATCAATAACTCCCTATGGTCTGAAAAAACCTTATTGGTTTTCAATGGCAAAAAAATAGCTTATACAAAAAAGTATTTTTATCAAATAAGGATGAGACTGATGAGAGCCTTTTCCAAAAGATAGACATTGAGCAAGCAGTCATCAGAGTTGCGCAGGTGCCTCACATGACTGCCTGCTGTCGAGTTGAGGGCAGAAAACCTCAGGTCAAGTTAGGAAAGGTCACTGTTTACACACCCACACACTCATAAAAATACCCTCACTCACGAACATAATGGCAGCGAAAGGCCAGCCGATTACTTCCAACAAAGAATTTCTTCCCTATGTCAAACCTTTGCTTTGCATTTCTAAGGTATATAGATCTTGGAACCTCAAGGACTGTAGACTGACGCATACTCAAAATTCGGCGGACCGCAGAGTCTCCGGACCATTTGAACTCCGGGCGAATCGATCTTTAAAATGGGTTTCATGCGCACTGAAGGATCCAAGTTATTGTCCTTCTCTTTCTTCTCCCATTTGAATGCATGTGTTACCAAAGGTTAGAAGAGGGGGCGAAAATCAGTTGACTGCCCCTAATCTGTCCTTTTCTATCTTACGCGTTCTAATGGGAGAAAATAGAGAAAGATAGATTCCTGGATCCGCCGGTGCTCATGCGGTGTGAGCCATATCCTAATGCTTCTCCTGCCAGCAGAGCTGGCCATTCGGGAGCGTTCTTTTGAACACTCCGGTGTATTGCAACAGTGCAGGAAAGATTATGAATAGCCATAATTTCCAAAATATATAGTTATACAAGAACACGGAATTCTATAATCTTTTCTGCACCGGTCCAGTACTCCGGAGAACTCTCAAACGCTTCCTTCTTCTTGGCTGATCAGACGATAGACCAGCTCATTACGATCAGTTTGGCAACCTTGCTGGGAAACCCCTCCGCTCATTTCTTTTATAACCTCCGAGAGCGATCACTTTCACTTGCGCCAATTCACGGCGTTGCAAAATCTTTTCAAATGAGACTGACAACCAAGTGACCGGTTTAATGAAACCCAGTGTTGCCGGATTTGAGGTTAAAATCCGTATATTTGACATTGATTCTTATGGGAAATAAACGGTCTAAAGCCGTACATCTACCAACACTGTTTTCGACAAACCCTGACCCAGTTTTTCGGGTGATCCTACTCCGACGCATGTACATTGCACATGCCCTATGATCAATGCAGTCTGGCAACGCTGAATTTTGACCATTTAAACGCATGAAAAACATCGACCTATTGGAGGTGCACAGTGCACTCCCTCAAATCGATTTTTTTAATGGGTTTGAATGGTCGAAATGCAGCGTGGCCCAATTAAACGCACAGTCACTTCACACTCGACCCATCCCATTTGGACTTCGTCAAAGTTTAAAGTTGACTTTGCATTTTGACCAATGAGAACACAGGGTTATAGGAGGATCGAGTAAACTGGCAACTGCGCATTCTTACCACTTGAATGTATCTGTATGATAAACAATTGATTCTTGAAGGGGCTAAAGCTCCATAACTGATCGATTATTTCTCATGCAATCAAACGGGAAGAATACACTGTTGCCAGATTGCTGGATCCGCAATGCACATGATGTACACGGAACAAAAAGATTAGTGAAAGTAACCATACGGATACCTGATTTTGGCACCTGCTAGATGTTATGGTAAACTTGACCAGAAGTATGGTACATTTACCGATACTTTGAGTAAATTCGACATGCAATCAGGTAACATCACCGAACACCTAGTCAAAACATAGTATACTTCTGGTTAACATTACCATAACATCCAGCAGGTGCCAAAATTAGGTATCCGTATGGTTATTTTCACCGTAGTTTTTTTTCCGTGTATGATGAAAACGCAGATGTTCCAGTTCCAGGAAATTCCAAAATGAGACCCATTATAATCGTGTTGAACTATTGACAGAGATTTACGGCGCACACTGAATCAAAATGAAAATATGGATTTTTCCAGACGGATGAAAGGTTGTTTTTTTTTCTTCATCTTTATAACCAATTTAGTGCTGTTATTTTCACGCAAAAACAATTTAAATTGACTCATTGAGCGTTCTAAACTAAATGACTACACGCATTTAAAGTTATCTAGCTAAATATTGTTCATAACCTTTATTTTTATTCGTAAAATTATGTCCAGGAAATTCCTTTTTCCGATCTACTGTGCGGTTCTGTAAGTACAATTTCATACACTATAGTTGGTTTTAATTTGTTATTGTTACATGCGTAGGAATTATCTAGTAGATTCGTCGAGAAATTTTAGACTATAAAAACTAATTTCTCTTCATTCTATAAAGCATAGAACAGAATTCTTAGAAAACCGCAAATGTGATGTATAGAAATGATGAGATTAATAATCGATTCAGGAAATGAGATTAATTTTGATACAATGGACCAATCTGGTCGAGTGATGAGAGTGCAATTACACGGCCAATTTTCATTGATAAGAAGACAAATAATGAAAAGGGTAAAGAACTTAGATCTTATCCAAATCAGATAAAAATGTGATGTAAATTTAAGACAGATTACATGTAACCACTTCCGATGAAAAAAAGAAACAAAACAAAAAAAAACAAAAAACCGATGAGCATTAGAGATTAATGATGCAGTGATTCCGGGATTGATATGAACTATTCAAGTTCGCTAACTGTAATAATTATTACTGCGTCCTACGTTACATCGTGAGAGCAGGTTGGCTAAAAACTGAGCTTTTAATAGGCTATAGTCAAGTTTTATTCGTTTTCTGCATTTTTAAAAGAAAATGTATAGCTAGAGCTTGCTGTCTTCAAGATTTTGAAATTACCTCATGCATAGAAACTAGTTTCCTGATTTCTGCGTTGTTGAACTGTGCGCAGAATAAAAGGTGTTTTTTTGGTACCTAGAGTCAACCATTGTACGGATCCTTTTAGTCTTTAAATCATCACGATTGAACTGTCCAATTTTAGTCCAATTAACTAGTACGTAGGGATTATTAAAATGATCTGGACAAATGCCAATATATATTTTTCACTAACTGTTCAGTATGGTCAGATTTAGTCAGTTGGTAATGGTTGACCTGGGGGGTGATCACGGAGGATCGTTATCGTTATCGTTATCGTTATCGTTATCGTTATCGTTTTCGAGTGCAGCAGTTACTCGCGCTGTAGTAGGCTATCCTCTTATTTCTTCTTCTTCAACACTATTCTACTCGATAACGATAACGATAACGATCCTCCGTGATCACCCCCCTGGACTCAAAACAAACCATGTTTGTTTACTTTTGCGGTTGGAGGGGGGAGGGGTCTTTCATGCCTAATTAGTGGACACCCCCCCCCATAGTGTAATTTTGTAGGGGGAGCAAACCCGATGAGCCCCTATTTGTGGTTTTTAACGTCAAGTTGAAAGATTTCCTGGCCAAATTCCCTTTCTTTCGCCTGAGATAAATTTTATCCATCAGGGTTTAGTCCAAACACTCCCATTCCAAATGGTGCAGAATCAATATTCGAGTGTTTCATAACGACAGTGTTTTCTCAACTTTTGGGGGAAAGAGAAAGTGAAACAATTAGAATTGATAAAACCATGAACAATTAAAGAATTTGTCTGTCTCTCTCCTCCCATTTGAACGTGAGCGCTAGAAAAGGACAGAGATAGGGGCTAAAGTCACATTATGTCCCCTCTGATATCCTTTTCTAACACACGCGTTCAAATGGAAGAGAGACAGAGACAGACATTTTCCTGTATCCGTCCATGGACGAAACCGCATAAATGTGCGAAGTCAAAATAGATCTCTCAATTTGGGCCTAAAGGGGTCTTTCCACCTGCGAATTTAAAAGCGCGAATAAACTGATTGAGCCAATGAGCTGCCTTGAAGTCGATAGGTGGAGTCCGATGTATCGACAAAAAAAAAACCCCCCATTGGCTCAAGCAGTTAATCCATTCTTTTAAATTCGCAGGTGGAGAGACCCCTGAACCACATGTTCATCTCCACTCTGAATCAAAAAGGAAAATAAAAATGGCGCGAGCATTATTTTCCATTTTTAAAAGACCAAAATACATTTTCTACCCTAGGACGAAAGAGAAAGTTAAATTTAACGCCTTGTGAATCTGAATCCCACTGCTAACAGACAATTAGCAGAATGAATTCGCGGACGCAAAACAAATTTAAGAGCAATTTGCATACGTAAGTGAATCGGCTAACCAAACACAATTTAGCTGACGGACGAAACGACTCGGCTGTTGAAAGCGGGGCGCACGGTCACGACAGTCGCGGTATAATCGTCCTTTTCCTTTCTCGCATAAAGCCGCAATTTGATGAGGGTCCTAGAACTTTTAGCGTCATAATGGTAAAAAATTCAGCGCAGAAGCTCCCATTTAAAAAATGCAACCTCATGCAATTTTATATTCTGAGGTGTATCTTCTGCGTTTCACTCCGATTCAAACCATAAGCGAGAGTTGGAAACCGGTCACTGACAAAATTATAACATTTACCCATCATAAAAAAAAAAAATAAGAAAAGAAATGTTATTTTCTTGTGATAAATAACTCGCGAAGGTGTGAGAGGAATTGCACCAGGGAATTAGACGAGTCGCCAAAATGCCTGAGCTTAAAATACGCCAATCATACAACGAAATGCCAATCCCTGCGATAAAAATGAACACTATATACTGTCCTATTGCTAATTATTGAGGACCATACTGTTATCATGATATAATTTTATTATTTATCATAGAGACAAAAAACAATAAGATATCATTATGATACCAATATAAGATCATTAAGATAACATTATGGTATCTTTATGATATCATTTTGCGATTCGGTTCTCAATCAGCAGTATGATCGCACAAAATAGTCATTTTAAAGATCATTCTTTCTCATGAGAATCAATGTTTCCATTCATCACAATTGATTATCTTGCGCTTCTGTGGATCTCTATTGAATTTATTTACTTTTCTATCTCGTTAGATGATCATAAAAACTTTAATTTTGATTTTTGTGACACTTATTGTTTTTCCTCTGGACTCTTCAAATGTGAGCTTCATTTTCAGAATCCTTTTTCGTAGTTTCTGCAGAAAGCTCCTTTAAAGGAATAGCCACTTTCCGAAGCTACACCTCCTCGGGCAAGTAAATCGGTCTGTTCTTCATAAAAAAAATCATTCATGATTTCACGAAAGAGATATACAAGATACAGTTTTCTATTCATTGGAGAAAAACAAAATTGAAAAGAAACCCCGAAAAGCTTTCAAACAAAGTTAATTAAAAATAATAATAAAAAAGAAAAAATAAACTAAAAGCTTCGGCACCAAACCAGGGAAATGGTTTTAAAAGGGTTTGTTCGTTTGTTTGTTTTCGAGTTTTTTTATTTATTTTTTTTTTTAATGATAAACGTGGCATATATATACCAAGGACACACACACACACACACACACACACACACACACACACACACACACACACACACACACACACACACACACACACACACACACACACACACACACACACACACATATATATATATATATATATATATATATATATATATATATATATATATATATATTACCTCAAGTAAGCCAAATTGAAAAGAAGACTGGGTAAGTCGGTAAGACCGTCGCAAATGATCCAATTTATTGAGAAACATAGTATAGTAATTGGATTCCATTTCCAACATAGCCGTTGGAATTTTCAAGAGTCTCCCATTCTTGCGTATAACACGGCTAGCAGGCAGGTAAAATGCACGGCACAGACACAGACCGGTCATTGAAACTTTTCAAGGCCCCACTGATGACTGATTCAGATCTCTTCCGAGAAAAATTAAATAAGCGTGCGACGCGACAATCGACAAGACATGACGCGGGTCACAACTCATTCGAGAAATTCTAAATAATGCGGGAGAATTTTCTTTGCGCAACTTCCCTTCTCATCATTACCTACTCGCTGATTACAATCGCAAATGCCGCTACTAATCGACTATGCTGCATATAAAATGCTTGTGCACTAAAACTGCTCTGAGGTTTAAAAAAACACATTACACCTAAAGGTGAGGGAAAGGTTGGAGAAACCAAGTTGATCTTAGATGAGTAGTCTGACTCGTGGTTCATACCAGCGTTTGAACCTGCAGGCCGATCATTTATTTCATCGTTAAACCGATCGTTAAAACTGACTACGAGTGACGCTATTGGTCGAATATTGTAAAACTTAGCCGTTGGTATAGTAACCATCGTTATAGTGCCAGTTTTTTAAAGGTTACTCATGAATAGCCTTTATAAAACGAGACTCTTAACGATGGTTACCATAGCCACAACCACGTTTTACAATTTTCGACCAATAGCATCACTCGTAGACAGTTTTAACGATCGGTTTAACGGTGAAGTAAATGATCGACCCACTGGATTGTATAGTAAGCGTTATGTTCGCGCAGTAAACATCTTTGATTTGACAAGACCTATGTTCGGTTCGAATCGTTACAGACGTCACCACTTGACAGTAAACACAGAAAACAGAAAAAAAACACTTCGGTAGCGCTGACAAAAACCGTTGGTAGAAAATCAAAAGCAGCAAAAGACTTTGATAGAGCCAACCAAATCTTTGGTTCACCCAGCAAAATCTAAAAAAGTTACGCGAACAAAACCTTTGGTTCAGCGCGGTTTCGTACACGTTCACATGGATTTGATCAAACTGCAGAATTGTCAACCTGATATTTCTAAAATTCAAACATAACCTTGAGCAAAACACCTCCAAAACGGATTTATCGATTTTAGATTGGTGAACAGATGACACACCATTCATCGTCAAATAACTCGGCAGTTTGACGGGTCCATCAACCAAACATGCAACAGTTGTCTCACCTACTACCGTTTGTGATGGATTTCGGCTCATCGATTGCTTGTTTGACGATTCTAATTTGATCGAGTAAGAAGAGCTTTAGCTCTACGAAAATAGAAAGTCTTTTGCAAGGTTACTTTTCTACCAAAACGGTTTTTTCTGTTTTTTCTGTTTTTTTTTCTGTGTTTAACATGCGATAGAACTATTTCAACAGTTAAAAAAAAAAAAAAAAATATTAAGAAGAAGAAAACTAGTGCTCAGGAGCAGAACACCAACTTCTCTGAAGAAATATTAAGAAGCTAATTTTATCTAGTAACGAGGTTCGGCCACGGTTCGGTCACTTGGTGACTGCATAATATGCTTGAAAATGTGTATAATATCTGTCAGTTATGTTTTGTGTGTAATTTTAATGTTATTTAACATCATTTCATACCATGTTGATAGTATATAAATGTAATATTTACACATATTATAATTATTCCGGTCCCAGATTTTCGTGACCTGGTCACGAATTCGTAACCAAAGATGGCGGACACTCAGTGGCGTACATAGGGGGTAGCGAAGCAGCAACTGCGGGGGGGCGCAACGTCTCTAGGGGCGCAATTTCACCAAGAAAACTTGATGGAATATTCACATTTAAAAAAAAACAAAACAAAAAAAAAAAAAAAAAAAGTGGAGGAAAGGAAAAAGTAGAAAAATGATGGGCAAGGATTCAGATTTTCGTCAGGTTTTTGCTGAATAGCAGGTCGACGGTGAAGGGGGGGGGGACTCCGACTTCAATGCGACGAGTAGAAACAAGTTATCAATCCTCAAACATAATTTTAAAAGGCGCTTGAATGCGTTCACTACCTGATTCTGTATGAGAATGCGGCCTGGCGCGGGCGGAGGCGAGGCGTGCGGGGACGGGGCGGGCGAGGGCCAGAACGAGCGAATTTTCTCTTTTCAATTGCCCTCGTGCAATTGCTTCTCTAAGCAGAGTCTCCGGATGCAGTGTTGACTCAAAATAATATTTTCAATACATTTCCCTACTTTCTTGGGCTGCAGAGTGCAAACTATACAAATGTGAATGGCTTGAGAAGATGGTTATGATTTAGTAAAAATTAAGGGGGCTAGGAAAGGGGGTGCAAATGTAAAACGGGGGGAAGGATAGTGTCAGAGAGGGGTAGAATGCGCTGGGGGAGGGGAGGGGGGGGAGGGGGGGAGGGGGAGGGGAGGGGTGAGGGGAGGGGTGGGGGGAGGGGTGGGAGAAGGTTGATGGTGGTATAGGGGGCGCCAAATTCTAACTCGCGGGGGGGCGCAACGTCAGCATGGTACGCCACTGCGGACACTCATTTGATTGTACAGTAAAATAGTGACCGAGCCTGGTTACTAAATAAAACTTGCTTAAGAGCTTTGCATGAGATTGCATAAGGATGAATGGAGCCATGCACTCTACCAACAGATTCGACTTTGGATGGTTGACTCTTCATAGCAGCGCATCTTAATTTGTAGGCCTTGCATGATGGATCATATTCTTACCTGTAACAAAAAAATCATCATCATAAAATTAGTATCATCCAAGAATAAAGTAGATGAGAAAACATCAAAAAACAAATGTAATAAAAAATAATAAATAAAAAAAAAAAAAAAAAAAAAAAAAAAAAAAAAAAAAAAAAAAAAATCATCATAAAATTAGTATCATATACAAGAATAAAGTAGATGTGAAAATAAAATATTCGTAAATTTCCCGTGTTTTAATGGTGATAGAATATAACATATAATGATGCAACCAGGATCTAGCTCATTTTCCCTTTGAATGTATAAATACAGAAAAAGGACAGAAAAAGGGGATTTTATCCCCCTGCCCTATTATTGTTCAACAAACGTGTTTACATCGGAAGGGGGATAGAGAATCTTTCGTTGCGCTAGTGATGGAACTTGTGACATAATTCCACTAACCACCCTCTTTGTTCTCCGGAACACTCCTTTGAGGATCACGGCAAGGGTAGGTGGGTTACTTTGCCCACTGCGCAGCAATCGGTCGCAACTTCATTGCACAATTTTACACACAACAGACGCTTTCAGCGTGGTGTTGCAAAAATCAACGGTTTACCAGCGATACAATCATCAGTTGCAATCCGCTGTGATAAAACTCGCGTAGTGTTCCAAACAATATCTCTCTCACAGTTTTAATCTCACGCGACCCTCATGTATAACTATCTTTTTCTAACGTCAAAATTCGTATATACCGGAGCCTAGTTTCGCGGCACTTTCTTCTCAAACTAGCATTAAAATTACTCGAACATTTCTTTCCGGCAAAAGAATAAATAAATAACCATTAAAGTATCTCGGTATACTATATTTTCACGATGAGAGAGAGAGAGAGAGAGAGAGAGAGAGAGAGAGAGAGAGAGAGAGAGAGAGAGAGAGAGAGAGAGAGAGAGAGAACTTTATTATGATCTGCAAAGGAAAAGTACCGCAGTCGACATTTTTTTTCTTATAAATATTGGCAATCTGTAAACAATTTCACGGTTTTGAAACGTGTAAGGACTATAAGCAGAAAGTCCCTATTAAAATACGTCATAAAATGATAAAAATGGATTTTTTTTTTTTTTTTTTTTTTTAAAGCAACGGAAAATTTAACTGTAAGAATTTCAACCGAGATACTTTCTTTTGCACGCCATATAGAACATAGAATTTATAAGTAAGAGGGGGATATACAGTTCAGAACGCTCAACGAATATTTTCATAGGATGACGACAACACTAAAACCAATTTGTACAGTCGAAGACAAAAAGAAGTCTTCTTGAAGTAGGCCACCCGCAATACTTGTCTCAATGAATTTACACATTGCAAGTGGCCTACCTCAAGGAGTCATATCTGACATTCTTCTTGGCTCCAACTGTACAACAATCCGACCTGGACTGATGCAATCGAGTTTTCAGCGGTCGATGGGATGCCGTTTCTCGGATCTTCCATGACATAGTAGATAATCCATCGGTCATTCAACCGGTTGAAGCAAAGATTAATTACATCATTTGAGAAGTAGTGTAAACATAAAATGGCTTATAGAAATATTCCCATCAGAGATGTTACCGTTTAAAACAAAGATAACAGTCAGTATCAGTTGAGAAATATAATGACGGCTTATGGAACTACTTAATTCATAATCTTTGCATCAACTGGTGGAATCACCGATGGATTTTCGAATGCCATTACGGCCATTAATGATCCGCGAAACGTCAGAACTGCTTCATTTCTTCCATTTTCATACTATCCAGTATCCCCTCTTCTCTTTTGATCAGGTCAATAGATAGCGCGGAAGATCGAGAAGCGGACGAATAGTAAGAAACCAAAATTCAAAATATCCCGCGCATTTTTAAATCTTCGCGGGGATGACACGCAGAGATTGCGATTGCAGAGTCGAGTAGACGCAACTATAGGCAGTTTCAACCCGCCCACTCATATCAAAGCTGTGAAAGAGCGGAATTCTTTCCGAACCAAACCGCGGCTCTACAGTACTTACATACATACATCATATAGGGGGGATCTCTAACGCCGCGGTTCAATATCCTTTGCAGACGCCCCCCCCCCCCCCCCCCACCATGGCCCATCGACCCCTCCTTCCCTGCCTTCACACCATTCATTACACCGCGCGCCGCCCCTGCTTGCTCAACAGATATTGCATCATCTTGCAAAACGAGCATGGGTTGGGTGTGTTTTCCACGTGGAAACGCGCTGCGCACTTCGATCTATACATTGCCTCTAAAGAAAGTGGCGGCCTGTGTAATGTGTATAACGATTCATCGAAGTCTTTGATACGTAAGCCCATAAAAACGAATCGATATATACAAGGTTCATTCAACTTTGAACCTCAACAAGATCGATACTTTCACATTGAAGGTCCAAAGGGAGAAAAAAAAGAGCATGGATTATTCGCTGCGCGGTTCGATCTAAACATTGCCTCTAAACAAAGTGGCGGCCTGTGTATAACGATTCATCGAAGTCTTTGACATTTAAGCCCATAGAAAAGAATCGATACACACAGGGTTCATTCATCTGAACCTCAACAAGATCGATATTTTCACAAAGGTTCAATGGGAGAAAAAAAAAAATGAGCATGTTGAGTAGGGTGTATTTCACGCGTGGAAACGCGCGCGCTGCGCAGTTCGATCTTATTATTGCCACCAGTGGCGTCGCGTGCAGTTTGGCAACAATGTATTATATCCATTTAAACTCATGTAAAAGATCGAATTTAAGGGGTGCACAGTGCACAAGAAAAATTCGATATATTTAACGAGTTTAAATGGAGCTGTTGCATTGTTGCCAGGTGGCACGCGACGCCACTGATTGCCACAATACAAAGTGGTGACCTGTGTATACAACGATTCATCGAAGTCTTTAACATTTAACCCAGAACAAAAGAATCGATGTATAAGGGGGCTCATTTAAACAAAACTTAAAAGGATCGATACTTTCACACGAGTTCAATGAGAGAGAGAAAACCCCCAATAAATCAAATTAACAAACTCTTTCGAAGGAAGTAAAATACTCCAGTAAAATTGGGATTTTATGAATATCATGGGTCTGTACTCTGTATCCATCGGTATAACGCTTCAATTTGAAATGAGCAAGAAAATAAGACTAATAAACTTGGGCGGACGATTAAATTGTGGGGGGGGGGGGAGAATCACAAAATGGAAAATTCTAGCGCAAAACGTCTGCCAACATTAGTTGAGTTAATAAACGAATTTTTCTAGAAATTTGATACAAGTATATACATCTCTCAGGGAAAATCCGTAGCAAAACGTGTCTGGGAAAAACGCGAGAGAACTTCAAGCACGTCACAGTTGCTTCTTCAGTACATCAGTGAAGTTATATTTAACACAAGAATTAATAGAATAAAATGTTGTGAGCTAATTCTGACATGAGAACAAACGCGCTCATAAAAGAAGAAGCAAAAATTACAAATAGTTCGCAAAATTTTCGCTGAATGCACTAATCCGATTAGGTCGAGATACCGTTTCAAAGTGGCCTGCCTCCATGAACGGCCATGAACTTGGCCTTCCGACTACACGCAATATAACACGCCTCGTATACACAGACAAAATCATCGAAGGACAGTAAGACAACATAATATGTAAATTATAATCCAGTGTTGTTATTTCATTGATGGAGCGAAGCGCTCTCTAGTAACACGAGAAAATAACCTCTCACGCTGTGCTCGATTTTGTAACTCGATACGTCTATCAGTTTAGCCGCGGTAGGAGTATACACTTGGTGATAAACTAATATCCAAACCTGCACCGAAAGAATCGCAAACAGCCTCAAATAATTTTGCTGTTGGTCTAGCGCCGCGCCAGTAGCGTGTCAATTAACATTTAATTATACAATGTAATACAAGAGCACTTTTCTGATGGTACAGCATTTATTGGAGCAAATCAGTATTTTCTTGTTATTAGATGGAACTAAATTGATATTAAAATTCTTACCGTGAGGCCTAACGTAGGCAAGGTTGGAGGTAATTTTGAACCAACCACATTGCATCTTATTAAATAGTTTTGAATATATTATTCTGTTTTCACCGAGTCATTAGTTACTTAATTTACGTAGTTATGGTGCCGGGAATAATTAATTATTAGTTGAGAAAAAACTACAAATCTAAACCCTGGATACCTTGAAAATTAAATACTATGATTTTGCAGGGTGTCGACAAAGTTTTCGGAAAATTAATTTCCTCACTTGTATTGACTTTCATAGACCGAGCTAGCAAAAAATCACTGGCTTGTGGTTCCAGACACTTAAATTGTGCAGACGAGAAGTAAAATGAAGTAAGAATTTACATCTGATTACTGCTAAGTAATTAAGTACTTTAAAGCGCGGGACTAAAATCCAGCCTTATAAAATTCTCATTGTCAGACTTTGTGTTCCCGCAATGTTCCCAAAGAGAGAACAATTTTTCTGAAAACTCCCGGTTCCTCTGTTTCGTAGACGACCACGTTTCGAACAACAATCCGATAGACTATATTCAGATATATTTTAAGACTACTTCTTGAGTTAAAATTTTAGATATATTTTAAGACCACTTGAGTTAAAAATTTAGATACATTTTTAGACTACTTGAGTTAAAAATTCGCGATTTTGATTTAATTTTTTTCCCAGTGATAATTACACATCAATAGGGCTCTTGCAAACTTTTGCTACGAGCAAAAAAAGAGCCCAATCTGATGTAAAGACCAGCGAAAATCACACTGAGGAAGTCTAAAATAATTTAGTAATAAACTCACATAACTGCTATCCCTAGTAAAAATGTTCCGTGTACTTTGTTCCAATTTTCCATGTGGACATGGAAATCCCTGTGATTTCCGTGTAAATTCACACGCAAATCAACCTAATTTACATGGAAATCAAGGCGATTTCCATGTCCACATGGAAAATTGGAACAGATTTCATGGAACATTTTTACCAGGGATAACAGCAAGATCGTAATGACGGTTCAACGCAGGTATCGGGGGAGATTCCTGTCTATGTTGTCACTTTCTCTACGGAAATACAAAGATATGTCTCAATTTAGATAGGAATCTCCCATGATACCTGCGTCTTTCCGCCATTAAGCCCGATTCTGAGAGTGAATTTCGTGATTTTGTAGAGTACTCATCGTCATTTTTACAGGTTTTTATGCAAGAATCAACACTTCAATCCCCTATAGCAAAAGTTTGCAAGAGCCCCATTAGAGCCCATTGACACAGTCCGATGTGTGCATGCATTGATCACTAACAGTAACAGGTCAATCTTTCAAAATGTACAGACATTTACTTCGGTAGATTAATTTTTGACCTACAAATCAATTTTTTAAAATGTACATACATTTTTTTACAAGCTATCCCACCTTTAAGCAATGCACTATAAAATATGAGAAGAGGCACAATCAATTTTTTAAAATGTACATACATTTTTTTACAAGCTATCCCACCTTTAAGCAATGCACTATAAAATATGAGAAGAGGCACAATCAGCTATCTAGAAATTACAAAACAAAAACAAAAACAAAACAAAACAAGTTGGAACTTGCAACACTGGAACAGTGTTAGCAAAGAGAGCATGAGTGTCGGCCGTAAATCATTGTAAGTGTGGAGTTCCATATTGATAGTACAAAACTGCGACAAAGTCAATCGCAACGCTGCATTTGTGTTTGTATAACAGTGACCGCTGTAAAAATAACTTGATAGGTCAAAGTGGGAATGAAAATTTACTTATAGCGTGTTGAAACAGTTGTTCACGAGGCGAGGTGAATACTGTGGTTTTGAAAATCGATTTCGATAGTGATAGTTCCTTTAAAATCGGATGACGCAATACCAATCCTAGCAAGCCGTAAAGTCTAGTTTAGTTATTTGGGACTTTTTTAGATTTCTCTCGCCTGAACCAAAGTCATCAGGAAGGAAATTCTTAATACCAATCCTAGCAAGCCGGAAAGTCTAGTCTAGTTATTTGGGACTTCTATAGAATTTTCCTCGCTTGAACCAAAGTCATCACGATGGAAATTCTTCGTCTTTATGGTTTCAGCTCTTTTTGTCTCAGATTAAAAAATGAATGTTAATATTGATCAAATGTCATCCGACACTCATCAAGGCCCTTAAGGAACGTAATATGAACTTGAAAAAAGCTCATTCGATTTTTAAGGGAGCTTAAACGGTCCATGAGAGACGAAATTCGCGGATACAGAGTATCCACAGCTTATTTCAATGTTCGATCTGACAAGACCGTGCGCCTTTGAAAAATCGATATCTCGATAGTGAATCGATGTATTGCAATTCGGTTTGCACCGGTCGAAAGCGCTTGCTTGTGACTGACAACCTCGAAAATTTCAGATCCATCCGAGTTTATTTAATGACCTTACAGGACCTCTCGCGGCCGCAGTTAGACATTTCTTGTCAGAGTTACGCTGAAACGGGGAGTAGTTCCCCCCCTAAGATGATATTTTTTGGCTCGAAACTGCATTGGGCCCTCTCGGGACATCATTGGGACCCGAAAAAAAGCGGAACCGATATAATACGGCACACGACTGGTTCGTGAAAGACGAAATTCGCCTTTTTCCAGCCTCCAGCGCCCCTCTAAGGTCGATCTGACAAGACCGCGCGCCTTTGAAAAATCGATATCTCGAGAACGAATCGATGGATTGCGCACTGCGGTTTGGATTGGGCGGTAGCTTCAGCTTTTAGATAATTCTTGAAAAAAATTCAGATCCATCCAAGTTTTTAAACGGATCTTATGGGACCTCCCGCGGCCGCAGTTAGACATTGTACGTGAGACTTACGCTGGAGTTGGGGCCACGCCCCCCTCCGATATAGACTTTATCGGTCCGACATTTGTCAGGGCCCTTAATGAACTTCATGTGAACTCAAAAAACTCACATATGACTTCTCACGGCGCATGCTAGGTCCATGAGAGTCGAAATTCGCGGATTTTAGAGAATCTTAGATTTCTGACCCTATACCGCGCGCCTTTGAAAAATCGATATCTCGAGAGTAAATCGATGTATCGCAATTCGGTTTGGACCGATCAAAAGAGTAAGCTTACCGGTACTCGCCGTTAAAATTTTGGATCCATCTGATTTCATTTTGAGACCTTACTTGAGTTACTTGGACCCCAGTTGGAATTATTTTTTCGGAGTTACGCTGGCAAGGGGGTCGCTCCCTCTCTTGGAAAACTGTAAGGGGGCCCTTTGCTGGGGCATACATTCTATTTTTCACTTTTTTTTTTTTTTTTTTTTTTTTTTTTTTAATTTTATATTTGTGTCTAATCTAAGTTGGGGGAGGAGGAGGAGGAGAGTACCTGCAAGTCAACCGGCAATTTACTTTTGATAGTGGCTGCGGGTCGAGGGTGCGGATTGCGGACTTTTAACTTGTTGTGGGGTTTACAGGGTGGCCGTGTCTAAACTTATGAGAAAAGAAGGCAACCACAGACCGGAAGAACGTTCAATTTCTGGTTCAGAGACCATGGACAAAGACATGGGCACCCGCAAAACAATTGCCCGGAGGGGCAACTTTTTGAATGTCAATGGAAGGTCTAGGGGACACCACCTAGAGACGGGCAAGTCTAGAGCACCCCCCCCCCCCACTTCCGCCCAAAATAGAAAATAAATCAATTATCCTTCCAAATGGTAGAAATTGTAAGTGATTGTAGCATGTAGTTGTATCAAAAGTGATTCTATTTTTGACGTGTTTGATATTATGAATAAAGTGACAGCATCAGATGATAGAAATAGTAAAAAGCTAAGTACAACTATTCCTTCTTTATTTTCATTGTCCTGATGAATTCTAAGAGTTAACCTATTTAAATTAACAAAACCAAAACTCTTGCCTATACATTCTCTAATCATGTAATTATCGACCAGAGGATTCTGAATTTTCAAGGAAGTTCGCAAAATTCTCGTTGCCAACGGTAGTTGCCAATGTAGACACGTTCATACTAGTAGATTTTAAAACTTCTTTCGGCGAGGGAGATGACGGGTGGGAAGTATGATGTCGTCTGAATCAGGAGGGGGTGGGGTAAAAATCAGGGGGAGGTCTAGATCTGGGGGGGGAGAGGAATCCTGAAACTGGGGGGCGAGCTGTATAGTGGCAAGGGGCGGTTGGGCACCACTGCTTAGGGGGGGGGGGGGCTACTTCCCGCCCTACCCCCCCCCCTAAATTACGCCCCTAATTAAAATTGTAAAGTAAACTAAGAATAAAGTTTGTTAACTCTTACTCCTTTCGTTATTATTTGATCTTCGAATGTTCCGATTCTTTTTTATTGTAAAGTTTTGATTTTTCTGAATTAGGGGGGGGCGCCGCGCCGCCCCTCGGGGAGCGCCCATTGACAGATAAGGGAGAAAGGTAAGTGTAGGAATTTGCACGGGAATCCGGCGTAGTGTGCCGCAAAAATTACTTCCAATGGCGGATCCAGAAAATTCTTTTAGGGGGGGGGGGGGCTTCACGCCTATGAATTTTCAAATTTGCAGGGAGGAATTTATGGGATTTTTTCTGTTGAAAAAAGGCAAAGGCTACCGTGAGTTGGGGGGGGGGCGTGCCTTTCCCGAATCCGCCGCTGATTACCATGTAACACTGGGCCACGATGACCGATGTCGCATAAAACCAGGTAGAAGACCCGTGGCGGGCGTGGCATCCGTGATGGCTGTGAAATTGGGATGAAGTTGATGGACACACATCATTCATGCAATCTGCACAACGCGGCAAGCAACTGTTGTAGGCGTAGGTGCAGTAGTTCGTGGGGAGGGCAAAGGGGACGGGAGGTCGTCGCAAAACCATGGACGAAGATATAACTAAGGACTGCCGACTGTTGTTAGTCCTGTTTTGCTCTCGACCCCAGCGCTCCAAGCAGCGGTCAGCTGAACTACTCTTTCAAGTGAGCGATCCTGGCGATGTGTCCATGCTCACATGCTGTGCTACTGCTAAAACCGTTGTTGGAGTTGGTCTGTTATGGCATGGCTGTCAACTGTTGTCGGCGACCCAAGAGGATCAGATAACTCAGTATCTCAATGGAAGATCGAAAGCAAGGGAAATTCAGAATCAACTTTGGACAAGGTAACAGAAATCATCAGCAAATTAAAAGAGTCGCCTGATCTCTACTAATAAAACAAATGTCTATGTACTCTTTCTTGTTTGATTCCGTTTTGAGGTTAACTGTGATGTATAGTATTTCAGTCCTTGATTAATCATTTTCGACAATTCAGGAATCTTTCAAGAAATACTCCAGACGTTTGCTTTTTAGCGGATTTTGCTTCCTTTTAATTCGCTGATCATTTGTTCCCTTCGTTCAATCGTGATTCAAATTACCTACACGGTATACATTTGCGGGAAGGCATGGGAGAAAGGGAGCCGGAGCGGCCACCGCTGCAGCGGTTCGCTTTTAGTTGACCCTTACTGCTGCTTGGAGCGCTGCGGTCGCGCTCGAAAACCCGCTAACAGGTTTTAACACGGGCGGAGATAGGAAGTCGGCAGTCCTTAGTTATATCTTCGTCCATGGCTCGGAATGGTCTTAAAATTTTCCTTAGGATTTGATCTAGAACGCAACGTTCTTACATTTTCGAAAAGTTAACTCTAGCTCTCGCAATTAACGATTAAAGGCGGAAAAAGCATGGTTTCTGGACCGCGGAACAGTGGCGTTATCTAGCGGATGAGAATCTTACTACAGGTCGCTGAGGATTCACCTTAAAACGCAACGCCGATCGCGTTCCCCAAACGAACTCTTTTAGCGGACCGAAACATCAACAATAACAGGATTGGAAATTTGAAATCATCTAAATGCATTTTAAATCGCAGAATACACGAAACATGGACACAATCCTCTGATATAAAACCCCAATATCTCATACAGAAAATTTCGTTGAAGTCTGATCCAAATTAGTAACGTAATTACATTCCCAAAAATGCTTAACCTCAATCTTGGCCAAAAACTCCCGCCACAAAGAAAAAGCGACAGATTGGGAGGACACCGGATTGGTGGAATCACATGGGTCAATCGGTCCTCGAGGACCCGTTCTCGATACTGAAACCAAGCGATCCCCCGAGCGGACCCCCGAACCATGCCGTTCCTATAAGAAAAGCATTATTGACCTTGTAGAAACGATTTCAATAGAGCATGACACTCATGCTCTAAAAACAACAAAAAAACCGAGATAGTAAAAATCTGGGGAGAGTTTAATCTGGAAGAATACTTTCACTACTTTCCACTCACACTTACAGTATGATTAAACCTTTCACGGATTTTTTTTTTTTTTCTGTGACTTAAGGCAGTTGATTTTATGATCTGAAAATCTAGATGAAATTAAATAAAATGAAAAAGAGAGTGGTAATAGACAGAAACTCCATCGTCGGCATGCTTCGGAGATTGCCACAAAAAAAAAAAAAAAAAAAAAAAAAAAAAAGCAGACGTACGTTTCTAGACTCCTCCCGTCAGCTGAGACCTCGAGATAAAATTTCCTCGACTTTTCATGCTGACTACTGAGACTAGACAGAAGACACTGCTTGATGATTGATGAGTAAGATGAGACTTGTGAAAGATGCGAGCATTTCGTTTGGTACACACTTTCACCATGGTATCGCACTCTGTTGCCAAACCTCACAATTTTCTTGCAAATCATTTCGCACATCTGGTGCAATTGACTTAAAAGGAAAGACGGAGTTCATTCCTTCATCAGTCATCCTCAATAATAATCCAACAACTTTTTTCACCAACAAATTCTAGTTTTCATTATTTTTTATCACGTTCATTTTTACAGTAGAAATAAAAGAGGACGACAAAGATGAAAAGCCAGCGAAAACTCAGAGGAAGCAACTCAAAAAATCTGGGAAAATTTAAAATAGGAATATTCTGGGAACAAGACAATATTTCATTCATGCCTTCAGGATGAGGCGAGAGATACAAATTTCATTTCATATTTTCTTTATTTTCACCAAACTTATTCTATTTGATGTTATAACACGGCTTTATTTTTTACGTTTTGTTCTTAACAGCTCTAAATATAGCTTTTCAAGTTTCAAGCTGCAGTGAACCCAATCTTTGAGTTAAACAATTTTTTTGAAAACATAACTTAAATTCTTTTGATTTCCAAATAAAATCTCCTCCGGACACGATCACCGATTAAAGCGGGAAAACAACTTTCAGTATAAATTCGAGAAATAGTACTTGAGTGATTTTTAGAAGACATCATTACTCAAAATAGATGCATTATTTATAAACCAGCGAAATCCAGTTAAAGTTAAAACTGCGAATCTGGAGCGGAAAATTTTCACGAGTTCTTTTATTTCCGAGCTGAAACTTCTTTTTTGGCGAGGTTCCAAAACTTACGACAGACAGTATTTAAGAGACGTGTCATAGAACTAATGTACAAAATAACAGAAACTCTCAACAAGAGGCGGTTCGTGCAATTTAGCAACAGTGTATTTCCTCCATTCAAACCAACGTAAACCATTCGATTCTTGGAGCCGAAATCTGCCTAATGTATAAAAACGATTTTTTACATATAATTACAAAGCAAAAAGCATGGTTGCCAGATTGCCACTTCTATCCCGACCGATTATCATTCTAAACAGGATTTTCAATCAAATGAAAAGTGAACTTGCATATCAATCGAGGGAAATAATGATTTCAATAAGAGTATTAATGAATGACTGCAATTAGAATTGTAGGCCAACCAGAACAGACCTGTTTAAGAAACAAACACAAGAAGGCAAAACGTAGGGCTCGTAGGCAAAACTACTATATCTCTTACAAGTTGATAAGCAGGACATTCGTTGAGAATCGTGATCACAGAAAATCTCAAGCAATAAAAAAAAAAAAAAAAAAAAAAAAAAAAAATTAAATAAATAAAGCTCGATTTCCCATCCCACACCACCTAGTTTTTTGGGAGGCAATTAAGAAAATTTTCGCAAAAAAAAAAAAAACAAAACAAAACAAAAAACAAAAAAAAAAGTAATTACTGCTACGTTAGCTATTTATTGCGGCCACGAATTCCGTTCTAGGTATCATTATTATTCTTCATCTTCATTTGCTTTGATTTTTTCAACTGAGTCGACTTATAAAAAAATTTTCATTCTTTTTTCCATGATTCAACATAACTGAATGATCGTTCACATTGCGCAAGGATTTTCTACGTTCATGAATTCACAAAAAAGCAAAAACTCGAGAAATGTGCAGAGATTTCAATTCAATATAGAAATCAGGAGTAAAATTAGCCCGACGATGAAATTTTGAAAATGCGTTGAGACCTAGCTAGATGAGGTGATGAGAAAACCAATGTATTCTGAAAGAGCCTAGTAAAGAACCATTCCTTGCCTCTGAAGAAGTTTTCCCGCGACACGCTTTCGATAGAATGGAAGGACTTGGAGAAAGGCGAGTGAAGATATGATTGATGCGTTATGTGTTTTACAGTTTGTGGGACCTCCCAAATGAGAAAGAAAATGAAAAAGCATTTGGGTCTTAACTGCCTTGAGCTTTCATTAAAGGACACTTAAAAAAAATACGAAGTATTTGGCGGAGTATTCCGGGTAAAGTGTAGCATCCGTTAAGTTTTAAAAATGTAATTTTGACTTAGAAACTTACTTCAGTAATAAGTTTTACTTTGCTATAACGAAACTGGCAAGTAAGTATTGCACTGGAAGAAAGTTCTGATAAAAATGGCACGGCGCGAGTGATTGAGCAGTCCCCGAAAACAAATTATGACGTTTCTTTACTGAAATAATTTTGAACAAAATAGGCTACAGTTGGACCATGCTAAAAATTCTACTTGAAACCACCAAAAACTTTTTTTGAAATTCCAAGAAATTCTGGTCCAAATTAATGCAAATTACACACATTATTAGTGATTTCAAGAATATATTCTAATGATTTCAATCAGAATTCCTGGTATGGAACAATACTTGCTTTACCAACCAGAATTTTCTTTTCAGAAATATCATGATTTCATTAGTGGAGGCTTTTAAATCAGTCTCACAGCCATTTTCGCCCGAACTTTCTCCTCCGCATGACCTCCGACCTTGGTCATCAAATAAAAGTGAAAAATGTCAAGTATCAAGGTCAAAATTATAGTTTTAAAACGAAATCAATGCAACGTATGACCCCGGAATGCCCTACAAGTTTCGTTTCAATTCAAAAGAGATAAAAAATTCACCACAGATTATCGGTAAACTCCTCGGAATCTCCATTTTTGAAACAAGCTCTACATGAGGTCGTATCAGAAGTGTAGGCGCACCTAGACGGATAATCTGAGGCATTTAATCAACATTATTTCTTATGTTACAAAATGAAAATTAATGAAAATGAACACGAGCGTTGGATGTTTATCAAGGAACGCTTTAAAACCAAAAGTTCAAAGTCGGAGGCAAGCTTTGATTTACAGGAACGAAAATTGAAAATGTTCAAAAGATTGTGGTATATGTAGGTGCGCCTACACTTTTGAAACTAGCTTTAAACCGACCACTGTTTTCCTTACGAGTCCTATGAAGTCAGAGGCAAGTTTTGTTTCGATTTGAATAAAGGAAAATTGAAAATTGTCTAAAGATTATGGTATACGTGCGCCTGCACTTCTAAAACGAGCTCTAAGCCGACCGATGTTTTTTCTCACAAGTCCTATGAAGTCGGAGGCAAGTTTTGTTTAGATCAGTGGCGTCGCGTGCTATACTTAGCGACACTGCATTCTATCCATTTAAAATGATATAGAAGGTCGAATTCAGGGGGTGCACAGTAAAAATTCGATAAATTTAATGAGTTTAAATGGAAGAGTTGCATTGTTGCCAGATGGCACGCGACGCTACTGGTTTTGATTCGAGGAGATGAAACTTGAAAATTCGCCAAGGATTATGGTGTAGGCGCGTCTCCTCTACTTTTCTGAAACGAGCTCTCCGCAGGCAGGACGATGATTTTCTCACGAGTCCGGGGAGAATTGGGGCAAGAACTAGGGCGAAAGTGAAAAAGAGGGGCAGAGCAGGACACCGCGGTAGGTTGAGCGCGCGAAATAGCGATTTCCTAACCGTTGCGTTGTCTGGATGTAGGGCGAGAAAATCGATTCGGGGGAATATTAGACCACATCGGCGCGCGACGCGATGCGACGCGGCGCGGAATCGCACAACGCGCCTTGTCCGCCCTCCTAGCAGCCCCGCGCCTCGGCCTCGGAACGCATAGCGATGCGGAGGATGGGATGGCGCATGGGGAGCTTGCTGCAACTTTCCATGCACGCTGGCCACACCATACTACACCACGCGCCAGCAGCAGAAGCAGCAGCAGTATAAGCGCTGTAGGAGCGAGCGAGAGCAGGCGAGCATGGGGCGGCCAGACAGACGCAGACGTCTCGTCTGTCTAGGCATGCATAAGTTACCGCCATCCGCGCCGAACGGACAGGCGAACGGATGAAGGAGCAAACTGAACTGTACTGAACTGAACTGTACTGAATTGAATTGAACT
Source organism: Trialeurodes vaporariorum (assembly GCA_011764245.1). Lineage (NCBI taxonomy): Eukaryota > Metazoa > Arthropoda > Insecta > Hemiptera > Aleyrodidae > Trialeurodes > Trialeurodes vaporariorum. Next base: position 48,733,213 of record VMOF01000388.1, on the reverse strand, counting down.
GAACTGTACTAAATTGAACTGAGCCACCGCGCCAAACGAGAGGGACGGAGAGAGAGAGAGAGGGCAAGGGAACCAGTGTTGCCACCACTTGAGAAATATCCAGAATCATCCAGAATTATCCAGTTTTGTGGAGGGGCGGAGGGTGCGCCCTTCGTAGGATCTTTCGTAATGAGGCTGCCGCAAAGTTCTGCGAGAGATTCGGGGTGTTTTGCAATGGAGCTGTTGCAAACTTTTGCTACAGGCTTATTAATAGTCGAGAACGAGGTATTACCCAGTAAAAATAACGATTAGCGCACTAAAAAATCACGAAATCCACTCTTAAACTCACAAAATGCTTTTAAACGCGAGACCGTAATGGCGGCCGGGGCCGTGGTTTTCATTTGGGTTCCCTACCTTCAATCAGCGCCATCTACACGAGGTGTTCTCGCAACACCAAACAAGAAGAAGAAGAAGCATAAAATTGCCATAAGAAAACCGCGGCCTCGGCCGCCATTACGGTCTCGCATTTAAAAGCATTTTATGAGTTTAGGAGTGGATTTCGTGATTTTTTAGTGCGCTAATCGTAATTTTTACAAGGTATTACCCCGTATTCAACTAATACTAAGCCTGTAGCAAAAGTTTGCAACAGCTCCATTGCATATGGAGAAAATTGTTCGACTAAAAATAGCCGGAGTGTTCTACTAAAAAATTCCCTTGGAGAAATTCTGTTAAAAATGGCCAGACTTCCTTCGAGCCAGGATCTATCGTACTAGGCTGTCGCAAACTTTTGCAAAAGATTTGATTTGGGGTGTCTAGCAATTGCACGGAGAAAAATATTCTACTAGAAATAGCCGAAGTATTATTGAGAAATTCTCACACAGAAATTCTGACAGTTTTCAAGAGAATTCTGGTCAAAATGGCCAGAATAGGGCAGTTGCAAGAGTCGGTAATTTGGTGATGTGTATGAAGAAAATAAAAGTAAGTATTTGATGAGCTTAGAACAAAGATGCCTTTCGTTTTTATAAAGTGACCCGATTTTTTTTAGTTTGAAAGTTGTGTAAAGTTGCTAAAAACCGTGTGTGTTGTGACGTCACATCACGGTATTCCCATTTAACACCATGTACTTTGGGCCAAAATCGCATCTTGGGAACTATGCAATTTGGTTAGAAACCAGGTGCTTCCTTGTTTTCAGCTCACCAAGTGCTTTCATTTTCTGACAAGAAAACACCGAAATTTCACTTCAGTAACGCTGCACTAAGGTCGGGGATAGTCGAAAAATGGCCAAAACTCTGAAAGTGCATTTTTCATCAATTCATCATTTATAAACTTTCAAGATAAATTTTTGCTGCAGAGGAACACTTTCAATGAAAAATTTAAACCAAGAAATGCCACTGGAAAGTTTTAAATCAAGTTTAGAAGGTTGAAAACGACAATGTTTGATGCCTGCTTTCTACTGATTTTGGGCCACTTTTTTCCGATCTCAATTCAAACCTCAGTGCGCCGCGCCGGCGCCGCACTGAATCCGTCTATGGGAGGGCTGAAGGCGTATCTGCAGTTGCATTTTTCATTGGCTCCCCCTCTTCTCGCATAAAAACGTTCATTGTAAGTTAAATCTGTTCAATTTATGAAATGACGCATCGAAACAATATCTATAAAATAACCGACAAAACTCGAAACTACTTTATAAGACGTGAAACGCTTATAGTATACGTGATATGACCCCGGACCGGACCCCCGCTACAGTTTACACAGCCTTGACGTCTACAAAATTTTGTGACCAGCAGTGGCGGATCAAAGAACTAGCCTTTCTCCCTCTCAACCCATTTGAACGCTCGAGCAAGAAAGAGACAGAGGTACGAGCGAAAATCTTACAACGGCCTCTGCACGTAGGAGTATTTGACCCGAAAACCTGGCCAAAAACGGAAAATTGAAAAGTCGTCCAAAAAACAAACTATTGATGGTTTTTGAGAGGTAAGTAACCGCTCTATTGCGTAATAGATGTGTCGGAACATCTACGTTTATCTACAGGGGACAACATGGAACTGAGCGCTCGACGCACTATGGGCCAGATCGATTTTGTAGGGGGCCAAAAATCATTTTTTCGACCATCTTAAAAATGAAAAACATTGATGTCATTTGACTCAGGAGGGTCTGGGGACCTCAAAAATGTATACTTTGATATCATTTTTGTTATTAAAAGTCGGATGATTGATGAAAACATTGACGGTCCATGACAGAGCCCGCGCCAGTAAGCAAATCTAGGTGCGCGAGCTCAATACTTTTCAATGTTTTAGCTTGTTTCGAACGTAAAAAACTCGTGATTGGAAACCTGATATGGCTTCTCTGAAACAAGGAGATTATTTATCACTACTTATTTTTGATCTAACTTGAATTTTAAACCGATTTATAGCTATTTAAATGAAGTGAAAAAACCGAGCGAAATTTCACCACTTATCAAAATTTCTTTGGACCCGGAAAAAAAAGGTCAACTTAGGACAAAAAAATTATTTGATAATTCGATTCTATATATCTTCAGGTTTACTCTCTCCAAGTTTCAATACGTACAAGCACGTAGCGCGTTCAGAATCATTTTTTTAAGAGTGGTATCTCCGTGTTTTGAAACGCTAATTTCTCGCCATCTTCATAGCACTGCTAGCACAGTCAGCACGCTCGCTCGTCGACCGCACCACACCAACGCATCAACGAGCTAGTAGAGGTGAATTCGACCCCTTCACGTAGCTTAGAGTTGGAGCAGTCGGTAGCGAAGTCGCACTTCCACAGGAAGGTTTTGGGCTCGATGCTGACCACAGGCACATATTTTTTCTGACTTTGGACATTTTTTATTTATCAAACAGTTACATTTCCCCTTCGCGCCCCATTTTTCAGACGAATGAATATTACTTACATGCACTTCGAGTACTTCTCGTAAGAAATAGGGCGATGGGGAAAAGAAGGAGAAGAGGGAGAAGAGAAAGGGGAAAATCATGATTCGAAAAATTGTATTATCAAAAATGTTGGTTCATTTAAAACATAATGTTCGATATTATGTTTTAACAGTAATCTCTCTATAAAATAATAAAAAAAATAATAATAAAAAAAAAAAAAAAAAAAAAAAAAAAAAAAAAAAAAAAAAAAAAAAAAAAAAAAAAAAAAAAAATGATAATGTTTTAGTGCTGGACAGATTTTCGGAGTTAAAGAACAATTTTTACTGCAAATGAGAATTTGCAAGTATTCCCTAAATTTTACGCCGTTTTTTACTTGACAGAGCAATAACAAGCCGTAGACAAGGCGCCTTCATCAGTCCAGTGTAAAGTACAAATACTGTAATTTAAGTTTGACTTAACAAAATTAACTTGGAATTTACTTTTCATGATTTTTGACTTCAAAAACGGAAAGAGCGACCCATAAAACCCCTGTCCACCAATTTTCAATGGAAAATATTGAATAATAGCCAAGTTATGATTTATGACCCCCTAAGAATTCAATCTGGCCCATAGTGCGACGCACCTGCGGTTGTTCACCGCCCGAAGCGCTGTTACTAATCAGTCAACATTTTCCATCAAGGACAAGCGTTGGTGCATCCAAACATTTCAGCGATTATGGACGTTGTTTTAGATGGTATGTGCTTCATTTTGGTGGCAACAATTTCTTTATCCGTGCATTTTTTACCCTTTTAATTCTAATTTAAAATGGACATGAAAAAAATCTCTAATTTTAGGCTCTATCTTTTTAAAAAAAGGCAATTTTGAATACGTTCCGGGCAAAACCGGGCACAACCAAAACAAGGGGGTTAGAGTAGACCCTTTAAGGCAACTGCTCCAACAGTCAGAAATTGCAAGAAATTGCCCCTTTTTTTAAAAAACATGTTAAAGTCAAGCCTTTTTTATGAAATAAGCGTCAATAACTCGGCAAAAGAATGAGTTATGGACCTTTGGTTTGAGCCAAAATTCTTAATTTTTTACGCCTTTTCCAACCATAAACCGTTGAATAGGAGTTTTGAGCTTAAATTGGAAAATTAACCAAAATCAATTTTCAAATATTCAAGAACACGCAAATATTTTTGGCCAGGTTTTTGGGGTAAATACTCCTACGTGCTCTGTCTCTCTCCTTCTCTGTCACATGAGTGCAAATGACAAGATAAAGATACAAAAGAATTGATTCGCATACGGTGATCGCGAGAATATCAGTTAGTGTCTACTTAAGGACATTGAGGTCTTTTTAACATAGTTTGCAACAAAGTAAGTGTACCATACAATTCACATTTTAATTTAGCGAACAGCTTGAAAATTGACCTTCAAAATTATGCGAGTGTTTAATTTCCAAAAAAAAAAAATGTGGTTGAAAAGAAGAAGAAAAAAATTCAGTGTTAAACCGAAAGTTGCGGTAGTGTTGCTACTTTGGACGGATGCAACGGTATTACCATTACCAACAACAAAAATAAAATTTAATGAAGACACTTTGAAAATGATCCGAAGTTATATCGGAAATGAAAATAAAGAAGCTTTTCGTGGTTTCAAATTGAAAAGGGAGTGTTTGGTCGATAGAATGTAACGCGATCAATTCTAAAATCATTTAATGTTTTCCCTTAGTTTTTTAGATGCCGCTGAGACTTTTTCGAGAGCATTTTTTGCAAACCAACGACGTTGAGTTTCGCAAGACTGGGCATTTTCAGCTATACGTCATTTGCCGTGCGTTTGCAAGGGATTTTCAATGAGTTTTGATCCTAACTTCGTCCAAACATATTCTCTCTTTCAGTTGAATCTGGCAAATTCGTGAAAATGCCGCTTAGTTCTTGAAGAAGTTTTGGCAAAGTGAATGTTTCCTTTTGATTACATAGAAAAACAGAAAAAAAACCAATTTGGTAGCGCTGACAAAACCTCTGGCAGAAAAATAGCCCGGCAAAAGAATTCAGTAGAACTTACTAGAGGTTTCGTACACCTGACTAGAAAGATTTGGTTGGCTCAACTAATATCTTTTGCTGCGTCATTTTTCTACTAAGATTTTGTCAGCGCTACCAAAGTGTTTCCCTGTTTTTTCCGAGTATTAACCCTGGTAAAAATGACGACTATAACCGTTCCAAAAACAACTATAAACATGGTTGGCCAACTATGGATTATAGTTGGCCAACTATGGATTGTAGTTGGCCAACTATAGATTATAGTCGGCAACTATGTTTATAGTAGTTTTTGGAATAGTCGTATAGTCGTCATTTTTACCAGGGAACAGTAGTAAAGGCTCGCGCAATTCGACATCATCGGAAACTCTTCATTTAAACCTCCAAAGTAAAATATTTGATGGTGAAAACAAATCTACCTCACCTAGAATCGAAATCAGTAGCGTAGCGTGCAGTGTGGCAACGTTGCATTTTGTCCATTTAAACCCATGTAAAAGGTCGAATGCGAAAGTGTTCACCGAACACCCAATGCTTCGATCTTTCACATGAGTTTAAATGGACGAACTGCAACGATGTCAGATTGCGCACGAGACGCCACAGACTGTTCAACTCTTTTTTACAGTCAAAAACAAGTCATTCTCGAACAGTAAACCTGACAACGCCGGAAAAGAGGGGGAGTGGATAGGGCGAATGTGAACAAGGCATCGACTCCCATCTTCCCTTTTCCTCCTTCCCGGGAGAGTTCCCTTTTTCACTGTCTAGACGGGAATATTTACGGGGATTCTAACCCCCCCCCCCTTCAATGAATGCAATGCTTATGTCAAGTTTTCCATGTTTGAGAGCCACACAGTCACTGGTCGGTCTCAAACCGTAATGTTCTCTAGAGCAGACTTGAGGTCGATGACCTCAAGGAAATTCTTGCTGGTGTCTGTCTGCGGGAGAGATCTCGCTAAATTCATATACAAGTGACACTTGTCCCATTTTCGCGTGCGAAAGATGAGACTCGGAATAAAGTTATCTATACAGAACGTTTCATAAAATTACTGCGGTAAAAAGATAAAATACAATCGATTGATTCCGCAGGCTATCACGGAGAAAAAAAAACTTCGGTTCATATGGAACACAGAGGGTGTTTGGTCCCACTAACCGAAGTTTTCAGTTTTGAGTACCGAGCTTCAGTTAGGAGTACCGAAGTGGTTCAGCAGGAACGAAATGTGAGTCACAGTATTAGTCACACTTACCGAAATCTTCGGTAATCCTAACTGAAGTTCGGTACTCACAACCGAAGACTTTGGTTACTGTAACCGAACACCTCGGTGTTCCGGCGATAGGAGCCGAAGTTCAGTTCTCATAACCGATTTTTTTTTCGCCGTGTATACGGTTCAAAACAAAGGCGGGGGCGGTTCAATGTAACTTCCTTTGCATAAAAAAATACATTCAAGGAGCCTGAGTGAAACGATTTTAGTCCTCAATGCACCCGCAAGAGAAAGACTAAAAGCGGAAAATATCTCCGATGAAATTTTTAAACTTTCAAACACCAACATGGGTTTAAAAATTTCGATTTTCGGTATGAAGATTGAGAAACTATGAGTCATGTCTTTATGCACCAAGACGCGCCATGAATAAAAGATGCAGCAGAAAATGGATTTCGAGCTGCGAGTAACCTGGATACATGTTTAAGCGGACTTTTCGGTGCTGCACTGCACTAGTATGACTGGGTCAGATCCGGGCCATTACATGCGAACAAAACGACTTTAGTAATGACGCCAGCAAATTTAACCTCCTCAAGAATCAAACGGTTTCAACTGTGATTCAGCCCTCAGATAATGTGAAAGATGATCAGCAAACCCCGGTTGCGCACTGAAACAGTCAACTGCGAATTGCTGAAGTAAACAAGCTCATTTCATTTTCTCACAATGTATGAACGCTCAAGCAAAGCAGAGGTTACTTGTTTCCGCTATGTAGGTTCTACATCCTTAATATTCTATCCAACAGGGGTGAGATTGAAGAGAGGAAATCATACCATAAAGAACATAGGAATATTTGTGCTCTTCTAAAACTGTCTTAAACTTTGGGGAGAAAGTTATCAACGTATGTATTTTCCCGGGAACGTAAGAAATTAAGTTCTGCCACACCTGGGCCTAAACTACAGGTTCTTGTTGCCAGCGGAATAGAGGGGTTAGGTGCAGCCGGCGGATTAAATAATGTCAGCCGACTCCTTAGATGTTGGCTTAGGTAGACCACCTGCAAGGCTTAAATTCATGGTGATAAGTATAGAAGGTTGCCTACCTCACTGGCGCAACCAGGATCTCTTCCATCTCTCTCATTTCCCATTTGAATGTATAAGTAGGAAAAGGAAAGAGGGGTTCTTACCCCGTTGTCCATCCTTGTCGAACATACGTTTTTTAATGGAGAAAAGAGAGAGATGAAGAAACTCTCAGTGAGCAACTGGTCTACCTTAACCAATGCCTGAAGAATTTAATGACATTTAATTCATCAACTGCATACCTTGAAACAGATTTCTCAATCAGCACGACCACTCTTATTTTCCTACATCAAACTTCAAAGATTATACGTCTACTAAACTTTTTCTGCGCAAGAAAACTCTGTCCAGTCAATTCATAGATAACATTACGTCATTAAAAATAAGACTTGTTCAATAAGGCTCTCTAACGAACTTGAGGATCAAAGAGCAACATTTCGTCCCAAATTGACGTTAAAATTTCTCAGTTCTAGAAGCTTTGAGCTTTGAGGCGTTCTAAGAGGATTCCGATACACGGAAGAATTTCATTTAAGATTTGAAATTTTATTAGCAATGGCGTACTCAGTATTTCTTTCTACCGTTCTCATTTTCTCAATGAAAATACAAGTTATAAACTAAAAAAGACAAAAGGAGTGACTTGTCAATCCCATGTCAAAAATGTTTGTTCTATAATAGAGAAGAGAGAGGGTTAGAAAACGCACCGTTTCACTGCTAAGTTCTGGATAATACTGTCGGTATCGATCAGAATTTATGGCATATTTCGACACTTCGGTATTCAGATGAGTACGATTGTCATGAAATTTCAATCCAACCAGCTATTCTCATTGTGAAATGTTTCAAACTAGAAATTGTAGAGAGGAATGGAGTCAACTGACGCGGGCACAGTGATTATACTCTGTTCACGATAAGAAGGCGGGTGAGAATTCAGGTAGTAACGCACTATTTAGCAACAGTGCGGCTATACCGGCTACTCCAACCCTTCGCAGTGGCCGTTGTTCTTCCGACTTCTCTCTTGGCACGGAGGATTTCCAAGAACTGACAGACTCAAACATTTACACACTTACAGTAAAAATTGCGAACGGTCAGAAATACGAAAAAACGGACGAAATTTTCGCCCTAAAGGGCCAAAACTCGGCAAAAATAGTCGACTTTGAATATTGATGACGCTCATAAATTCGATAATAGACAAAATATCCTGAATTTAATTCGGACGGAAAAATACGAATTTCTGAGAGGCATCAATATTCAAAGTCGACTACTTTTGCCGAGTTTTGGCCCTTTAGGGCGAAAATTTTGTCCGTTTTTTCGTATTTTTGACAGTTCGCAATTTTTACTAGACGTGTGTAAATGTTTGAGTCTGTCGGTTCTTGGAAATCCTCCATGACAAGAGAGATTTCGGGAGAACAAGGGTCACTGCGAAGGGTTTGAGTAGCCAGTATAGCCGCACTGTTGCTAAATAGTGCATTACTGCCTGAATTCTCACCCGCCTTCTTATCGTGAACAGAGTATAGGAGAGTCGACTCCCGACAGAACGAACGGGAAATTGAGTAGATTTATTTCGTGTACAGTGAAAATTTGGAATTTCCTTGACTAGATACCATAGTCGATTTGAGATGTAAGTACATGTATCGGAGGGCAAAAGCCAAAACGTCTTCCCACTCTAAAATTTCGAGCTCTTCTAGTGAAGAAGTTTACGCTTGTAACTGTCGAACGGAGATATAGCCGTGGCCAAAAAATCACCTTTCATTCTCTTGGTTCATATGATCACGTGTTACAAAAGGACAGATACAGAGGCTGCAGTCACTTGATAGTTCCTCTGTTGTATCTCATTCTAACACATATGTTGGAATGGGCGAAAGAGAGAGGGAAAAACCAATTCCTGGCTACGACTTTGACCAGAGGTAAACTTGCGCGAGTACAGTATGAACTCGAGTCGATGGGACCAACGGGAAATGGTCTTGACTTGACTAAACTTTAGGATTTTTAGTGGTGAAGAACACTAAAAGCAAAAGACACAGCTTAGTTAAAAAATAAATAAATAAATAAGAGGCTAAAAAAAAATTAAGCGGCAGGGCAGAATGCGCTGTCTGACAGTGGAAAGGAGTGTACTGGGGGGCTCCAAAAGATCGCTAGACGGAGCAGGGACGCACCTGATAATCGCTGTTTGGCGAGTGTCGTTCCTGGGGTGAATTCGCGAGGAGTGTATCCGATTCCAAAATAACCATGGGAGTACTGATGGTGGTGTTGATTCCTGGTATTTCACTAATAAACATAACACGGATGGCGAACTTGGGGGGTGAAAAACAACGATATTTAAAATCCACAAATCGCGACACCTGACGACGGGGCGTGAGCCGAGATCAAGGAGCGAACGAGCACTGACTAGAAAAGGAACGAGAGAGGAGCGAGGAGTGCGAAGCGATAGCGTGGCGAAGAGAAGAGAAGAGAGAAGAGAGGAGAGCGCCATCGGAGGAGGGGGGGAGGACGGCTGGGATTCAAAAGTGGGGAGGGGGTGGGAGAAGGGGGGAGGAGGCGCGCGTAGGACGCGCAGTCGTCGACGCCGCGCCGCGCAGCACAGCGCCAAGTTCCGGAACGCGCCCGAGAGGTGGAGGACTCCAGACGAGCGGCAACGAACCAACGAACAAACGAACGAGCGAACGAGAGGGAGGAAAAATGGAAACCCCTACTGTCCCCCCAGTGCCCCCCCCCCTGTCTATCCCTTCCACCAACCCCGAAACGCTGTGGGTGGAGGAGCCTTAAAGCGTAAAGCACACCACGTGAGCGCTAAGCGCGACGGGCGTCCTGAGGGTAGATGAGCAATCTGGCAACGCAGCGGAACGCAGACAGGTCCCACTCGTCTGTCCCGTCCCTGCGTCCTGACTGGTCCCACCCCTCCTCTGTCTATAGCGCGGAGGGATTGAATGGAAAAGAGGAGCCCCCTCTCCTGCCCCGCCTGTCTACGGCTACGACAGCGAGTGGGGCTATGCAGCTCAGACAGTCTTCCCTTCTGCACAGTGTTGCCAAACTGGTCTTGTCGACCTGGAAAACAGAAGAACGGGGCAGAAGTGACGAGGTGATTAACCTGGTCGTGGTCGACCGCAGTGGAATACAATGTAAGTAACGAGTAAATTGGAAGTATAAACTGTTCCACATAAGTCGCAGGGGGTGTTCAATCGATTTCAAATTTTTAGAGGGGTTTAAAGCGAATTTCACTATAACACATGCATCTAAGCCCTCGACTTAATATTATAAACCAGAGTTGGGCAAAACACGTAGTATTCGTAAATTTTTTGAATTGTATTCAACGATAATCAGGTTAGTAAGAATCACAATAATTCAATTTTATTGCTTTAGGCATGGAGTCCATCCATGTATCATTTGAAATCAATCAGCCCTGTTTATCGTCGAGCACAGGTATACCAGTGGCGTAGCGTACAATTTGGCAACGTTGCAGTTCGTCCATTTAAACCCATGAAAAAGATCGGGTGTTCGTTGAAGACCTTCGCATTCGACCTATGACATGGGTTTAAACGGACACAAAACAATGTTGCCAAATTGCACGCTACGCCACTGAGGTATACTCGTATATTTACGAATCCCAAATACTGGGGATTGTTTGATTCGAATACTGTCCCATCTACCCGGCTGTGTTGAAAACCCAGCCGAATCAATGACAGACTAACGAAGCGTACTTACAACAGGACTCTCAAGTGTGAAATAATACAACTGCAAACTGCCGAAGGCGAGGATTACTTCGAATTGCCATTCAAAGGTTTGACGATTACTGATTACTTATCTAATAGTAATCGTATAATCGATTACACACCCTCATCAGCCAAAATCTGATGTACATCAAGAATTCTGTAATTGACAGTATACATAAATCCCCGCTTTTTTGAAGTAAGAGGGCGAAGCCGACACAGGCTGATATAATCGGTGCAACTCCGCCTTCAATTTTTAAGATATGCAAAAACCGATCACTCAGGTAGGAATAGTTGATGACGTATCGAGGCGCACCATAGGAACTAACAGAACTATAGTCTTTCTTTTTTTCGTCCTATTTGAAAGCATGTGGTAGAAAAAGACAGAGATAGCGGCTGACGATGGAGTCCTCTATTTCTATCCTTTCCTAACACAAGTGTTTACTAAACAAGAGAGTGAAGAACAACTTCCTAGATCCACCACCGCCACTCTAGATTTTTAAATGACGGCTTACAAACAATAAATGGGTAGTTAAAACTATTTCCACGTAAATGTTTGCTATTTTTACATACCTTAAAAAATTGAAGGCGGAACGCATACCTTAATAGGCCGCCGCGGCATGCACAATAAATCTGTTTTCGCACATATTTTTGATAGTCTTTAACCTTCGAAAGATAACGTAGACCAGCGGTTCCCAACCGGTGCGGTGGTCCGCGAAGACCTTGCCAAATTTCCCCCGTTTTTTCACTTTTTTTCGCCGAAAGTGGCAACGTTGCATTTTGTGACTAATAATTTTTTATGTAGCAGGAAAAAAAAGAGTTGTCTTTGCTAGGGAAGTAAGTTATCATTTGAACAAGTCATAACCTAAAATTTAGCTTATGACCGCAACGCTCCCACCAGGGCAGGTTAGTTTTTATTTCTCCCTTCCATTGTTATAGGGGGGGGGGGAAGTCATCGACTTTTCATTTTTTCAAGTGGTGGTCCGCAGCATCCACCGATCGTCCGATTGGTGGTCCGCGACCAAAGAAGGTTGGGAACCGCTGACGTAGACCAATGGTCCTCAAAAATAACGAAATAGTAGAAACCATACAATTTTAACGAAGCTTGATTTATCAGAGTACAAGGCTATCAATACCTGCCATCGAGTGACAGAATAAGGTCCATTTTCTGGAAAGTAATGAACTACGCGACAGCTCAGAGTAAGTTGATACCGAAGACAGCAATATTGATACACCATACATTTTAAACATTCAGCTGTCGTGATAAAATATTTCGCTAAAAGGTGATTCACACAATAAAATACTTTTCCCTAGACTGGCATGATGATAATAAAATGCATTTATCTAACGAGTGATCAGGGGAGTAAACGAGTCATCAGCTTTGCTATAAATAGACTCGCCTTTTTCCACCTTTTGAATCGCATTTCATTCATTTGTTCAAAGTATAAATAAATACGTACTCTCGAAGACTCGACGTGCGTTGTTCTGACATAATCGCAAGAATAAATGTTTTGCTGCGGAAAAGAATGCTAAGTTATCAAGTAAATAGAGGAAAAAAAAAGCCGGGAAAACTACGAGATAAAGACCATTGTTTCCTTAAGTAATTCCTCGGTGTTAAGAGCTTGGTAATTTATATGTTTAAGTAGACGTTTTCAAGTCTTAATCTCGCGAAACTCGCGGATATAATCTTATACAAATCTATACCCTTGATTTTCGTTTACATCGCGCTCCTCTAAAGAAAGACATACGTGGAGGGGAAAACTATTCGGTTTGACTTTTAACAAGAAAAAAAAAAAAGAAAAAAAAAGGCTATCATCTTTCTTGGGTATGCTTCCAACCTTAGCTGGTTCCCAGAAAAGTGGTTGAAATTGAGGAGAGAAAAGAAGAATCTTATAAACTCGTAAATGCTTCTTTTCCGAGATCGAATTTAACTATAAGACGTTCTTGGCAACTTTGATACCTGACTTTATCTCGAACTGACATTTTCTCGAATACCGAAGCTTTGGATTCTTCGAGTTATAATCAAAGCTTTTCAAAACTTCTAAAAAGACATCCGGAGATTTCTTTCATCAAGAATTGAAGCAGAAGTTCAAAAAAATATCGAGGATGAAATTGAAAGATCGAGTGCAACAAGCAATATCCTTAACTGGCTGCGATTCAGGTTAACATTTTCTTTGAATGACTTTCATGGAGTTAGCTCTTACAGTGCACTACAAAGAAGCATCGAATGCACTATAATGGATCCAAGAACTTGCTCTTCTCTCTCTCTCTATTCCTATAAGGACGCATGCGTTAGAAAAGGAAAGAAGAGGGTGCGAAAATCTCGTGACTGCCCCTGGTCTGTCCTTTTCTAACGCACGCATTCTATAATGGGAAAAGAGAGAGAAGGATGAATTTCTGGATCCGCCAGTGATCGAATGTCAGTGATTTACATGCACACCAAGAGGCATGAACATTGAACGCTCGCGGGGGAAAATCAGGATTAATAGTTGTCGGTATTTTTTCCTTCTTCTTCGATTTGAAGCGGGTTGGTGTTAAATATCTGATATCTACGGCCTCCATTGAACATCAAGTATCATCACATTCTGCTTCTGAGTCAATGTCAATAGACTGATGACTATGGTAGTTCGACGAGTCTGTGTAAGAGCGAGAGAGAGAGAGAGAATACGATGACGGCAGTAGCCGCCCCTACGGAAAATTCTCAATCGCTCTCCTTTCTCTATGCTTATTTGCCATTTAAACATATGCAAAAGAATCGATTTCTTTGGGGTGCAATTCCACCTCCTGAAGATCGATTGTTTTACATAGTTTTAAATTAAATAAATGGAGAGAGTTTGTTGTTGCTTCATTGCACGAATGCACGAGTCGCCGCTGAGAGAAAGTATCCAAGGTAGATGATGGTACGAGAGAGATGAAGAGAGAAAGAAAAACCAAAAAAAAAAACAAAAAACCTATTCTTCTATCTTTTATCAACTGTTACCAAAGCTGTCGTTTTGCGGATCTTAAAAGGAATTGTTACACTCATGGATGATTATACACCGGTTGACAAAAAGACTACACAACACAGTTCAGCAGTATGACTAACAATAAGACGCACGAAAATACTCTGATCTGATCTGATCTAGAATCTTTCTTCAACTGATGGAATCATCGGATAATATCAAAATTCCATCAAATTTTAAAGTCAACGGTATTTCTAAAAATTCCATCAGTAGATGCGAGAACATTGCGGATCGGAATATTTTCGTAGGTTAGTCACACTGCTGACTTGGACTGTGTGACATTTTTGACATTCGATGGAAGGATCGGTGAATAAAAAAATTCCTTGTAAGATCCAAAAACATATAGAAAATGAAAAAGATAAAAAATACCCTGAGCGCGCCGCAGTAAGATTTCTGCATCGCTAAGGGTCTATGAGATTGAAAAAAAAAATCCCAATCAGTGGGAAAAAAAGAATAAAGAAAAAAAAATCATTAAAAATCATCGGTTTCGACCTTTTAAGCTAATTTAAAACTTCAGTGACATTTCTAGGTTAAAATACCTTATTAAAAGTGTTTCCTTTTATTAAAATTGGATTTGAAACTTTATAAAAGATAAATTGAGGGGAAATTTATTTCTGTTTTTTGGCCATTTTTTGACGATCACAACCCACGCAGTGCATCGCGATAGAGGTCTGTCTTAAAATAAATTCTGATTACATTTTTGTCTCAACTCATTTAAACATTTATGATTACTTATGTTGCGTTTTTAAGTCGTAGGAAACGAGAAAGTTAAAAAAAAAAAAATGGACCAAGAATGGTGGAAATGGGCAAGGTTGTTGTTGTTATTGTTGTGGTTTTTTTTTTTTTTTTTTTTTTTTTTTTTTACGAAGGTCCAAAAAAACACGTAAGAATTTGTACCGTAAAATACGAACTTAAACTTCCTGAAAATAAGGAACAAATGGAAGAACGTGATGATAAATTTGACCCACATTCAATTTAAGGGCAAAGAGGAAAAAAAGAAACGGCAAGAATTTCTGAGAACGTTTTAAAATCCAATCATTTGTTTGGTCAGTTCTTACGTTTCTTTGATTGATGAAAAATTCGAGCGCGTATCAAAAGAAAAAGCTGTATAACTTGGGATATAACTTGGGTATAACCGAGGGATATTCACAAACAAATCGAAAGCACTTGAACATAAGAGGACTGATAGAATGAGACTGAGGGAAAGAGAATGGTAATCCCTTGGAGGTTTTCCGCGGAGAAAATGCGGATTCAAAGGCTTTGATAGTTTAGAGACGATAAGATTTCCCGTGGATTATATCAGTGAGGAGATAAGTTAGGACCTCTGGGCGGATGCAGTACTGTGTAGCTCAGCTCCAGGATGCAAAGACAATAAACATTGTCTTTTATTATAACAGCAGATATTTTTACCATTTTCCGATTGACGTCAATCCCTATTCCCGGCTCCTCCCACCCCACCCTGCCCCGCCCCCTCCTTAATCCGTGCGAGATCGCGGGGGACCATTATTTGAGAGCGCGAGGTTGGAAACTAATCGCGTGTCATCACAGAATATTTTACCAGAAAAACAACCTCGTGGTCGGCAATTTGTACCATTAATTACATCATTTGAATGCCAAAGACGATATCAGAATGTTTCGCGACTATCGCCATTACTCCCTTTTTATGAAGAGTTTAAGTGACACAATCAAAGTTATGAGTTGACCTAATTTAAGTTCTGGTATTTTAATTGTCGCTCCACAGTTGTCGATTTTATTGTTTCACGGAAACCCTTATTCGATCAAAGATTTTTCCAATTTTACTGTCTAAAAATCCAGCTTTTAAGCTTTTACTTCGGGATTATTGATAAAAGAAATCAAAACTGGCTCTCTCAAAAAGTGATATTTAAATATTTCTCCTACACGATGTTCATTTTGCCTATTCGCCTAGTTGAAGGCGCTGGGCGCTCACAGATATCTGTCCTCTCTCTCCACACATTTGATTGCATGAGTAAAAGTGACAAAGATAGGGGCCAAAGTTACAAGATGGCCCTTCGCCCCTTCGATCCTTTAATTTCTTGCGACTGCGTTTCAGGCAAGTTCGCAGTTCTATTTATCCGCAGTTTCTTTTTCTGACCTTAAAACTTAGTCAAGTTCTTATTCCCTCCTCCCACTATAAGCAAACTTTGACACGTCTTGCACCAGTTACCCTCCATAATGTGAGAAAGATGAAAGCTCGTAATCTACCTTGAGTGTCATAAAGCTCTTGTCCCTGCAGTGCATCACAAAGACTGCTGAAAATACCCGGTTGCCGCAGTAAGAATTCTGATTAATTACTCCCTGGTCGGAATTCCTGAGAATGCGGCAGGAATTTTAGTAAATGTGACCGGAATTCCGGAATGTCCATACATTTAATCGGAATTCTGGTTCAGGAAGTATTGAAAATGATTCTTGATACGTTAACCAAACATATTTCTCAAATGAACAAACAGGTCCTAAAAGGGTTATGACGCTAGATCTGGCGACTTTTTAATCCACAGAAAGTTTGATAGTTTCGCGACTTTTGCGTATAGCGTGCAGGGAAAAATGACAATGAAGGCCGACCGTGGAATCTCGCTGTGGAATGAACGTCGATTCCGGCGCATTTAAAGTCGAACTGAATCTTAAAACAAAACAATCTCTCTCGTGCGACCTTCATTGGTTAATCAAGGTCCAACAGATAAATCAAACAAACGGTAGAGAAGTAAAGGGCAGATTGGGGGAGGGGGGAGGGTCCGAAGGGAGGAAGAGGAACGTCTGCTAGACAGTAAATACTCGTAAAATACTTTAATTAGCCTGTCAGTTTAAAGGGATAAAATGGGTGCGCGTTTTTCATCGAGTAAACTTGCCTTAGTAACTCATAAAGTATACATCCCGTGTTCCGTATCCCGATCGACATTAAGAGTGAACCTTTAATTTTGTTCCTGGCGGAGAGAATAAACAGAAAGGTCGATCAAAAAAAAAAAAAAAAAAAAAAAAAAAATGAAAAAAGTTGAGGGGGGTTTTTTACCCACGTGTTACCCTCGAGTTGAAAAGTTTCAAGTTCGAAGGACGGACGACACAAGCTCGAGTAGGGTGACCACTGTGACCGCAGTTTTCTTGATGAATGAAATTCCGTGACATTTCCGGGTTTCCATCAGAGTGGAAGAGTCGGAATTAATTGGTGTGTCTCGCTCGCATAATTTTATAGGTTTCTGGATCGTGTCCCCCCCCCCCGCGTGTAAAGTATGAGAAGGAGCTCATCGTGAGCACAGGAAATCTACCGGCAGCAGTGCACCCTTTGTTCGCAGACTCCAAAATCAGCTATGTAGATGGTAAATTCTATACCAGTCTTTTTTCCGCGTGATAAGTCCAAATGTCACAGGAAACTTTAACGTAAGTTTTAAAGGTCAATAACGATGAATTTGATGACTTTTTATCGATGATCTTTGGCCACTATTTCTTCGATCTCCGAACGCAGTGCGTCATAGGCGGACCGTGACCAAAAAAGTGGGGGGGGGGGCTAAAAAGTGATTTTTTTTTTTTTTTTTTTTTGCTTCCCCTAGCCCCTGGTACGGTCCGCCTATGCAGTGCGTTGTCCTTGAAATCTAGCAACGCTGCCTCACGCCAAGGGAGCGTGCTTTATTGCGCGAGAGTGGTGGTGTGGTGGTGGAGGGAGATGCCAAAAATATATAGTTAGCAGCTTGCACAAAACTGTCATAATTTCGCGTTATTTCAAGCAGCCCGCTCGCTCAAACATCAATGAAGATAACAAAATTAAGTCTCCGAAAAGAGTTAGGTTGCGGTGCCCCGAAAAAACATCCGCCATATATTTTCGTTGCATGGTTTTAAACTTTTAAATATAAAACAAAACAGGTGGCGTCCGTAATAATACCCCTCCCTCCCTCCTCCTCCACTTCTAACGGCGTGAAAACAAACAAGAAATGTTTTCTCCCATTCTTTTGAGCGATGGTTTGCAAGCGGTTATAAAACAGACGCAATATACTAATGGCATAAGTGCATAAGGAAGTGGCCGGCGCAGTAAGAACGCAGTTTCAATTGCGTTGTCGATATCCACACCCAGCTTCAGATGTATTATGTGTTATGTATATGCCGCTCGGTCGGAAAAGATTACAGGATTCGAATGTTTATTCACAATTCAATGAGTTTAAACTTGGGATCGTGTATATAATCATTTCTGACATTGGCAAAATTGTGCTAAGAGGAAGGTTTTGTGTGCGATTACCGACCAGGGCTGCCGTTTTGCGTAGAATCAATGCTATTTTTCAATTCACCGACGATTCCACCGGTTGAGAAAAGATTACGCAGTTCAGTTCAGTTCATGACTGTAATGCACGAAAATACTCTGATCTGTAATCTTTCCTTAATCTGTGGAAACTCCGTTGATTAATTAAAATATCCGCAAGTTTTTTTAAGTCATCGACGACTCCACCGGTTGAGGGAAGATTACAGGTACGAGTATTTTAGTTTATTACAGGCATGCACTGCACTCAACTGCGTAATCTTTTCACAACCGATGGAATCATCGGTGAATTGAAAAATAGCATTGATTATACGCAAAACGGCAGCCCTGGTGATTACCGACAGTGCCGTACTCAGTCAAGGGAAAGTTCGCCAGCTAGCGGGAGGCCCGCCTTTTATAAACTCGCGGGAGCTAAATCGCTATTAAATTCCGGGAGAATGCGCTGACCTTCCCCATCGATACGATCACAGGTGCTAGAGAGGACAAATAAAAAAACAACTATCGAGAAAAGTTTTGCAGACTGACAAATCATTTCCAGTGGCATAGCGTGCGATTTTGCAACGTTGTATTTGGTCCATTTAAACCCGTGTAAAAGGTCAAATGGGAAGGTGTTCACCGAACACGCAATAGTTCGATCTTTCTCATGGGTTTAAATGGACAAACTTCAGCGTTGCCAAAATTTGTTACTTTAGCCAACTGCAGTTTTCGCCTATAAAGACATCGAGAAACAGTCCAGATATAATCAAACGAAATTTTAAAGAAAATTTATGGTAAGGGCTGGTAGCAAACAGTGCGTTACTAAAAAAAAAAAAAAAAAAAAAAAAAAAAAAAAAAAAAAAAAAAAAAAAAAAAAAAAACTCTTAACAAGCTCCCGACTCATACATTTGACTGAGCTCGCACAAATGTATAGCGTTTCTAGGGTCAACGTACCCAACTGAAAGTCCGTAGCTCAAGGCCGCTGCTGTGAACTTTGCACGGAGACTTCCGAGGAACGATTCAAGACTTAGAGGCTGGAGAAAAATTGGATCTGAAGCCAATTCGCCAAATCGTCATTAAAAACAGACCTCCAAATAAATATACTTAGCTCCTTGCCAACATACAATATACTGACCACAGCTAACCACCACGCTGATTCGATGAGTCAGTGTCCAATCCAGCAACGTAACGTGCACTCAGGCAATGTTGAACTTTGCCATACGAAATTTGGAATTGGAGGGGGTCTAGGCTCACTGCATCTAACCTTACCAGTTCGATATTTCTAAAGGGTTTGAATCAATAAAAGCCAACGTTGCCAGACTGCACGAGTCTTCATCTAAAGACTGTCAACGACCATTATAGCAACGGAATGAAACCGTATCTTTGTCGCTATCATAGCGCAATCGAGAGACATCACTGGGACATATTATAATATAATACCGGGAAAAGAATGCGACAGCATAGAGTATGCAGCATGACAGTGGCGGAACGTGCGAGCTGGCAACCACGCTATTCGTCATTTCAACCTACACAAACAACGAACGTGTCGATTTCTTTGGAGCTCAAAGAACTTTCTGAAGATCGAATATTTTACACAGGTTTAAATGGAGAAGTGAATCCGTTGTTTCAACATTCCACAAGTCACCGCTGAGCATTTGTTTTGATTGATCAGCGGCGGCTCGTGGAATGTATTTGATTTAATTGATCAGCGGCTGCTCGTGGAATGTGGCAACAACGTATTTTTTCTCCATTTAAATCCACGTAAAATGGTCGATCGTCGAGGGTTCACTGGATCCCTGAGAAATCGATACTTATGCATAGGTTCAAATGGCAAAAAACATGGTTGCCAATCAGCAAGATCCACTCCTGGGATTGATTGACACTTCAACACTGCGAAAGTCACCGCTGAGCATTTGTTATGATTGATCAGTGGCGGCTCGTTCAATGTGGCAACAACTTATTCCCTCTCCATTTAAACCCACGTAGAAAGATCGATCTTCAAGGGATTCACTGGATCCCTAAGAATTCGATACTTATGCATAGGTTCAAATGGCAAAAAATATTGTTGTCAAAAAGCAAAAGCCATCTCTGTGATTGATTGATACCACACATCTTCAAGGCCGCTCTTCCGATCAAATAGCATCTTGATGGGGATAATTTTCTTTCCTCCTCCGCAAAATTATACAAGGATGGATTCACGGGCTACCCACTCACAGAGTGTCTGTCTTCGAGGACTTTGACGCGAGAACGAATGAAATTTTCGATCACGCAATCGGAAGTTCACGTAAATTGAGCGGGAAACTTCTTTTCCCCCTTTCTTAATTTCAGAAACTCTTGGAAACATTTCAAAAATCGTTCGAAAAATTTAAGAATTTTTTCAACACGTCAAGAAAAAAAGCCCTTTCAATGAGTCGAGTTTTCGCGCGCCAATTCAAACTAAGCGGATAGATATAAACGGTATTCCTACTCCACGGGCCTTGTTTTTGCCCTTGTCATGAATTGAAGGCGCTACATGATTCGATCTTTTAGAAGTCCACAGATCAACGATTTAATAATGCTTTGAAATCACGCTACTTTAGAGCAGTCAAAATGTCATTCTGCCGGTGTTGAGTCTTAAGCGGACACTCAATGTCTTCATAACGTCCGGAGGAAATTTGAAGGAAATTTTGAAAAAGTCTTGAATTGATCTGAAATGTCTTCTTTTGAGCTTAGAGGGTGTTCGGCGAAAACAAAAAATCTTTAATGGGCTTTACTTCCAAATTACATTTTTTCGTTAATTTACGGTCCGTTACTATAGAAAGCGCTGAAAGAAAAATTCAATCATTTTGTCGGCCATCTGAAGCAGGTGCATATAGGCGTAAGTCGAATCGAACATTTCAAAATTTCCAAACTCATTCTAATTTATTTAACCGCGACCAATAATTCAATTACTTCGATTCATATTTTTCTTTGATTCTATGACTCATGAAGAACAAAGGAAAAAATAGTCACAGTTATTCGTACATGCAGTGCACTTCGAAAAATTTACACGGAAAAAAATAACTCGTAGAATCTTCCATCTGCTTAGCTGATTTTGGAGTCAACTATCAAGTATGGTAAATTTTACTAAATTATCGTAAACTGTACCAAGAAACTAACTTAATTTACCATAATGTGCGTTGCATTTACCACTTGATAGCTGACACCAAGATGGTAGATTTTACCAGTCTTTTTTTTTTTCGTTTAAAACGTGAGAGATGATCATGAAACGTTGGATTCACCTAACACCTATACGTCAGGTCAGATGGACGACGATTTGGTACCTTTAGATATTTTTATGCACGGAATAAAAACTACGGTGAAAATAACCATACGGATATCTGATTTTGGCACCTGCTAGATGTTATGGTAATGTTAACCAGAAGTATACTATGTTTTGACTAGGTACTAGGTGATGTTACCTGATTGCATGTCGAATTTACTCAAAGTATCGGTAAATGTACCATACTTGTGGTCAAGTTTACCATAACATCTAGCAGGTGCCAAAATCAGGTATCCGTATGGTTATTTTCACTAATCTTTTTTTCCGTGTGATATTTCTTTAAACATTTTTGGCGTCTGCGAAACGTCCAGTTACCATGGAATTACCCTTCCGCATCTCACCGGTCACCGGCACCGGTCCTTCATCTGACTTCCGAGTCCGACCTCAGACAACAGCCTATCCGCACGCCCCACGGGGGTCAGTGCACCCAGCTGAAAAATCGACTTTTCCCGGCCCTCGCAAGCTCCGCCTCCTCGAACTTTCCGGAAAGACAGCTAACCTGAGGCGCGGCGCGGCATCTGATAGGACACCGCAGCAGGACTCAGGGAGTGGCGCGGCGAAGGAGGGAAGAGAGAGCAAGGACCTTGCTTGCCGGAGTTAGACCGGCGGCTGCGACCCATTATCCAGGCGAGGAGGAGCCCCCGAAGGACGAGCGGGGGGGTCCCTCTTTCCACCAGTGGGGCGGGATGCTACTCTGAGATGTGTGTCGAAGAGAGGCTATTCGCCTCTTGGATCGCGAGTCGAGAGACGCGCAGCTCTGCACGCACGCATGCACGCACGCGGAGGCGCGTCGCGTCGCGGCAGCACGGCTAGCACGCTTCGATCCTAGAGAAAAATACTTCTTCGGCAATGTATCGCCCTCCCTGATCTGATGCCCTGATGCAATCCTAGCAGCATTGATGAGTGGTGAATGATGAGTGGCGTGCGTGACGTGACCGAAGACGTTTCAGAGGAAGGTAGGAGGAGGCAATATACAAGAAGAGCATTGACCAGCGCAGAAGCATGCATGCTACTCGCGAACCATCGATCTTCATTTTCCTCCCATTTCCCATTTGAACTAATGGAATACTATCGATTGATGAGAAGAACCTCTTACGAATCGACACTTTTCCCCAAAAAAATCGCAATTCCCTAGGCACCAATGGCATTGGTACTTCAAAACCGGCTAACTAGTGATTGGGTGTAAACTGTATATCGTTGGCATAACTGAAGAGCCGAACTGTAGGAGATAGATTCCCCTTTTCTTTAGCCGAGGGATTACCTTCATTCTAGTCCGAGAGAATATTGAAGAGTCGCTCTTTGGTCTACGGGTCCGCAAATCCTACAGGCGGCTCTGCCTAGCTCAATTAATTCCCTACCCTCATCAAAAAGTTCGTCAAAGTACTTCCGAAATATCCATGAATATAAATTCAAATTAGACGATACCCGATAACCTTAAGACAAGTGTAGGGTTGCGCCGGTTAATCAAAGCATCGCCGCTAGCGCTGACAACGACTTTCAGTTGATACCACATTTTCGCAACTTTCACGCGACCCCTTCATCAAGTTTTTCTAAATCCCCGAAGAATTTGTCTACCTTAAGTTAAGTTGGGCTTAAGCAGGGTAATCAAAAAAATTGCCGCTAGCGTTAACAACAAAGAGTATATATCTCACTTTCGCAACTTGTGTAACCCATTCATCAAGGTTTTCAAAGTGAGGCTCTTGCAAAGTTTAGCTGCAGGGGATTGAAGAATTGATTTTTGCATAAAAACCTGTAAAAATGACGATGGGTACACTAAAAAATCACAAAATTCACTCTCAGAATCGGGCTTAGTAGTAAGATGTAAGACGCAGGTATCATGGGAGATTCCTATCTAAATTGACACATATTTCTGTGTTTCCTTATAGAGAGGGAGAGAGTGACAAATTAGACAGGAATCTCCCGCATGATACCTACGTTGAACCGCCATTACGGACTTGGAAATTTTAGCAGTTATTTGAGTTCATTACTGAAATATAGACGTTCTTAGTGCGTTTTTGTGATTTTCGCTGGTTTATACATCTGATTGGACTTTTAATTTGCCCACAGCAAAAGTTTGCAAGAGCCCCTTTCCCGAAGAATTTTTCTACGGCGAGATAATATCCTTCGTTCCAGAACACCTCACATCAGGGGCGTCATTTCAAGTTCGGCTTTGGGGGGGGGGGGGGGGGCAAAATATCTTATGACCTTTCTTTTTTTTTTTTTTTTTTTTGCTCATCAACATAATTTCAGAGCCAAAGAGCCGTCTTTTGGGGGCAAAAATCGGATGACTTTTTTTCTTCGCTCATCAATATACTTCGTGCCAGTTTTTGAGCCTGACTTCAAATCCTTGGGGGGGGGGGGGGAGGGCAATTGCCCCCCAGCCCCCCTAAATGACGCCCATGCCTCACATAGTTACATTTAAGAAGCTGAATGCTAATTTAAAGTCATTAACTAATACAACCCCTCCCCTCAACAAAAAACAAAAGAGCTCAGCGTTATGAGAGAGCGGCTGTGGGACGCGAGTGAGGAGCGTCGCGCCGCGCCTCCGTGCAGCTTGTTATGAGAGATGCCGCTGCGGCCGGCGCTGCTCCCCGCCGCTCTCCTGCGGAGGAAACTGTGCCATGGCGCGGAGTCATCGTCATAGTCATCGCGCAAGCCGCAGGAGCAGGAGTCATCCAGCGAACGAACGAGCGAGCGAGCGCCGCGCTATGAGCGGATGAGCGGCGTCCACGGGTGAATGAACCAAGAACTTGGCCAAACATTGAACCCAAGAAAGGTCCGATTGATTTTCGCGCGCTGTGAGTCGGCCGCGGATGCCCTGGCTCTCCGCACTCCGAGGACATTAAACTCTCTCATCGTCATCCCATTCCCATTCCCGCGAGCAACATTTTTCTCTCTCTCTCTCTCGGATACTTTTTCATGGAACCGGCGGAAAACTGTTTCGAGTAACTCGAGACATACGAGAGACGCCTCTCCTTGAAGGATTTTCGGCGAAATTAATTTGCGGTCAACTTGATTCCCTTCCGTGTTCCGATATACTCATCGCGATCGCCGCCGTTTCGCGGAAAGTAACTGGAATTGACTTGCGGCGAGTTGAACGCCTTTCAAGAAAATGATCCGCAACATTTTCTTCCGAGATGAGAGATAAAAATATTTTGTGTTATTGTGTTTTCGATGGATCTTGTATGCCTGACCTATTCCTGGCGGAGGGAGGACTTGATGTAGCGAGCTCAACACCGATAAAGAAAATACATACGCTTTTCCTCTACGAGAGCCGTGGCAAACATGAAATGTGACAGAGCGCGTTTCAGATGATATGAGTTTTTTCCAGAGGTGTTGGGGCGTGGCGCGGCTTACCGATAATTTTTGGTGAGTTTTTGATTTTCATTCGTTTAAGTTTAACCCTCTAAGGACCAGGTTAGTTCAAAATAGAGTTCCTATATTTAGAGAGTTAAGACAAGAGAAACCATGGGCGCCGCCATTGGATGCGATTTTGCACATTTGTTTACATTCTGAGGGCCGTTGTTGTGTTTGTGTCCACAGCAAAGATTACAGTGCCGCTGAGTTTCTAATGATGTAATCTTTTACTGCTTTTGTGCATCGACATCCATTTACGCTTTGAAAGGTTCTTTTGGGATTTTTAGACATTCTTGAGGCGTTTCATGATTAAAATTTACAGATTCGTCGATATTTAACTCTTTATCCGTAAAATACTGTTGGTAAACAACTGCGATTGTAAACAAAAGTGCAAAATCGCATCCAATGGCGGCATCCGTAGAGCCTAAAACTCATCGACCAATCAGAAGTTGACTACCCTCTTGTCTTAACTCTCTAAATATAGGAACTCTAGTTCAAAAGAACGCCACTCTTCCGTTTTTATAGGGAAGGTAGTTAACTGTTCGTACTTGGTGGAGTTGGAATTGCCTATACGACGAATTGAAGGCGCCGGAAGACATCTTATCTTGTAGGGTATATTCCTCAATAATCGCATTTATCCGGAAAGAAGACTAAAACAATGTGAAGTAGGCTAGAAGAGAAAAACGAGTAAACTCGAGCTTGGCCCATAAAGGGTTAGGTCACGACAAAAGTTGTCGGCTAATTTGACATTTTGCTTTTATAGCGTTCCTCAATGAAAAGCCAACGCTCGAATTATAATTGTCATTCATTTTTACTACTTAACATGAGAAATAACGTTAGGAAATTCCAAAGATTATCATTTAGGTGCGGCCAGGGCTTCGGACCCGAGCATTTGAACAACGGTTCCGGGTCCGGGTCCAAGAGAAAATGAATCCGCAGGGTCCGGGTTCGGGTCCGGTCCAAAAAGAAGCGAGTCGTCAGGGTCCGGGTCCAGGTCCGGGTCCATTAAAATTTTTTGGACCCGGTCCAGGGTCCGGAACCGGTTCTGGACCGGTTCTTGAAGGGTCCAAGTAATTAGTCGATAGATTTGGGCTTATTCATAGTTAAACTTTTTTATGCAGAAAGGGACACATTTTTCTGTTTACGCAAAAGGGAACTAATGAACAAGACAAGAAACTCATAGCAGTTCCTAAACCTTCTTTATAAAGTCATCCAAACAATGATCTGGTGAATAGCAAAGAACAGAGCTAATTAAATGATAAAATAGCAACGGGGTTTTGTGTCCTTTTCTTCCTTTTTTTCTTTCCTTTTCATTTCTTTTCCTCTCTTATTTCTTGCTTTTTTTTCCCTCTTTTTTTCTCTTTGTCCTTCTTTTTTACCTCTAATTTACCCTTTTTTCATATGCACACCGGACCCGCTGAGGACCGGTCCTGGCGGGTTCTGAATGAACCCGTCCGAAGGGTCCGGGTCCGGTTCAGGGTCCAGAAGTAAGACATTTTCGGTCCGGGTCCGAGTCTGGGTCCAGAAGAGAAAAAAAAAATCGGTCCGGATCCGGGTCCAGGTCCAAGCAAAAAAAGGGGTCCGGACCGGTTCCGGGTCCAGGACCGGTCCAGGGTCCGGAGCCCTGGGTGCGGCTTTACTTTCGAAACGATCTTTAATGTAGGTGGACCCCGACCAATCATCTTTGGAATTTGTCCGACGTTATTTCTCGTTTACATGATGGAAATGAATAAAAATGAATTAGGGCTTTGAATTTTCACTAAGAACATTTTTTAAAATAAAAAACAGTGAAAGTTTTAGGAGAGTTTTGTTTAGATTTTAAGAACTGAAAATTGAAAATTTGCATGAAATTGTCGGCCGGGGTCCCTCGGCACTTTTGGAACAAGCTCTCTTTTCAAAGCGACTAAAAAAATTTGAGTATACTTATCTCAGTCGGTACTTCAATAATTTTCACGGAAGTGATTCACAAAAAGTAAGAAGCGATCAACCTCATTTCATTCGGCGAGAGGATGGTCATCGACGTTTTTTTGCTAATTTTTCAAAGCTAATTTTTGTTACAGAATAAATTTCAGCCGTGCTCCAACATATTGTCGCCAATCGATTCGGAGAGAGCAACCGGACATTTAACTAAAAGGGAAGTCAAAATGCCACCTCAACAAATTTATTGAACCCCAAACTTCCCGAGTGGGAATTAATGTGGGTGTTGCGATACAACTATAAAATTAAGTTTTCCGATGAAACTGATATACGTTTCCAGAATTTTCTTCTGAGGCTCAAAATTTTCCCGAGAGACATTCCTTGGAAAGCAACGTAGCTACAAATTCCGTGAGGTCATCGCCACTGCAGATCATTATTTACAAGCGAAACTTGTTAAATTTTCTTTGAACTGAACAGAGAATAAGTGAGATTTTCGAAGAATATTATAACCTCGGGAATTTCTCATTTGCGTTTCAAAACGTCCCGAGAATAATTGACCAGGAGGAAAAGATTAAGACAACCTTGAAATTTTTCCAGAAATCGCAAAAATGTTTACCGCAACCGTTTTGTACTTCATTTTCACACCACTAAAATCCTTCACAATTCGTCACGTGACCGCAAACATTACCAGCATCAGAAAAGTTTTTAGTACGAAGAGGTTCTGAATTTACAATGGGAGTAAATCGTTTAATTCTTGGAAATATGTTTTTCCCCCTTTTAAATAGAGGACGCTAAAAATACGCATTAGAAGACTACATAGAACGAATACGATGGATCACTTGCTATGATGCCCTGATTTTGCAACAATTTCTGATCCCCCCCCCCCCCCCCCCCTACAGAAAAATTTAACAAATCGCAAGTTTTCACAGGTAAACATTGTTGACGATAAGCGACATTTTTACAAAGAAACAATTGGGAATACGCTTTTCGATAGTTTCTTTTGGAACATTAGAAAAGATGCAAAATTAGTGCAACATGGCAAGCAGTGGCAAAACGCGTGCAATTTGGCAACATACCATTTTGTCCATTTGAACCCAAAGAAAAGGTAACATTTGTTGGTCATCACAGATCATTAGAGAGTTCGATATTTTTCGCGAGTTTAAATGAACACACAGCAACATTGTCAGATTACACGCTTCGCCGCTGATGGAACATTACTTGTCATGTTCTTCCAGTGTTACCTCAGTTTTATTTAAAACAAAGAAATCATGCAACGTTGACACAGACAGGGAAAAAAAAAGAAAACCCGGGGATTTTAAACGTGCGGTAGAGTGCATAGACCTGAAATTGCTACCCCACGCCTAGAGAGAGCAAGAGAGAGAAAGAGACAGATTGATGGGAGGGGAGCGGGGGAGCAATAGAGCAAAACCGTGGCTGCGAGAGAAGGAACGAGGGCCATGAGAAGTGGGGTGTGGTGGGGGCGGGGGAACCACATCACAAGTCCAAGACCTAACCAAGGCCGTGGAGCGTCTAGGCCGTTGACCCAGTATCTCTCCCTTAGCAATTGGGTTTCATAAACCGCACAGCGAAGAAAGGAAAAACAAAACCAGGGGAGACAAAATACTGGGAAATAAGAAGAAAAAAACTCTAGAAACAGAAAAGAGGAATGAACCAGTCAAGATAATAAATCCTTCGAGTAGGTTTTAATCCTATATTTTTTTTTTCCACGCTGTCGCATCGAGTGATGTTTACACAGATACGAAGGTACTAAGATACTCATAGATCCTGGAAAAACACTCATCAATGAAAAGAATTTTTCGCGTTGTGTTTCAAAGTATGGTCTAGTCGCGCCGGGATCCACAACATTTCCCGCCAAAAATATTCTCATAAGTCCTGGAAGTGATGGTGCTCGAGGGAAATTTATGTACATTATATATGCGAGCTGGCAAGCACGCAAACAACATAACTCGCGGTCTTGCAGTCAACGTTCATTCATTGTTAGGTCATTTGGTTCGGAACGTTGATGCCAAATGCGACCGGATTCTTTGACCCATGACCTTTGGATGTAAGATTTTTAAAGAGTTCACGCTCGCCTTATGAGAAATATCTTCATGAAAGTTTTCACGACAGGGGTAAGCTGATGTGTTGTGCTTATAAAAGCCCAACAAATAGTTAGTAAGAACAGAGGCGTACGCAGGATTTTTTTTTAGGTAGGGCTTGCACTGATGAGCGTTTTACTAAAAATTGTCCCCTTCTTCCCCTTCACCCCTAAAAATCGGAGGTGGGGGGGGGCTTCGGGGGCTAAAGCCGCGTACGCCACTGGGTGAAGACGATCTTCAGTCTCGACCCCAAGTTGCAAATCCTTCCTCCTGATTGTTGAAACTTGACCTACGCGAAAGAACAAGGACCGTCCGTGTCCAACCTAAACATTAGTTGTTGGTCTGAGGATAAGACCAATCACACGCAGAGTTGCCAGATTGGGGTGAAAAATCCGTACGTCTTACATTGACTTAAATGGGGACGATACGGCTTTTTACCCTCGATCTGGCAACACTGATCACACGGTACAGACGCACAGTGGAGCGAGTCAATGGGAGGGTTGGACATGCACGGAATATGTGACTATTTTATAAAAATGCTAATTTGAATGTTTTTAAAGTAAAAAAACAAACTATAAAAGGTGATTTTTGTAGGAAATTTTACAAGAAAACCAGTAAAAAAAAAACTTTAAAACGTCTACGTTGAGTATTAACAAAGATACACGCATTTAAAGACGCCACACCAGGTACGGCCTCTCCCATTGACTCCAGTGGCAAAGCGTGCTATTTGGCAACATGGCATTTTGTCCATTTGAACCCACAGAAAGGGTCGAATCCACTGGTCATCGGCGATTCCTTGATAATCCGATCTTTTTCATGGGTTTTCATAAGCCAAATGCAACGGTGCCATATTGCATGCTTCGCCACTGATTGACTCGCTCCATTGTGAGGCGCTAGAATTCAGATAATATTCCATGACCTATCCCAAAGAAAATCTGAGCGCGTATATAAGGGTTGAATTTTGACACGTTCCTCGACTTTCCCTCGAAACTTCCTCGACTTGAAAAGTACATTTGAAATACATGGAAGACGAAAAGAAGATTAAGTCCATCTGGGGGATTTGGGGAGAATAAGGTAAATTAGGAATAAAATTATGAAATATTGAATTATGGAACTGATAAAATACATTGAGAAAATGTTAAATTGATAGAGATATGGGCTGGATAATTATTGAGGAAATTAAATATTGTCAATAGAAAAGGTTTCGATTTGGAGGAAATCACAAGTGCTAATCCAGACCAACCTGAAAATTTTCTCCGAATCTTAACATTTTCTATACCGGAAATTTTTTATTTCCTCAATAAATATCCATTCCATGTCTATCATTTTATCGTTTCTTCAATGGATTACATCAGTTCCATAATCCAATAATTCACAATTCCTCATTTACAAGGAGAAAAAAACTTCGGTTCATATGGAACACGTGCCGAGGGTGTTTGGTTCCGGTAACCGAAGCTTTCAGTTGTGAGTACCGAACTTCAGTTAGGTGTACCGAAGTGGTTCAGTAAGAACGAAATGTGAGTCATAGTATAAGTCACACTTACCGAAACCTTCGGTACTCCCAACTGAAGTTCGGTACTAACAACCGAAAATTTTGGTGAAAACCTCGGTGTTCCATATGAGCCGAAGTTCAGTTCTTATAACCCAATTTTTTTCTCCGTGATAACCTCATTCTCCCCGAAATTTTCTCCACTTGATCCTCATTTTCTTTTCATCTTCCATGCATATTTCGAAGGACACTTTTCATCTCGTAGTTTCGAGGAAAAGTCAAGGAACGTGTTAAAATTTGACCCTAACTAGATTAAGGACTAACTATAGTAATTGAAAACACAACTTAGTGAGTGGCAGTGGATGACCGTAATATCTGGCAACGTTGCATTTTGTCCATTTGAACCCACAGAAAAGGTCGAATCTGATGGTCATTGCCGATTCCTTCACTACCTCCTACACGATCCCTACCCTATGCCCTGATAGTTCGATACATTCCGTTGGTTTCAATGAGCCAAACGCAACGTTGCCAGATTACCACTGATGAGTGGGTTCTAGATTCGAGAGAGAGAACGCATTATCCATTACATCATAGAGACAAAAAAGAAGATAGGACACACCGTGTGCTGCGTAGTCTGAGTCATATTTAAACAGCTTGGAACAGGTGCTCAGGTTGAGGAAGCCCGAAGGAAATTATTTGAAAACCGAGGGAGACTTTGAGGAAAAAGTAAACCAGGAACATAAATACGAATCTTCTTTCGCTGCTAATTTATCCGGTCTAGATGACGATTGTTTGAGCCGCGGGCTGCCTAGATGTAATGAATATTTAATGTTCGGATGTTTGGTTGTTGGTATGAGTGTGATCACCGCTTAAGCCATAGCCCCTGTTGGGCAATGCTGTCATATTTGGTAAAGAAAGAAAAAAAAAGTACAGAATTTTACATCAAGCCACACAGGAAATTCGCATATTTTTCGCAAAATTTGGCAGCACTGGTGTTTGAAGACAGATTTACCTCGATGTTTCATTATTTTTATAATTTTTTCCTCAGACGAACTCAATATTATTAAGCTTCCACTCTATATATACTTACCCGTTTCTACCCCTTGTTCTTCGCCCACTTGTTTTGAGGTTTTGGGCTATTTCGGAGTTTGTTTTTGTACAGGGTGATTTAAAATCCCAGTCAGAAATGTCTGAGGTTATTTAACAGGAGGAGATGATACTTTTTGCTTAGTCGAATAGGTAGGATATGTCTCAAGGTGAAATCACTGTCTATTCGTGCTCATACATAAAACTGATGAAAACTTAACTTTCATAATGGAGATAAAATGGAAAGTTTTTTTTTCTTAAAAAGGGGGAGGGGGTGGAATTTTTTTTTCCATTCATTTTTCAGGTTGCATAGACTGGAGCGAGTTGAGCTGAGTAAATGAGTGACTGATCCATTCAAAGCTTACGGAAACTTTTCATGAAGATTTAAAAAAAAAAAAAAAAAAAAAAAAAAAAAAAAAAAAAAAAAAAAAAATTGAAGACGTTTAGGCGGCAAAACAATCGAACTTCAAATTCAATTTCATTGCGCAAAAACACTCACCACTTTCAGAAGCTGTTTGAGTCATCTCAAGGTTACGGCAAGGCGAGCTGTTATGTTATTCACACCAATCCATGGTCTACATATTTTGGGAGTAAAAGTTGACAACTTTAAACTGTCCACTTCAGTTCGATGACTATACACTGAGATAATTCTTTTTTTTCAATTCGCAGGGTGTATTTCGTTTGTGTTACAGAAACTGCATAGTGAAATATTGACCAAGGGTGAATTACTTTAACCCAAGGAAAATGTCTGCTGCTACGCAAGTAAAAGATTTCTTGTTGTGATAGTGATTCTCCTTCATGCAATCAGAACTTTATTTCGCGCAAGGAAAACTGTAAACGCAAGTATAAACGTGTTTCCTTGTTTTTAAAGAAGTTATTTTTCTCAGAGTAGGAAGAAAAACGGAGGAAATTATTTTACATTGATCGGACGACAAACGGTCCAGAGACCAAGGCACTATGGTCTGAGATCGTCAAAAAGTGGCAAAAAATTAGAAAATAAATTTCTTATCGATTTATCATTTGTAAACTTTTTAGAAAATAAATGTTTTATCAATTTATCATTTGTAAACTTTTAAGACCAAATTGAATAACCGAAAACACTTGTTTCTAAGTAATTTACAAATGATTTTTGATTCCTTTTTTCACTGAATTTTTGCCACTTTTTCCCCCCTCAAAGACCATGGTGCAACAATGTGGTTCAGTGGTCCGTTCAATTGATAAGTTAAGGTCTCAATATCAACATTTAAAGGAAACGAACAAACGACAAACGATGGTTCGGGATAGAGTGCGATTGCTGCGCTGCTTCGAGTTGAATTATTGACGTCACGATGGTTTTCGTTCACTCATTTCTCTTTCCTTTCTTACTTTCTTTCTTTCTCTCTCTTTCTCTCTCTTTCTCTCTCTTTTTCTCTTTCTCTCTCACTCTCAGTTTTCAAAGCGACTATCTGTATGAGCCCCGGCAATTAGTCGTTAATCGGCCACGAACGTCATGCAATTGTCGACTGAGGCGAGGCAGCATTTTCTAGTCGCCTCACGTAATCATATACCATAAAGTATTAAGCCACTAATCCAGGGTTGTCGAACAGACCTGCGGACGATGTCTGGAAACACCATCAGAACGGAAACTTAAAATAACCTCGAAGTATTCTCTTCTGCGTTCACCGTATGTTCTAGAATCAAGAACAAGAGACTTTATTTTTTCGAATGTATTTTTTTTCCCCCACTAAAATCTGATTTGTCAAAAGAAAGATTTAATTTAAATTTCCCGACAGTTCGCATATGTTTCCCCAAATGGAGTGTAATTCACTAGAAGTCCAGATTTTCCCTGATTCTAGACACCTTGCAATGCAGAGAAAAATTGAGTTACCTAAAGACACCTTATACAGCAGGAGAACCCGAGTAACAAGAATTAGCAGCGACTATCCTTACAAAAACAATTAGTATAGATACATAAAAACGTCAAATCTTTCTGCAGCACCCTCTATTCCTCTATATGAAAACTAAAGGAATACCAAGTACCAAGTACCTGTTTTCAAAGAAAAGTACTTCTCATAACCCCTCATGATTTAACAAATGGAAAAGTGCATGGGCAAATTTTTCATTGATTTGATACCATATGGAGTCAATTACAGCGAAATGAACATCATAGATTGCGAATTTAAAGCATGTGCGATTGTGCGTGGACATTGGACAACACTCAGTGGATTGAAAAATTGATTTTTCCGGACAAAAAAAAAAACAAAATTGTTTTCTTGCTTTAAATACGTTTTAATGTTGATATTTTCTTGAAAAAAAAAAAAAAAAAAAAAAAAAAAAAAAAAAAAAAATCATGTTATCTGAGGCATTCTAAGCTCTGAAATCAGTAATTTTACCATTTTTTATAGTATTTTGCTATGTTAAGTGTTCACAATCTTGATTTTCATCCGTAAGGTTATGTCCAGAAAAACCCATGTCCCGATCCACTGTGCGACAACGCGCGGAGTCGCGAACCCAAACCCTCGGCCTCAACTTTGTCGCCACCGCCGCGGCTTGTATAAAATTTACGCCACACTGCGGATGCGGTCTGGCTGGATGGGAAAGCGACGTGCAGGAGACGTGGGATGACGCATGACGTCGCCCTCAGTGACGTAAATAGTTCCCGCGTGAGCACGCAGTGTCACGTGGTCTGCCATCGCTTTCAAGCGTCTCTTCCTCCACCGTGCTTTGACTTGATTGACACCATCCGACGCAAAATAAAGAACAGAGAGAGAGAGAGAGAGAGAGAGAGAGAGAGAGAGAGAGAGAGAGAGAGAGAGAGAGAGAGAGAGAGAGAGAGAGAGAGAGAGAGAGAGAGAGAGAGAGAGAGAGAGAGAGAGAGAGAGAGAGAGAGAGATAGAGAGGAGAGAGAGAGAGAGAGAGAGAGAGAGAGAGAGAGAGAGAGAGAGAGAAGAGAGAGAGAGAGAGGACGAGAGAGAGAGAGAGAGAGAGAGGAGAGAGAGAGAGAGAGAGAGAGAGAGAGAGAGAGAGAGAGAGAGAGAGAGAGAGAGAGAGAGAGAGAGAGAGAGAAAACAAATTTAAAAAAAAGAAAGGATAGGAAAAAAGAGAGAAAAAGAGCTTTCTGATAGGACCACCGGAACCGTGGTCCTACGTGCCGATATCCGGTCGCGGGAGCTGTACGATCAATCTAATTTGAAAAGCTTGAATGTATTTAAAGCTTTTTCATTGGGGCGTTAAAAGCTTTTCGGCGTTTGTGGGAATGTATAGAAAGCTAGAAAGCTGCGGTGTTGTCGCTACAGAAAGTACCTTGAGATGTCGCAAACATAATATGAGACAAGAGAAATAACTTGGGGCGCTTAAAAGTACAACCGGCATACCAATACACCCACCCAGTGGCAGTGGAGGAAAACATCGCATCGCACACATCCATACTACTAATCTCTACTATCTCCATACAACTAATCAACATCCATGCTTATTCTGCCGTTTGGCGGAATTTGATTAGACATTTTTGATCCACCGATGATTCCATCGGTTAGGTTATACCCGCTCATTTGACAGCCATCTTGCGGATTTCTCTTGAAACGCCTTTTATAGATTTATGAGTGCATTTTGAGACTCTGTAGCGCTTCTAATCTGATTTTCAAGCTTTACCACACTTACCGACCCTCCTATAACAAATTAACAAGCGAAAGTTTGCAACAGACCCATTATCAAAATACCCGGACATTTTTGGAAGTCGGTGAGGGCGACTCCACCGGTTGAGCTTAATTTAAAAATTTTCAGTGATATTTCTAGGTTTAAACGGGCCTATCGCGTACTTTTGCTACAGCAATATAGAACCTTATTTCTTGAGTAAAAGTTAGCAAAAATAACGATGCGCTCGTTATGAAAGTTAAAAACCACTCCTTGACTCAGCAAATCACTTCAATTTTTAGCAGCCCACACTACACTAGACACTATTTGCACCGGTATACTAGAACATATAGACGGACCCACCGCGTATGAGAAAGCAACATCGTAAACTACAAAATGAAGGGAATTTCCGAACATGAAATATTGGCTGTATTTTCTGTCTGGTCTTTTCTGGCTTTCAAAGATTACAAAATAATACAATAAATTTACGCACCTAAACTAAACATACAAAAGTACACAACAGACCCATTGCTAGATTAAAATGTTCTCTGACATTAAATTGACCCTCTTGCGAACTTTTGGTACAGGGGATTGAAGAGTTGATTTTTGCATAAAAATCTCTAAACATGACGATGAGTACACTAAAAAATCACGAAATTCACTCTCAGAATCGAGCTTAATGGCGGTTCGACGCAGGTATCGTGGGAGATTCCTATCTAAATTGAGACATACCTCTGTGTTTCCAAAGAGAACGTGGCATACTAGATAGGAATCTCCCATGATACCTGCGTCGAACCGCCATTACGGACTTGAAGTTTTAGCAGTTATTTGAGTTCATTACTGAATTATAGACGTTCTTACTGTGATAATCGTGATTTTTGCTAGTTTTTACATCAGAATGGACTATTCATTTGCTCACAGCAAAAGTTTGCAAGAGCCCCATTGGTCACGAGCAGTGGCGTACGCAGGACAATTTTTGGGGAGGGGCTTGCACTGAAGAGCGTTTGACTGAAAATTATTCCCCCTTCCCCTCCACCCCTAAAAATCCTATATCTGGGGGGAGGGCTTTCGCCCCCCTAGCCCCCCTGCGTACGCCACTGGTCATGGGTATTTATAAAATGATAAATTGATAAGAAATCAACTTTCTGATTTTTGGCCAAATTTCGTCGAATTCAGACCACAGTGCGCCAATCGGCCACTCCCGCTCGCGGCCACACCGTCTAATGAGCGATGGCGCGCGCGCGCGTGCTTACTGCGCTTATTGCTTGCCGCTCAGAGCTCGGCGCTCGCTCGCGGTGCGCTGAAATTAATCGCGACGCACCTGAAAACCTTGGTCTCTAACGGCTAACCTTAGCTTTTGAGTTCGCTTCTTCTCACCTTGGCCAACTGAACAACTTTTCGAGAGATCGAGTCAACCTGTGCAAGTTGTAGCCGACTGTAAGCGTGAGATACAGTTTACGTGCATCCTCCACGCATGCACAATCGCCAATCGGAGCGCGACGAAGTGTCTGTAGAAAACTTTTGCTACAGCGATAAAGAGGGTAATTCTAAAGGCAATGTTGCCAGATAGTACGGTCTTATAGGCCGTACATTTTCCATAAAACTATACTTAAAATATATGGATTTTAACCTTAAATTTGGCAACACTGAGTGAAACTACTTGAAAATAACGTGTGGGGCATCAAAAAGTTCTTTAAGAAATGGCCAGAACTCTGATAAATAGTTTCTTAAAAAGGAATTTCAGCATTTTTGACGAAAGTAGGTACTAAGCTTTGAGCAGTTTTGTGACTTTTCAGTGTTGAAGTACTAAACAGAATTTTAGAGTAAATCTTGAAAAATCTTAAATTCTATTAAAAAAAATGGAAAAATTTAACAACGAGAATTTTGACGGGATACTTTCTTTTGAAAGTCATAGCACTTTTAATTGGAATTATGGCCTTTATGACCAGAAATTCCGGTATTTAATTAACCATATCACTCTACTAAAGAGGCCAAAAAGACCAAAAATTCTTCTAAAAATGTCAGAATTCTCGTCATAGAGGTTAGAATTTATTTTATGGAACTTTAAATTAGAATTCTGGCCATTTTAAATAGAACTTCTTTCTCCGCGTAAAACGAAATTCCATGACTAGCGTATAGAGAAGTGTAGGCCCGCCTAGATCGCATAATCTTTGGAAAATTTTCAATTTTCATTCCTTTAAATCAAAACCAAACTTGCCTTCGACATTGACCTTTGGATTTAAACGTGTTCTTTAATGAAAACTCACGACTAAAAATTCATTCTCGCATTCATTTCTACCGAGTAATTATTATGAATAAAATTAAAACATTCCAAAGATCATCGGTTTAGAAGCACATGCGCCTAAACGTTACATAGCAATTGCGAGTTTTGGGACCATTAAACGAGGAAGAGAAACTAGTTCTTACTTTTCAAACAGCAAAACACCAGCAGTTCAAATAAGCTTTCCCACTGATTATTCTGATTATTTGAAAATCATTTGGTGGTAACTTCTTGATGCAGCGAGACTTAACTAATAAATTTGAATGGTCCAAAGCAACTAATAACAGTTCTACTTCCAGAAAATCGATTTTTGAGTTGCTATAAAGTTGTTCTTTAAACTGTAGAGAGAGGTGGATTCAGTGGCGGATCCACGGGGCCATGCGCCCCCTCAGAAGCCTCAAATTTTGCCTTTTTTCAATAGGAAATAGCCCGAAATTGCTTCTACCTACGCTTCAAATTCCAAAATTTCACTGGCGTGCCCCCCCCCCAGAAAAATTTTCTGGATCCACCTTTGGGTGGAAAATCGGGAGAAAAACCGAGAGCAAACGAAACGTTTCCAACAAATGTATCTGAACTCTTCGGTAACAGCGAATCGCCCACCTCGGTGAAATGCGCGCTTGATTAACGTATACCTATATCTGCAATTGACGCAGACCTGTTTATTCACCAACCAAGAATGCTATGAAGGAGTGTTCCTGACAGATGGTTGCAGATCTGCGTGTAGAACACGGTTGTTATCCGAGACAGCACTCTTCGAATTAAGAGAATTTTTCATATTAGCTCTTCCTGTCAGTGGCGTAGCGTGTATGGGGCTTTTGGGGCTTAAGCCCCCCCCCCCACTTTTTTGGGAGAAGCAAAAAAAAAAATAAATAAAAAATAAAAAAAATAAAAAATAAAAATATAATATATATCTTAAATATATGAATACCCCATACAACTTCAAATTTTCGAAGAGAAAAAAAAAAAAAAAATCTCAAGCCCCCCCCACTTTTTGACCCCACGCTCCGCCACTGCTTCCTGTACTACAATAGAAATAAACTTACACGCACGAGCACTGAGGAAAAAGTCACACTGCCACGGAAAAAAAAAGACTGGTAGAATTTACCATTTGCATAGCTATAGCTGATTTTGGAATCTGCTATCAAGTATGGTAAATTTTACCATTATATGGTAAATGCAACGTACCTTGTGGTAAAATGTATCAACAGGTTATCCAAGTTTACCACAAGGTACCGTGAAAGCCCATGATTTGCACAGAGACCCGACTTTGGACACCAATGGGGAGTTTCAGTTTAGCTACCACAAACACTCCTCCATGGTGTCCAAAGTCGGATCCCAGTCAAAAGTCATGGGGTTTTACTGTACGTTGCATTTACCATATGATGGTAAAATTTACCATACTTGATAGTAGATTCCAAAATCAGCTATGCAAATGGAAAATTCTACTAGTATTTTTTTCCTGAGTGGTTTCTATACGCTTGCTCAGCGCTGGAAAATCGAGTTGAAAGGACCAAAGTCCCACTATAAGGGCCATTTTCTGCCCCCCTTCCGATCAAAAATTTGAAGTCTGAAAAAAGTAAAAAACAAAGGATTTTGCGTGCTTTTGTCAGACTTTTAATTTTTGACCAAAAAGGGGGGGAGGCAGGAAATTACCCTTAGACAGATAGTGGGACAGATCCTTTTAAAGTTATTTTTTGTCCGAGGCAGAAGAAAATAGACTTCACTGATATCGTCAACCGGTGAAAAAGTACGATGAGTGTTCCAAACAAACTCTCTAACTCTCACGTAACCCCAATGTACCGCTATGATCGTGAACAGACACATTCGTTGTGAACTTTTTCGGCGGAAGTAAATTTCTCGAGTTATTTTAATGCAATTTTGATGCAGTGAATTGCAGTAAAACAAGGTCCTGCATACGAATTTCAAAAATAGAAATAGATGGCTAATGTAGTACATATGAGAGTCACAGGAGAGTGAGTGAGATAACCACCGGGATAGGAAGTCTCAGAGTGATTGGTGGGAGGGGGGGGGACTCGGGCGACATCGACACATCCCGAGGATTGTCGATGAGAGAGTCCCGACTATCTGATGGTGTAGAAGGCCGGGGCTGCCATGCACCAAGGTGAATGTCCCCCCTCCCTCTCCCTCTCTCCCTCCCCCCCCCCCCTCTCTCTCTCTCTCTCTCTCTCTCTCTCTCTCTCTCTCTCTCTCTCTCTCTCTCTCTCTCTCTCTCTCTCTTTCACAACATTTATTACAGGCACAATGGTTACAGTATCCTCGGAAGCGCGTGCTTACAACGTTGCCTGATGACATCCAAACCGTGTTAAAAACCAATCTCCTAACTATAACTAACCAATCAACAATCCAAACAAAATTAGATAAGTACTGGAAGCAAACTACTCAAAACTTGAGTCTACATCAAAACAATACTAGAATCCCCCCCCCCCGCAAGACAATAAGTATGTAAGATATGTAAAACTAGCTGTAAGAGGAAGAAGAAGAAGGGATTTGCTTCCTCAGGATAGGTCAGCCATTGAACATGAACAATGGTCTGACATCGAAAAGAAAAGTGGCAAAAAAATAGTGAAATGAAGTAATCAAAAATCATCGTTTTCGATCTTTTAAGCTTAATCCACATACAACTCTCCAGTGACATTTCTAGGTTTGAATTATTCGATGAAAGTGTTCTCCGTAATTAAAATTGATCTTGCAAGTTTATAAATGATGAAATGATGAGAAGTTTACTCTCTGAATTTTGGCCACTTTTTGAAATTCTCAGAGCAAAGTGCATGGGCCAAAGCAGTTTGAGACATAGAGTTCCGCAGCACAAAGCTAATGTCACATATGTTACATCTATTTAACTATTGATCTATTTAATTTTCACTCTTCTATTTATTAATTTATTTATTTATACTCCCTTAGACTAAGAGAGTTTTAAATTCCTCTCTAGAATGTTAAGATTAAACTCTCTGAGATTAGCTCCCAGCGGGGATATCAACACTGAGAGAAATCACTTATTTAAAACAAAGAAACACGTTTACTTGTGACAGTTTTCCTTGCGCGACGTAAAGTTCTGATTGCATAAAGGAGAATCTTTTACTTGTAGCGGCAGACATTTTCCTTGGGTCGAAGGAATTTCCCCTTAGTCATTATTTCACTGTGCAGTTTCTTTAACAAAAACGAAATATACCTTGGATTAAAAGAAGAACTCTCTCAGTGAATACGGCGCAGTAAGAATTAGAGGTCAATACACGAAAGTTCTCACGGAAGAAAGTTGTCTCGTGACCAACGCTAAAACGTGTGCTATTGGTTAAAAAGTTTGCGTCAGAGATGCAAATATACTCGTCGAATCGGCATAGCAAGAATTAGAGGTCATACTTCAAGAAAGTACACTGATGAAAGTTGTCACTTGATCAACGCTGAAAAATTTTCGATTGTTCAAAAGGCTGCGACGTGCGACGTCAGAGGTGCGAAAACTCGGTGAACTGCGCAGGAAAAGAGAACTGCCATCCGCGTAACTATAAAGTTTTTCGAACGTAAAGGCGGCAGTCGACAATCGTTGCTAATAAACTTTAGTTATATGGTGCTTTTGAATTTTGAATCGATATTTCAAACGGATAAAAAGCCATTGATTAGCTAGCATGACTGCATTTCTTTCCTTTATTTTTACACATTTTTTTTAAATTAAAATGTAATTAAGTGTGGTTAATACGTTTAAAAATGAGAGCGCACCCAATTTTGCAAAAAGTGCTACTTGACCATACTTTCTGCCGATGAGTGTCGGGGTTGTCTTTGAAAGCCTCGAGTAACAATTCCAAATTACACCAACTACAGTTTCCCGCAGTCACTTCCGAAGCAATAATAATATCAACTTAGCCTATAAAATATAAATAAGCCGTTCCGTCCGAGAGTGCTCTAAGTCCAATCTTTAGTCAATTGAGTTAAGGACTAGATTCAAGTGCGGTTCCATAGATTACTACTTCATAGATTAATCATACTCATCGCCACTTACAATTTGGTATGTCCAAAAATGACAAAAATTGCGAGAAAATTATACATTGAAACCAAAATACCAATGATCAATGAGCCATCGAATTGACCCTTTTGCAGAGCAAACTATCTGATCAGAAATTCAAAAGTAATTCAGATAAAAGCGAGTCTGGGAAAGTAATCAAAGACGCGTACTATGATGCAGGACGTAAGTATACATTTGACTTTGTGAACAAAGGGAGAGGATTAGACGTTGTCAACAGTTTTTTTCCTGCTCACCGATTCAGTCACATGACACATTTTTTTGAGAAATATAGATGACAAGTCCATATTTTTTCAAGAATTTCGATA
Organism: Trialeurodes vaporariorum; assembly: GCA_011764245.1. Taxonomy (NCBI): domain Eukaryota; kingdom Metazoa; phylum Arthropoda; class Insecta; order Hemiptera; family Aleyrodidae; genus Trialeurodes; species Trialeurodes vaporariorum. The sequence goes on along the minus strand of VMOF01000388.1, from coordinate 48,691,657 downwards.
GGTCACATGACTTTTGAATTTGCCATAAGGTTCCATGTTAATTTAATTTACCATAAAAGGTACTTGTTGACCGAATGGGCTAAAGAAATTTAAAAGCAATGATTTGTGCACGTGGGTTACTTAAATAAAAGGGTCATTTTCTGATATTCAAAATTTGGATTTAAATAACTCTTAAACAGAACGGCTTCATCATTGAAAACTGACGAAAATTTCCAACCTGCCATTAAACACTTAAGTGCAGTCCGACGAATAGAAGATGGCAACTTTGAAACGATCGAGCGAAACTGATGATTTAACCCTGGAAAAGGCAATGAAGGCAACGCACTTTACACTCACACACACACACCGTTTCACTCAGGCAACACACCGCGGGGGAGGGGGGTGGTGGGGGCACGGCACTAATCACCCGCAGGGTATCTTGACTTTGACTGATAATCCAATCCCGCGATGGACAGCAATAAAACAGTAGGGATGGTAAGGGACTGGTTGACACTGACTGACGGACTGACTTGTCGATTTGGATGACTGACAGGGCGCGCCCTGTCGGCTGCGGCTGCGAGCCCTAGTCAAAACAAGGAAAAAGTGTACGTGCTGCGATGGGGAGGTGGATTGAGGGGTGAGGCGAGGGAGAGAGGGATGGGGGATGGGGAGGGGGGGAGGTTTGCAGGGCAGTTCAAAAGTTAAGACGAAAGCAACAAATTTTGATTGCGACGCCGCTCGAAAAAACATTAATATTTTGCGCCGTGCGAACGATAAAAAGATTGACACCCAGCTTATGGGCGACGGAGAGGGTGGTGATGGCGGCGAAGCGGTGAAAAGTTCTTGGATCCATTTCAATGCTGCTTACACACATTGTTGCGTAATCGATGATTTTTCTTTCTTTAATTTGTTGCCCTTGCCCCAGCGGGGTCTCGTCGATTTCGTTATAAACATCGGCAGAACCTCCAATCAATTTAAAGAAAAAAAAAGGTCATTAGTATTTTGCCCCTCCCCTCAAAGCTAAAGTTGAAACAATGTTCCTACCTAAAGCTAACGGAAGGCACAAACTGACAGACAGCACATCGCCTAAAATTACTAAAGTGTGCTAAACTCACGCTATTACATAAATAGGCGGCACTTGTATAGGGCTAATAGTCCCCCCCCCACTTTTTTGAGAACGTGGGGCTAATTTTTTTTGAAAAAGCCAAAAAGCTACCATTTCAGTGACGAAGTCACTTCATTCATACATTAAAGTGATACACTTAAAATATAATAACTGTTACTAAAAAATAAAAAAAAACAGGTCGTCGATTTTTTTTTTTTTTTTTTTAGCTCCCCCCTCCCCATTTTTTGACCCCACGCGCCATGATTACGTACGATTGTACGAAAAGTTAACTCGGATTGAATTGTGACGACTTACAAACAACGCTGGGATAGTTAACTATTCCTACGTGGACGTACGCTTTTAGCATACCTTAAAAATTGAAGGCGACTCACTGACCTATCTGGATCTGGTGTCTAGTCTGTGGAGCACAATAATAAATCTTTCTTCGAGTAATTTTACTTTTATCTCCACCAGTCTTTGGGTTTACTGTATTAAAATGACACACACCTAATAAACTGAGGCAAATGTACGCTTATATATGACGATATGACAGAAGCTGTTTGAGCAATCAGGGAACTGTGCTCTTTTGCCTTTTAAACCTCTGAAAAAAGATCGATACTGGGCGAGGCACGGTATCTCACCAAAGAACCAATTATTTTACATAGTTTTCAATGGAAGGAATCCATTGTTGCCACATTGCACGAGCCGCCTCTTCGTTGTGCAACTACACGACATACGTGCGATCAGAAATAAGCAGGGCTTAATATTTATAAAACCCTAATTTTTCATAACCAAAGTTTTTTTTTTTTTTTTTTTTTTTTTTTTTTTTTTTAAATCCGGAGTTCGACTGTACAGATTTTCATCATGAGTATGACGTCGTGCGAAACAATAGTAGGAATTCTATTTTTCTCCTCAGTGAAAGTGAAATTTGACAACTCGCGATCACCGTTTCTCCGACACCTACACTTGGCCACAAACGATACTCGCATCGCCACTAAAATTAGTTGCGTCATTTCGTCAAGTTTCGCGGAACTTGATTCGGTCAACCTATGCCCACGTGCAACTTCGAAAAGTCCCGAAAGTAAACTCCGAATTCAATATCAAGGGCATTTGAGTATACCTTGCGATTACTTCCGGTTGATATAGGGCCTGCGGCCTGCCCCCTCGGGACGCGGGCAATGCTCGTTTTCTCATTTTTTATCACCAAATTATGCAGGACGCTATAAAGCAACCCAACAAAGCAGTCATCCTAAAGGGAATAAACCAAGATCCAACAATCCAATAAAAATATTTATTTCGTGATGACGTCAAAAGCGGGGTCCGTATAAATTACTTGTTTACAAACAAAACAATGGTTGGGGTTGAAAGTTATAAAAAATGGAAATGAAAGTTATTGATAAAGAAAGAAAAAATCTAAATCAGAAAATGACCATAAATATTACGAAAATATTATTATTTATGATAAAGAAATGATGGAATGAGGTCAGAAATGTAATCACGTTGAATAGGAATTAGATCGTTTTATGGTGCGGACAAATGTTTTTGTTTTATTTCGTTTATACCTGCAATCAACTGGACCCGTATTACTCCCACGTGACCCCATTTAGCTCCTCTGAAATCTACGTTTAAAGACTGTTACTCACAGGTTTCTTCCAGTTTTGTCACTTTTTCATACGTACGTCTTACCCATCATACCCAAAACACGAATTTCTGACCAAAAAAAAAAAAAAAAAAAAAAAAAATGAAAAAAATGAGGGGGGGGGAAGAAAAAAAGAAGAAAAGGCCCAGTCGAAACTGTCTCGTTTATTTTGAAACTTAGAGCGAGACAGCTTGATTCAGGATCACGTTCGAGTGAAAGAGATAGAAGGCGGCGGGAGACAACGAAACAAAGAAAAACATACCTATATACGTGCGTTAATGAAAATATCAAGTAAACATAGTTTTTCTGACGTCACTGAAACGGTCCACTGTAGTTGTAATAACTGTTATCTTCTTGAAATCAATTCTTCAAAATTTTATTTGTTTGTTTTGTTTAGAGTCAGACCGATGACGTTGGCTAAATGTCGGTCAAGTCTTTTGAGACGAGCTTCCAGAGATGATGCTGCAATAAGTAGCGCTATTTGTATCAAACAAACGTCGTCAAGACTTTACGAGATCTCGCTTTGGAATGAGAAAATCGAAGACGGAAAATACGAGAAGAAAAAACAAGACAATAATATTACAAGTATGACTATATTGTTTACGAGCAGAGTAGGATTGCTGGTATCTGATCACAGAATATGATGTTCGGGCCGTACAGCGCACTATTTTCAATAATGTTTGAGAAAAACAGTGTAAAAAAGATCAATTTTTCTGGTAAAAATAAAACGGAAATGTTAATGGTGTATGTAGCAACCATTCTTGAAAAATACTATATAGAAAACTCGGGTTTCTTTTTATCACTAAGAGAGTGTGTAGTTTTTGCATACTTTAAAAATTGAAGGCACTAAGATATCTTGGGACATTGTAATGCGACGATAAATCGTACGTCTGGTTTCAATAGGTTCGATTTTGAAAATTTGAATTAATAATACGATTAGTATACTTAGTAGAAAAGCTCATTGAAAATACTTGGAATTGGGATTATACCTAAGCCGCAGCGGCGAGGCGCGAGCTTTCTGGCAACGTGGCCTTTTGTCCGCATTAGAACCCATGGAAAAGGTCGAATTCCACGGCCATTGCCGATCCCTAAAGAGTTCAATACTTTTCGTGAGTTTTAATGAGCCAAAAGCAACGCTACCAGATTGCACGCTTCGCCACTGACTTGAGTCAATATCATTTCAAAAGAACAGTGGCTGGCACAAGCAATCTGGCAACGCAACATTTTATCCCTTTAAACCCACGTAAAATATCGAATCGAGAGAATGCATTGCGCACCTCCGATAATTTGACTTTTCCATGTGTGGCTTTAAAAAGACTAATTGCAACGTTGCCAGATTGGATGCGACGCCACCGAATTTACCTCATATTACGAGTTAAAAGGGAGACGTCTCCAAATTCACGAAATATATCCCTCCTTGACCTCAAACTGGTCTAATATGAGCAAGACTTTTGGAAGACGTTGCACAGCTTCGCGCCCGGTTGCTTTGTCTCCACGAATCGACTCATGAGATGCAACGTTTCTGAGACCAGCGATGTGCATTAATCGGGCAGTTAATTTTAGTACACCGAAGAACGAGCGAAGTTCCGATGGAATACGAAAATAAAGAATTTACCTTAACCTGAATCAACGCTGTTTTATTCAATTTTATTTTTCTTTTGTTATTTAAATCAGGCAGCAGGCTGCTCATTTACTTTTCCGTTTAACCGGTGGTTAAGACTATCTATGAGAGGCAGTGGCGAGGCGTCAAATTTGGCAACAATGTATTTTCTCCATTTAAATTCACCAAAAAGGTCGAACGCTCAAGTCATCGGCGATGACCAGGCATTTCGACCTTTCTAATGTGTTTAAATGGGAAAAATGAATGTTGCCAAATCGCACGCCTCGCCACTGATGAGAGCAGGGCTGCCGTTTTGCGTATAATCAATGCTATTTTTCTATTCACCGATGATTCTACCGGTTGAGAAAAGATTACACAATTCAGTCCAGTGTATGACTGTAATGCGCGAAAGTACTCTGATCTGTAATCTTTCCTTAATCGGTGGAAACTCCGTTGATTAATTAAAATATCCGCAAGTTTTTTAAAGTCATCGACGACTCCACCGGTTGAGAAAAGATTACAGATGCGAGTATTTTAATTTATTACAGTCATGCACTGAACTGAACTGTGTAATCTTTTCTCAACCGGTGGAATCATCGGTGAATTGAAAAATAGCATTGATTATACGCAAAACGGTAGCTCTGGATGAGAGGCACTATTGGTCGAGCATAGTTAAGATTTTACCGTTGCTATGAGAAGCATCATGTTAGCTATGGGTGTACAAAGGCTGCTCATGGATATAGCTGTTAAAAATAGGCAATTCAACGATGATGGTTACCATATAGAAACTTGGTCAAGTTTTCACTGAGAAAAATTTGCTTGTTAATTCAACCGGACGTCTCGTCCGGTTTCATGTACTTACTTAACCAGAATTCCGGTTATTTCAACAGAAATAACAAGAATATTACTGGTTAAAATAACAGGAATTCCGGTTATGTCAGTATTAAACAGACATCCAGTTGCGGTAACAAGCAATTTTTTTTCAGCGATACATTTCAAGACCAATAGTGTCACTTTGACCTCAAAGGCGACTTGCATTGAGGCAAAAACTGAGTCTTTCCATTTATAAACCTACGTAAAATGATCGATCTTCAGGGGTATCACTAAATCCCTGAGGCATTGATAATTTTACATTGTTTCAAGGCTAAAAAAAATGGTTTCCAAATATCACGGATCCGCCACTGCGTAACCTTAGCCTTAACTATCGGCTTAAATAGTAGCACAACGAGAAACTCCATCCTTTCCTTTCCTCCATTGAAACAAATAAGTTAGACGAGAATGGACAAGAGGGCAAAACCCCCTTTCTCTATTCTTTTCCACTTATACTTACAAAGGGGCAATGAGGGAGATACAAGAGATCCTGGTTTAAAGCCATATTGGTTTAAAGAATAAGTAAATGATCGATCAGGTCCCAGATTATTACTGATCAGATCAGTGGCGTAACTAGGAACTTTTCGAAGGGGTGGGGGTTTGGGGACCAAAAATTGTTAGGGGAAGGGGGTTGTACCGTTTGAAATTTGGTAAAATTTCTCTGAAAACTCAGAAAATTGCTTTTTTATAGAGCAATTTTCTGTGTCTAGCGGGCTCCAAGTCCCCTGCACTCCTCCCCCTTTCTACGCTACTGGATCAGATATGCGATTTCGATAATTGAACCATCAAAACCACCCTATCAGACACTGCACTATATAGTCTAAGATCGTCAAAAAGTTGTCAAAAACCAAAACGTAAATTTCTCATCAATTAATCATTTATGAACTTTCAAGACCTTTAATCACAGAGCACGCTTTTGACAAGTAATTTCACTTCAGAAATAAAACTGGAAAGATTTAATTAAGTTTAAAAGGTCGTAAATTATGTTTTTATCGCATTTCTCACTGATTTCAGGCCACTTTTTCATTCGATCTCATACGCTGATGCCATTGGTTAACCACCCGCGGCACCCAAACGGTCTATTCGAATAATGTCTAAAGTAAAATCGTTCTAAGGATCACATTTTTCGTAACTTTATCTTTTGAGAATGACGCTTAAAACAATGATTGATTTACACTGAAAAAACAAAGTTTAAGTAGAACCGAAGCAGCTTTTAAAAAAAGCTTCGCAGAGCAAAAGTCCTAGCTCTACCGGAGAAAGTTGCGGTTGTCCTAAATCACTACTTCGGTGGAGCCAAAGCAAGAAAAGATGCTGTTACTCTGAAGAAGTTAAGCTCTCGTACACCTGCAACTTTCTCCGGCACAGCTTGAACTTTTGCTCTGCGAAGCTATTTTAAAAGGCTGCTTCGGCTATACATAAACTTTGTTTTTTCAGTGATAAAAAGACGCCACAATCGAAGAGCAGTCTGCGGTGAGCACATATCGAACGATTCCAAACTAGCCTTAAAGATGTGAGCGTGCATTTTGAACCCACACTTCTCTGCATTTACTGGAACCAATCGCTAAATGGAATGCTGTGACGAATTCTCTAACTCTAAGTCAATGGATTGCGAAAAGCCATGCCAATCTAGATATTTTCCTTTCGTTTTTTCGATACGACGCGTTTTAATCGAGATAACTGACGACGTCAACGGTAGAAATGTCAGTGCTTCGACCGCATGGTTGGCGTCACGCAAGCTGTCTGTCGCTTGGCCGGCCCACAGTGGGACGATCCAATGGGAGGGGTTGGACATGGAACATATTACTAAAAATAAAAATTTGAATGTTTTACCGTAAAAAAAAACAAAAAAACAAACTACACAGCAAAGAGTAAACAAGAGTCGCAATTGCATTGAAATCCAGCGTGGTCAATGCTGATAGGAGTCGGCTTCTGATTGGCTGGAAATGGAGGAAAATCGTGGTGCCAAACTTTTTTTGGCCTTATGGAAATTAACACGGGGTTTTCATTCCGGGACGTTTATCTCGAAACCTGTGCAAAATTGCCTCTAAACAATTAATAATAGTCGATTTAGCAGAATTTTCCGAACAAATTGATAGGTCCCAAGTACCAGTATATTGCAAATTCGAGAAAGACTGTCTCCGTTGCAAAGTACACATAATAGTCAGTTACTCAAACACACGCCAAGCATGTAAACACACTATTGTGCGTACTTTTCAACTGAAACAGTCTTTTCGAATTTGCAATGAGGTGGCACTTATGACCTATCAATTTAATGAGAAAAGTCTGCTAAATCGACTCGTATTAATGTTTAGCGGCAATTTTGCACGGGTTTCGAGATAAACGTCCCGGAACGAAAAAAAAAAAACCCGTGTTAATTTCCATAAGGCCTAAAACAGTTTGGCACCACGCTTGCAGCCAATCAGAAGCCAGCTCGCGTTTCCGATCCCGTATCTGCGTTGACCACGCAGGCCTTCCATCTTGTTTACTCTTTGCTACATAGGATGATTCGTCTAGGAAATTTTACATAAAACCGAAGAAACCACTTTCAAACTCCTACGGCATAGTAACAAAGATATATGTATAAGCGTTTAACCCTTTAGAGACCACGTTAGTTCACATGAACGTCACTTTTCCGTTTGTATTGGGAAGGTAGTTAACTGTTCGTACTCGGGGGAGTTGAAATTGCATATACGACGGATTGAAGGCGCTAGACGAAATCTTATCTTTTTATACTACATCGAGAATCGTGTTTATTCGGAATCCTGATACTGAAACAATGTGAAATAGACTAGAGGAGAAAACCGAGTATAGTCGGGCTTGGTCCATAAGGGGTTAAAGTCATCAATCCATGGCTGCGGTCTTTCCCATTGACTCGCTCCACTGTGCTGCGGCCGGGCGCGCACGCAATTTTCGTGGCGCCCCACATGATAAAAGTGCTGACTTTTCCACCTTCGATGTCGATTATCCCGCTAAAAAGGTGTTGTTAACGAAAAAATGAAAGGGGCACATACGGACTGAACAAAACTGGTGTTTTTATACCATCTGATTTATTCATAAAATTTTGATAATGTTACTCTTATCGGCAACAAGATATGTTTTACGAAAAGAGCGCCAAACAATCAGAACTGTGCAAGGACTCATCCTATTTAAAATCCTTTCCTGCGCGCATTTAGGGCGTTTGAGTTTTTTTTTTAGATTTGATTAATCCGTTCTAAAGTGGACTATTTTCTACAAACTTTGATGCAACTTTAACTTCAACTTTATGCAAAATATCCACTTAAATTCCATTGAATCCCATGTTAAATTGAGTAGGACAACACGTGTTTCCTCTGTACCACATCCCTGAAAGGATTAAAGATTGTTTTTTTGTTAATATTTTTGAGGACATCAATGAGTTTCACACTAAAAATTACGTCTCATGGTCAAATCAAAAGCGAATCCAGCAATCTGGCAACTGTGAATTATTCTCATTAAAATAAATGAAAAACAATCGATTAGTAAAAGGGTCATGGCCCCCTCAAGAATCGATTGTTTCCCATACGTTCAAATGAGATGAATTCATGGTTGCCAAATAGCTGGATCCGCCCATGTATCGAATCACAGTACCATTCTATTGATAAATTTCCTATTCCCCAGTTTTAAAGCAAAGCTGAATTTCTTACAAAAGTTTGAAAAATCGTAGCTCAGGGAAAGCATTTGTAGATACACGTTTATACATATAGGAGGGGAAAATGTCATATGTTGACAAGGAGAATTGACCCTAAAAATTAGTGGCGCCTCGTGCAATTTGGAAACAATGTTATTCCTCAATTTGTTTCTGCATAAAACGATCGTTTTGATCGTGAAGCAGCGCTTCACCGGAAATAGATTGTTTTACGCATATTCAAACGGAGAGAAAACATAGTTGCCGAATAGCACAAGGCGCTACTGCTAAAAATTCCTGACAAGAGACCTGGGGGCTGATTCTGATCTTTTGGACGAGATGAAACGAGATAGCGGAAATCGATCATTCCCATTGGTTTAAACGGCGTCACGTGACAGATTTGGAGTCGTTTGAGTCGTTCATTTCAGACCGAATGATTCCCCGTCTCTCGAATGACTCGAAATCGGTCACGTGACGCCGTTTAAACCAATGAGAATAATCGATTCCCGCTATCTCGTATCGTCTCGTCTAAAAGATCAGAATCAGCTCCCTGAAGCTCTATAGTGACGATCGGATCACATGGTGAGACAATTTTCCTTAAAATATGTTCATGGGTGATATCGGGTGCATGACCTAAACCTAACCTAGGGGCTATTAAAACGGTTCTAAGCTTTCCGTAACCCTAAACAAGAGACAAAAAGAAGTTAATGTTACAAACAAAGAGCACAAGAAAACTTCTAATCCGAATTCCAGCTGTTACGCATAGTGCTAGATTTTTAGGGTTTCGTCAACTTTCGACGAGAAACCTTATCTTTTTTCATCCAGATGTCGAGCGTGCGACTCATGACAGAGAATCACGAGCTTGTCCGAAAAAGTGGACATTCCTTGTCAGAGCGATACGCACGAATTTGGCGTCGCGTCGCGAGATACGTAAGTTACAAATTTGGCACGGATTAGAAAATTACATACCAAGGTCTTTGTGCGGGAGATCCACTATTCAGAGCGCTCTAACAAAAAAAGAACAATTAATTGAAAGGGTAGCGCACAACCGACAAAGATAAGGCCAAGTCGCAGTTTGACAAACTTGAGAAGAATAGATCCAAAGTTTTAATCTTTTTGTAGACTTGTAAGCTCTCTGTGATACGTTTCCCGACTTTTCCTTGCTAGATTTGACGGCTCAAATTAAGGCTGACAAAATCAGCAGAGGAAAATGTTGAACAGACTAACATTAGAGAAGATTTCAACAAACTGTTTTTCGTTAAATAAATAATAGTCGCAGTTTGACAAACTTGAGAAGAATAGATCCAAAGTTTCAGTCTTTTTGTAGACTTGTAAGCTCTCTGTGATGCGTTTCCCGACTTTTCCTTGCTAGATTTGACGGCTCAAATTAAGGCTGACAAAATCAGCAGAGGAAAATTTTGAACAGACTAACATTAGAAAAGATTTCAACAAACTGTTTTTCGTTAAATAAATAATAGTCGTAGTTTGACAAACTTGAGAAGAATAGATCCATAAAGTTTTAATCTTCTTGTAAGCTCTCTGTGATACGTTTCCCGACTTTTCCTTGCTAGATTTGAAGGCTCAAATTGAGACCGGCAAAATCATCCGAGGTAAATTTTGAACAGACTTACATGAGAGAAGATCTTAATAAACTGATTTTCGTTAAATAAATAATTACAGCATTACTATATAAATGGATTACCGAATCTTTTATAGCTTCTCACTCGCGCAACATTCAAGGGAAAAAAAGGCCGGTAGAATTTATCATCTGCATAGCTGATTTTGGAGTCTGCAATCAAGTATGGTAAATTTTACCGTCATATGGTAAATTCAACGTACCTTGAGGTGAAATGTACCGGCAGGTTATTTTAATTTACCACAAGGTACGCTGCATTTACCATATGATGGTAAAATTTACTATACTTTATAGCATACACCAAAATCAACTGTGCAGATGGTAAATTCTACCAGTCTTTTTTTTCTGTGAAAGTCATGGTTTTAAAAGCAAGGCTGATAACTTTTAGAAATTAACAATTTAACCTATAGAAATACATAAACTGCTCATAGAAAAACTGCTTTAACTCTACTCTTGCTTCAGGGTGTTCATATTGCCTATCCCGGTAATTGAAGGCGCCCGATGAAAAGTTCTTTTGCAAGTGTTAAAGATTTTGAGTAGCTTTTAACGTCGCGTCGCGTCGATGAGAGATATAGATGCGGAGTCAAATAACTCAGGCGTGGTATTAAAAGGGTTAACTTGCTCTCAGAGACAAATAGACCCAGACCATAAGATATCAGTGCTGCCGTTTTGCGTATAATGAATGCCATTGTTCAATTCACCAACGATTCCACCGATTGAGAAAAGATTACACATTTCAGTTCAGTGTATGACTGTACTGCACGAAAAAAACATTAAGCTGTAATCTTTTTTCAACCGGTGGAGTCGTCGATGACTGTAAGAAACTTGCAGATATTTCCATAATTTAACAGCGATTCCACCGATTGAGAAAAGATTACAGATTATAGGGTTTTTTCGTGCAGTATAGTCAAACACTAAGCTGACTTGTGTAATTTTTTCTCAACCGGTGAAATCATCGGTGAATTGAAAAATACCATTGATCAGATGCGAAATTGTAGCTCTGCATGATATGCTTCCTGTGTTATGAAAGCGAAGTAAGTATAATGGGTTCATTTGTGTTCGAGGGCTCCATACAAAAGAAAAGCCAACAGTCGTCAACACTATTGAGTGGTGAATATTGCTCCAATCAAAAGCTACCTGCTGTGATTTCGTATAGAGGTCAAAATTTCAAGAAAAATAGGCATAGAATTATGAAATAATTCACCAGAAACCGCTGTTCTACCATAAAAATACCAATTTAAACCATGAAGAAAACCTGACCTATGTCTATATATTACTTTACAGTAGGCGACTGAACGATGGTTGTTGCTTCGAGCTGTAAAATAACACCTGTCGCAAGGTTTGAGCTGGGTCTCTATTTGTCTGTGCTTGCTCCCAAAAAGTATTATCAAGGACGGAAAGTTCGTAATTGTAAAAAGGTCGTATTGCACGGTTTTTCTGTTTTTACGTCTTAACTAAGTAAACAATTGAATGCCTCTTACTCTCTTTTTATCACAGTTAGGATTCGACTAGTTTAGTTAGAGCAGTTATTTACTCATTAACGGGAAGACTTCAGTTTGTCTATAAACTCGACGATTATAAGTCGCGCTTGTAAACATATACAGTAATTGAACCAATCAACCACAAAATTATTAGACCGCACCCAGAGGCAAATATTTTAGACGAATGAGGATTTTAATATCATAATCTTATCGTTCCGTCGCGTGGTGACGAACTAACAATGAGTTGGCTCTATAAGCTCATGACTAACTATTCTGAAAATTTGACGTGACTAAGAATAACATTGATTCCTTACTCTGAAAACTTCATTTCGCTCGGTTTAGATTCCCAAAAAATGTGCCTTAGCAAGTTGCTGTAGGCCTGCATGCTTTTCAGGCGAGCTATGAAGATTGACTCAAGAATTTCGGCATTCGACACGTCATTGATACGACACGTTTCGAACGAGAGAAATTACAACTTTTGCTAGAAAAAAAAATAGAATTTGAGGATGGTAGTGAATTTCCTCGGTATCGGAATGGAAGAGAGCGTGAAGGAATTTCTTTCAATTACAAATTAGAAGGATTTCGTGCTTACAGATATAGATACATGATACTTGATATTTTAAACGCATATTTTGAAACGAATAATTCTCGACACAGTTAAAAGGCCGAAAAGATAGATATCCTCTCTAGAAGCTCAAATATTAATTTCGTATTAAAAGCACTCGTGGACTATGAATTTTAAGAATGGGGTATTTTCTTTTCTTGCGTCCATAAAGAATGTCTTTGCGTGTACGGATTAGACCAAAGCAGAGCTGCCGTTTTTAAAAATTTAATTATATTTTTCATTTCAATCAACGGGTTGACAAAAAGATTACACAGTTCAATTCAGTGGATGAAATAATGCATGAAAATACTCTGATCTGTAAACTTTTTTCAACCAGAGGAGTCATCAAATGGCCTCAATTGTACTTTTTAGGAAGTAATCGAGCCATCAAAGTGATACACATTTCGGGACATCGAAACGATACATCGAGCTTCCACAGCGTCAATCTGTGTTACAGGGCAAATGACATAGTGCATGACATTTTGTCCATTTGAACTCATAGAAAAGGTCGAACTCGATGGTTATTTTCACCAATCTCCAGATAATTCGATATTTTTCCTGGGTTTTCATGAGCCAAATGCAACGGATTAAAAGCCTCGCATGGGCTGAAAGTATACTATAGACGACACTAAGATTGTCTCAAATCCTGATTTCTTTGTGAAAAATAATTAGATATACTGACCAAATAAATTCCAAGAGGATCGTTGCCCAGTGGTACGAGAGTAGAGATTAGGTTTAAAGGAGATGTATGCTCAGGTAAAGCATTTTAGGCAGGCCGAAGTACCCATGGGTATACAGGCGTTGCTTGAAAAGGCTAAGAGGTTTGTGCGACGATCTTTTTGACGTCAATAGTACTTGCCTATTTATACAAGTATTGCCGTTTGTATTTTTCTCAGTGTCTAAGAAGGCAAAAATCGGGTGCGTTGTTCAGTGGCGGCTCGTGCATTGTGACAACAGCGTATTCTCTCCATTTGAACCTATGTAAAACAATCGATCTTCAGGAGGTGCTATTGCACCCCCAATATATCGATACTTTTGCACAGGTTTAAATGGCAAATCAACATGGTTGCTAAATTGCAAGAGCTGCCACTGGCGCTGTACAAATTGAATTGTCAATCGATGTATCGAACTAAAAAACGATTCTGCTTTCTGTGCCCTATTCGTCATGTTGAGTAAACCACGCGACGCGACCCGCCGCCGACGACGACCGTGAAAGCTCCGTAAATGATCTGAGGATTATTAAGCTAAAAATAAGCTCACTGTTAGAAGCATCGATGCCAATTCGTACGGACGCCGGCTGAGAACTTTAAGATTAAACATACGCTGTTGACTGAACAAATTGGACATAGAGACGAGGGTTTCTCCGTTCACATGTTGGAGAGGGAATTCACCCCGAGGCAATCGAAGAGCCTCTTGAACAGTTCTATAAAAAAATTGATTTTCAAAAAAATTATTAGCTCGATTTAATAATTTATTTTGTCAGGATTCCTTTCGATCGAGAATTGCATTTAGAGTGCTCCAGAATAGATATATCATAACTTCGACAACTAGAGAGAGTTTCTGAGTTTCGTGTGTTGTCGGGTTTCTTTCGCGTTCCGTGTCTAGACAAATCGTTTTACAATCCTAGTTGATGATGCTGAATGATTAGAGATGGAAGCTGTACAGGAAACAAATAAAGGCGCATTCCATTCGAATATCAATAAATTGCTGACTTTGTAGCATAAACTGCGACGGTGCACCGAGTCGTTGTTCCAAGTGAGAATTAAAACGTGTTATCTATAAAAGGGATTTCAGATTTGGTTTAGACGATTAATTCGTGACGTTACAGCTCAAGAAGTCTCGATAATAGCCGTCAATTGTTATGGTAAAAGTGATGCCGATGTTTCATGCTATTTTGCTTGAAAATCGAAACCCGCAAACAGGTGTATCGCGTTAGATGTGGCAGCGCTGCATTCAGTCTATTTAAACCCGTGCAAAGTATCGATTTGAGGTTTTGCACAGTGCACCTCCAACAGTTCGATCTTCTTCATGCATTTAAATGGACAGAACGTGGAGTTGCCAGATTGAACTCAACAATACTGCCCGCAAAGGCGCAAACCTTTGATGATCATCGATGATACGTCGACGATCATGATCAGTCATGGCACAGATGCATTCCCCGTCCAAAAAACACAAAGTTTTAAAAGTTTTGACGTTAATTTGCGAATATTTCACCGGGAAGCTACCTTGAAGATCCAATTTGAATAATTTGATCGTCTGAAAAGGCCTTAAAATTTAGCGAAACTTTTGTTCAACCACAATTTTCACTACTTTTTAATTCGGTACTTACCAAATACCAATTCTGTCGGGAATACGCAAAAAAAAAAAAAATCGAGCAAAAAATTTCACGTGTCTTATGGGCTCGATTTGTTTTTATTTTTGGTGCCGGAAAAAAATTAGACGTCACATGACTACATGTATGTAAAAATATACTGGTGGCGCCAACTAACGGATTAAAATCTCACTGTTCAGGATGTGGATCGTAGAGCCATCTGAAGCAAAGGCGTTTTGCAGAACCACTCACAGAAAGATCGGACGTTTGGAGCCGATACGATCGAGTTATCTTTGCACAGAGGCGAACCCCGGATGCATTCGCCTGTCGCCACTCACCGAACTTTCATAGATGACACCCTGTATTTTCTTGCAAACGATCCCTATAAATGCGATGCAGCACTGCACTGGTGCAAGGTAACGTTTCACAGACATTGGTAACGGTATTGCCAAACGTACACATACGGAGATTTCAGTCCAGAGCTGCCGCTGGCAATTTTGCGTAAAATTAATGGAATTTTTTAATTCGCCGATGAATCCCCCGATTGATCAAAAGATTACAAAGTTCAGTAATGCTCAAAAATACTCTGACCTGTAATCTTTTCTCAGCCGGTGGAGTGTCCGTCACCATGACTTCGCGCAAAAAATGTGCGGATAATTTTATTTTCAAGCAGGTGATTCCACCGATTGGGAAAAGATTATAGATCAGATAATTTTCGTGCATTGCAACCATACTCTGAACTACACTGTGTGATCTCATGGTCAACCGGCAGAAACATCGGTAAAACAGAAAAATTAAATATACATAAAACTACAGTTCTGCTTCAGGTTATACGCGTACGGCTCTGAAGTACGGCTCCATCATTTGAATCAATGTAAAATGTGTGGCTTTTAAGATGAAATCTGGCAACATTGAAAACTACAGTAGTCAGGTCACGTGATCACGTCACTGTATCCACTATACTATTGCACTCTATTTAAAAAAAAAAAAAAAAAAAAAAATCTACACCATCAGACCACCCACAAAGCACAGGCCCTAGGCGAACAAAGGCATCTCCATTCTATGTTAGTTATCATCACTGCGTTATCTGAGCCGTTCTTAAATTTGCAACTTTGAAAAGCTGACCCGTAGAAAAAGACCAAGTGAAACTCTCACAGATGCAGTAGGTGCATTGCGAACAGGAGCGATACCCAAGTTGTATTTCAATAACTACAATTCGAAATCTTAGAGGACTTCTCCCAGAATTTTCAGGATATTTCCCTTTCACGGTGCTTAACCTATTCTCCCTCTCACTTCAGTCCCTCTGTTTATTCCTGTTTTTTTCTCTTCTTTCACACTTGACTAAATAAAAATACTTTGACCTTTTCAAGAGAACAGCTGAGAATCCTATGCACACTGAAAAAAGCCCCTTTAAAAGGAAATCTGCTTCGACATTGTTAAGACTAATCTGACTGAAAGGTGCGGGGTCTTGGACCACCCCGCCACAACTGCCCCCTACCCTTAATCACTGACTTTTTTAAAAATAGAAGCTGCAGCTTCCAAAAGGAACAGATTAAAGGGCGGGGGGGGGGGGCTTGCCCTCCTTTGGAAGATGAAAAACGGAAAACTTAGACCAAAACTGATAGACCAAAGCTTTAACAACCAGAATAAATTGGAGGAGTATCAGTTGGAACCCCATCTACACAAGCTTTGCCCTATCTTACATTTTTTTCTGAAATCATGTTTCAAGGCTATCAACAGTCCAATTTAAAGAAAAGTAAAATTAAACATCAACAAATCTATACATAATAGAACCTTAACTGAAATTGAATGAATGAATGAAATTAGATTGAAGTCGCATGCATGTGACACAAAACACACATTGTAAGTACATATTGATTCAACTGTTTACAGACATATTTCATTAACAAAATTTCGGAGTTAAAAAACATTGGATTTAGTAAGTACGTAATAACCGACTAATTTTTCTCCCCTGAAAATCTCCTAATTATTACCCTGTCAGAGATTTAAATACTTTCAACAAATGTTTCCGACTAGGTTTCACTTGTAAGAAGGGATTTTACAACAATTTTCACCTGAAAATGAGAAACTTCTTTAAATTTTACCTGACTATCGGATGCATTTTCCTGAGTTTCCAAATTACTATCTGATCTAGCCTTGTTTTCCAGGGTTTGCCAGCCTGTATTTCCCTGAAAATTTAAGTACCCACGATAAGTTTAAAATCTCCTACATTGGCATAAAAGCACCAAAACAAACTGACGAGATAAAACTCAGAGGTATAAGATAGCTAATGAGGAAAGGAAGGTAGAGTAGAAAGAAAAACAAATCAAGACGTCTTTCAGAAACTTGAAAATACCGAGCAACAAAAGCAAAGAAAGTACTCGTAAACTGAGTGAAGAACAAAAAACAAAACCTGTATTTGAATAAAATGACAGCAAGCAGAAGTTAGATTGAGCAACTATCTGCCACAAATACCATGCTCTAAAAGGATATTGGCTTCAGTTATCTACTCCGCCTGATTGGTTCTCCATTGGTTGGAACTTTTAAATTGCTCCAACAATATAGTTAAGAAAATCTACTTTAAGTGGGAAATTGATGAATAATATGCATTTTTTCTCGTCAACCACTTGAACAAGGAGGCTATTCTCTTGATTTTGCTTGCTTTTTTAAGAAGAGAATGTATACAGCCTTTCCAAAAAGGCCTGTTTCATGCGTGTAGTCTGTCTCCCAAGGGTGATCACAATTGATTGAAGATCAAACACAGCAAACAATATCAATTAATTAGAGAAGAAACACAACTGAGATGAAGGGCAACACATTGCATCCTGGATAATTATAAAATCCTCACCAAGAGCCAAAATATAGAGACATCTCCTTAAGATGTTTGTAGGCGTAAGGCCTGTTAAATTACAACTTCATCACTTAAAATTGTGTTCATTAATATTTCCATCAGCCCAATGAAGATTTCAGGGAATGAAAGCCTACTAAATTGGCTAGGAAAGTACCTACGCAAGAGACGCTCCAATCAAAACAAAAGAATAGAAAATTACCAATACACTAATGATAAGTGAACAACAGACTGCATCATGCGTAATTAAAAACAGTTGATGAGAAGTCGCGACACAATTGATCGATGCAATTGCCACCAAACAAGGGTACTTCATGGCGGCAATATTTACAAGTTCAAGGCTGACATACTTCAGGAAATAATCTTCAAAAGAATAATTTAAATGCCGATAGACATACTCAAGAAGTAAACACTCTCGGAGATAAAAAGAGGCTAAGCTGAGTACTTAAGAGAGAAGATTAATTCAAAAGCCCCTCAGAAAACAGAAAGTATGAATCAAGAAAACCTAATCATAGAGAGGGTTTCAAAAAACCATTACTATTTCCTCACATTCCTGAACCATCCTTAGTTTCAAGACCAGTAGAACGGAACAAAATTTTGGGCAAAAGTTCTGAAGTGTTCAAAAACATTTGTAGAACCGTTTGAGTCTTGGAAAGTAGGGATATAGGCCAGTGAACAGCTGTCCAGGGTAGAGGAGAACGAATTAGGTCAAAAATTAAGGCCACAAGTGCACTGAAAGTGTGAGGTTTGAGCGGACACTGGGCATCGTTATGTTTGAAATCGTCTGAGTTAAACTTGAAACTAAACGAGAACCCATGCAGTGGTTTTGTGGATGAAAAAGGGTGTTTCAGTGGCGATAATGGATTGAAATGCTGCAGGTGGCAAAGTGATTAAGCAGATTACGATCTATCGTGATTGTAAGACGCGAACGGGAAGACTCTATGAACTAATAGAAGCGTTACAGAAGGAAGGAGATGGTCACAAAATCGACTTACCACAACAACCACACACATTGGAATTTCCAGTAACAGGTAAAGGATTTTCTCACGCTCGAAAATCCAATTAATTAACAGAAAACTATCACGCACTGCACTCAGGACCGTCAATTTTAAGACGGTTTCTTCATTCAAACTACATGCACCAGCACTACGACCACAATCACAGACACAAAACAGCTGACAACTGAGGCCGGAGAGAGAGGGGAAACTGTCAGACGTCAGAACAGAACAGAAGAGGAAGCTGATGGCAACGAACTCGCGGCCGAGGCGACGTCTTCTGGAACTAAAAAAAGTTCTTTGTTGTTTCCAGTTGTTTCAACTTCAGCGGCGCCAAAAAATGCCGCATGGCGCTTATGTATTTTTCTCAATTAATGAGCCTATCTTCGGAGAGGGAAGGCCAAATCTCTGTTTTCTCGGAATTCTACTGAATTTTACTATGTAAATGAATACTATCTGACAAAAATGTTGGCTATGCACGAGATGTAGGTATGTATTCGATGTTGTTTGATTCTTATACCTACAGCTCCCTCCCCCCCCCCCCCCCATAGTAGAGGTAGTTTCAGAAGTGTATGCATGGATAATCTTTGGAATTTGTCAACATTATTTCTGATATTACTCGATAAAAATAAATGAAAATGAAATCGAGCTTTCACATTACAATGAGGAACACTTTAAAAGCCAAATAATGAAGTCAGAGGCAAGTTTGGTTTTGATTTGAAGGAATTAAAGTTACAAATTCGCCGAAGATGATGGTTTAGGTGCGCCTACACTTCTGAAACGAGCTCTAGCACAATATTCTGTGACTGCATGTAGAACTTGACCACTGGTGGAGATTGCTTGGACATCTTTCATCTTTTCACTAACTTTGTTGCCTTGAGACATTTTAATAAAATTGAAGATCGTGAAGGAACTTTGTTCTATATTGGAGCATTATTAGTTACGGACGAAGATGATAGCGTGGAGAAAAATGAAATAATTGCGTCAATAGCACCTATAGTACATAGGTAATCAGTATCAGTCCTAAAAATCTTCTTGGCCTAACTGCACAATGTCAGTTAGAAGATGAAAAAAAAGTAAACAAACTACTGGAGTCACCAGGACATTATAATAAGTGATATCTCATCATCGATTCATATCATATCCTTTTATCACAGATTCACAGCATGTCTTCTGCAAACTTGTGAATTTGTGGTATGAAGATTTGAGCTGGTGACCTCTTAACCGGTACCAGGATAATCACAGTAATACAGAGGGTATGCGTTCAATTATTCTTCAAATTTGACAGCGTGTGCTATCGGATCAGCAGACCACTCTCTGACCCTCCACACACTCAACTAAATTCAACAGTCAAAATCAAGATCACCAAAAAGTGCCCAAGACTCAAATGTAACAGCATGAATTGGATGCACTAAGTAATATAGAAGTGAGCCACCTACTCACTGTACTTCAGACCTTTCCATTTTTTTTTTAAAAAAAAAACGTCACTCTTATAAAAAGACTCTAATGCACCACAGTTCATTGAACTCTCATTAATGACCCTTGATAATAACCAATGGCATGTGGTACCAGCAAGGCAGGCACTAGGGCCCGAAGATTTTCTGAGTTGAACCTACCGATTTTCAATGATATCTGCCTCACTCGCACTCATTGACGCTTGTGGGAATTTTAATGTTTCATAATTTCCAGTTTTATTTTTGAGTGTTTCAGCTTGAAACTTTCAGAGTATGTTCCTGAAGAATGCTCACAGGCGCTGACGTTCCTCAAATTTGTCCTTTTAGCGTAAATTCTTCGATTTTAGCCGAAAATGGTTGACTTTTTGAGCAGTGCGACATGATGTCCACTAACTAATCGACCCTGGAATCATCTTAAAACTAAAAAAAAAATATGCGGCTGCCAGGAGGTAAAAGTATAGAATGAAGTCCAGCAGCCCAAACGATCTGTTTATTTTACTTATCCTTAGAATAGAACAACTGGACTGAGAAGGGAAGAAGAAAGGAAAGAAAAAGAATTATTGAGGAAATATATAAGTATACTAAAACAATAGATAAGTACACTGAAAAATTATGTCAGATCTTGAATCTTCGAAAAATTAACTTTACCTCTTCCTATATTTCTACCTGCACAGTCACTAGGAAAAAGCCCTCATGATTGCAGAAAAAGAAAAAAAAATCCTAAAAATAAACTGGACTGTCTTTCAATTGAAAGATTTAGCTAAAAGGATGAATGTTTTTTATTCTAAAATTCTAAATTGATTTGTCTATTGAGCTCACACAGAGGAAGAAGAGAAGAGAAAACTCAACAATACTTGAGATAAAATGGAGAGGCCTACTCGGAAAATTTGAGCAGTTCTACTTAGAGATTAACCACTTGACAGATTGAAACCCTAATTCGTTAAAAACTCTCAACTAAATTTAAAATATGAAGAAAGAAGTCCTCAAAAGAGAAAAGTGGGTACTAGAGGCAGCTTACTGAAAACTGTGCCAACTTTCCAACTTACTTTGACAGAAAATTGTACTTTTGAAACAAGGGTCCTGCAGTACCTGCTTGTACTCATAAGAATAGACCAGTTTCATAAAACTGGACATTTTGATAAAACCATTGGATCTGGTGTAACTTTTGATGAGAAAAACGATGGTAGAATTAAAAAAGCTTGAAATCAACTGTAAAGTCCCGAAAAAGCCACCCAAAGTTGAGTGATGAAAGAAACTGTTCCCATTGGCCAGCGGGGCTTGACATGCAAAGTCCTGACCTGAGATCTACGCAAGGATCAGCATGTACATTAGCAAAATGAATAGCGTGATAGAATATCCTAGTATCAAAATTTGTTATTTTTTATTTGATTCCAAACAAAAAGTGAAAGCACACTAACAAAACTGGATGAATTGTTTAGAAGCTTTGCACTCCTAAACTTCACATGCATTTTACTGAAATGATTAGTGTGGCACATATTTTGATGACTCTGAATATTCTTACTCATTGCACAGTTCTTTGGCTTCCGACATATCTTATCTCCAATCCTATCTTTTCACCCACTCATCTAACTTGTTACTAAACCATCTCTCTCCAACAGGCTGATCCTTGAAATTTCTGACTTTTGGATCAAAGACTTCTAATACTATCTAGACTGGACATAAGGCCGATTTTAGGGCGGGGAAAGTGAATACCTGGGGTGGGACAAAAATCGCATGTTGCGCCTGGCTACGCCGCATCCACGATTACAGTATGTGCTAAGATTTTCAGAAATACATTGATTTAAATGGGAAAATGACTTTTTTGAAAAATTAATTAAAAATACTAAAAAAAAATATTTTTCCATAAAACTTGGTACCGTTTGAAAGCTCATGATATGCAGATTTCGGTTCGGGCCGGTTTTTATACCGTTTTTTCAATCGTAAACATTCTACAGAGGCTCAAAGTTAGGTCAATTTTCCTCGATTCTACGGGGTGTTCCACCGTTTCGGTACCCCGCTGAGACAACCTACATAGCTGTATATACTCAATTTTACGTAATCTATGTTATGATTAAAGTTATTTGTTTTGTGTGTCTCAATAATTTATCGCATAAATTTTATTTTTTTGAGCTGTAACCATTCAAAAAAAGTACAAAAAAAACAATTTTATGAAACACCCTGCAGAAAATCGGTACCCAACTGTGAGCCCCTGTAGTATGTTCCTCGTTCAAAAATCACATATAAAACCGGCCCGAACCGAAATCTGCATATCATGAGCTTTCAAACGGTACCAAGTTTTATGGAAAAATATTTTTTTTAGTATTTTTAATTAATTTTTCAAAAAAGTCATTTTCCCATTTAAATCAATGTATTTCCGAAAATCTTAGCACATACTGTAATCGTGGTTGCATACCGATCGGTTTCAATGGGCAGGCGTTATGTCCAGTCTAGATAGTATTAGAAGTCTTTGTTTTGGATAGACTACATAAGAATGAAAACCGGTGATTGGTGGAGACGAGTCACGTGGTTGCCAAGTCTAATCAAAATACGTAATTTATCTAATAGATTATCGGGCAGTCTTGAGCATCTGATAACCAATTAGATAAATTCTATATTTTTATTAGATTTGGCAACCACCTGACTTGACTCTGACTGACTGTTTTTTTTATTTTTTATAATTTTAATACAGAGCAGAATGTGACAGAGGGAGTGTCGAGTGTGAAAGCAGACTGGAGAGAGAAACAATACACAGGCACGTGGAATCAGAATGTGTACGGTGCTATTCAATTCAAGTAGAACGCGGGTAAAGTTCAAGCTTTCATAAATCCTTAACGGCTCATACAATTTTGTTTGCAAAGTAACACTTCGTTTAGAATTAATTGGAGAGTAACATATCTCAATATTAGAATTTCCCATGAAGTCAGTGCAACAGGGTTCTTTACTTGAGCGACTTTAATTCGGCGGGCTGTTTTGTTAGTTGCTCTTGGATATCAGATAACCAATGACAGTAAATTTTTGTTCAAAATTAAATTGAAAAAAGACAGAGTGCCTAGAGTGACCTTAAAATCGAAAACTAAGACTTTCTCCTCACCTTCCCTTAGTCAGCCTTTAAAGGAGGGTATGGGTTCCAGAGACAATAGAGACCACACACTACATATCTGGCCCATGGTGGCAACTTTTTATTTCGGAGTCGCTACAAAGCAACGTCCAATGGCTATGAGGAATGTTGAGCAAAGATGTTGATGTCAGTAGCCAATCAGAACAAAGCATCGATGTTTAGGTCATTGGCCAACAACCCACAAAGGAGCCGTTGGATGTTGTTCCCCATGTTATTTTGTTGAGTCCCCGAAAATAAAATCGTCCACCGCGCAATCGGCTGTTGCGTGATCTATGTAGTCTCTGATTGGTTCTTAATTCTAATGAAATGTTAAAACTTTACAGTCCAATCATACTGAATGCATCTCGGCATGTAACATATTACATACTTTCTGGGATATCAGAATTTTGTTCAAGATAAAAACTAAGCGATGATACAGTAGTTGTATGGAAAATATGTTCTTTTTTCATTGATTAGATTAGACATTCTGAGAGAGCTTACTAGCTTCTGAGATTCTGATTTTCTGATTCATATAAATTTAATTTAATTTTTTATTTTTCTTGAGAATGAAATAATGAACAAAAAATTTACTCAACAGAGATAGAAAGATTTTATTCATGGAAAATAAATATTACATTACCCATAAATTGAATTTTTTTAAACTTCAAGTTCTGAGTTCTTTTAAGATGATTGCAACAAGAGAAAATTGACATCAGAAAGACAGAAATAATTGTGGAGACAAGATACAGGAAAAAAAAATACAATTGAGGCAAATACAATAGTTACATAGTTACTTCACTTTACAGCGACATAATGGAGAAAGGAATACACAGAAAAAAGGTTACGGTTCAATTACCATTTCATTGTGACCATTAACTCTGTGAACGTGGCAGTTTCACTATAATTCATTATATTCTTTATATAAATTTAAAAATTACCGCAGACAGCAGTACGATGTTTCACAACTTTTGGAATTCAAAATGAAATAGTAACCGCCACCACAACTTTTTTTTCCAACTGAAAAACATACCCCAAGCTATCAGACGAAACACTGAGGAATAAAAATAAAAAAAAAGCTTCTTTGTTCTTGTTAACTTTCAGGAGAAAACTTTCATTTTTTCTTTGAGACTCATCAGAAGTGATACACATAAAATTATTTTATTCTCCTTTCCTAATTAAATTAAAATTTCTTTGAAAAAGCAAGATCTTTCATTTAGTTTGGAAAATAGTTCTTAATACATAGTGCACAAAGCTGAATCATAGAAAGTACCAAGCTTATTTACTGATGTATAATAAATGAAATATAATTCCTTCCTACAAATTTTTTATGATGAGAATAGTTAGGTATTTTGAGAAGCTATCAAAGCACCTAATAAGTAAAAGAACAAAAATACATTTTGACACAAAATGTTAATATGTAATTCTATAATTTCCTTGCCTACAAACAGCAAGGGGAAACGCAACTTTCTTTTAATGTGTGTTGTCTTAAATCATGCAACACTTTCTCTGAATAGATGTTGAATTCTGCAAGAGAAAAAAGGTTACCAAAGGTCCAAATACACCCCTTGCGGATAGTTTTTGGATGCTCTAAGGTTGAGAGCATGTAGTTTACAAAAATCAATCAGACCTTTTGATTTCTCAGTCCGATTCTAGCAATAATTGAGACTACACAATACACATGGGTCTGAAGGCAGAAATCAGCAATTTGGGCTTGTATTTTGCCATATAATAGCATGTTTGGATACAAGCGCAACGGAGAAAAGAACAGCGTGTTTGAAATATTATTCTACTCTAAAAAACACACAATTACGAAGGTATTTAGTTTTTTGTCTACCTTGCACAAGTAGAATTCTTCCCTACACTATTCATATACCTGAGAAACAATACTTTATTGAAGAAACAAGCAGAAATTGCTAAGTTTGGCCTTCAGACCCAAGATAAGGCCCAATTCTCTCAGAGATAGGATTTAGAAATGTAAAAATGAGATCAATTCTCATAAACTGCAAGAGCTAAACTTCAAAGCATCCAAAACCTACAGAGCGGGCCGATTTGGGTCCTTATTGATATCTTCTTTCCGGAAAAAAAAAGTGAGTAAATAGCTGAAAACCCAAAGGTAAAATAACCAGCCTTAAGTAAACTTTCATCCAGATAAGCTTACAGAAAAGTCTTCAAGTCATAATTTATGATGCAATAGGTTATCAATGCAATATTTTAAATAAGAGTGGTATTTTAGGAAAGATCGGAATAATTGAAAAATACAGCTATCTTTAGATCATTTTGATCATTCTTTTTAGATTAGCACTTGAGTTACTTCATTTTTCATTTGGATATAAATGTGATGGAATAAGTTTTTTTACCGTCAAAAAATCGGGAGACAAAAAGCATTCAAATACTGGGAAATACACAAAAGAAAATTACCAAGTTTCATAGGATGGTACCATACCCTGTCAACTGAGGCTCGAAATTATAAACAGAGATATCATTAATACAAATATTTGCAGTAAAACCACTGCGGAAACGATGCATTGATGTAATAGGTAAAGAAAACAACAGTCAGAATGGTTTTAAAGAATGCCTTGAAAATATCAGCTCGGTTCATGAGTGGATACAGATATTTGCCTTCCTCTCTCTCCTTCCATTTGAACGTGTGAGCTAGAAAAGGATTAAGATAGAAGATAAAGTCACACGATAGCACCCTCAGCTATCCTTTTCTAACACACTCGTTCAAATGGAAGGAGCAAGAGAGAGAGAGACGCAAATTCCGGTATCTGCCCATGGCACGGCTACAATGTTTTCTCATTTCTTCCAATTCTGTTACTCTCAAGAAAGTTGAAGACTCCAGATAAGCAATAGAATTGAAAGTGAAGACTACAATAGAAAGTTTTTGTAGGCCATTAAAATTAAAAGTAAATAAAAAAAAAAAAGAAAAAAAAACCTGCCTCCTTGAATTGCATAAGACTTTCTCTACACATTGAGGATCAAAAAGAAAAGAGAGAGGAAACAAGTAGAAAAGAAAAAAGCAAAACATAAGAAAAATGCGACAAAACTCTTACAAAATAATCAAGTTTCAGAGGGCAGTGAATTTGTTCACACAGTACAGAGAGAAAAACAGCTTTAAATGATAGGTGATATGAAAATAAATTAAAATGAAGTAAAATCAAATAAAACGAAATAAAAAGAGAGCTTAATTGCAAAAGGTTAAGTACTTCCTTCTGATTGAAAATAAAAATAGGTTAAGAGTCAGCATTTTCGGATGAATATTTCCATTAATTTATTTATTTATTTATTTATTTATCTATCTATTTATTTTTCTATTTATTTATTTATTTATTTATTTATTTAGTCAATGTAAAACAGCCATACTTTCTGTTACGGACAGGACACTATAACTGAAAAACTGACAAAACTCAAACACTTATGGTCGAAGGAATCTCAGAAACTTACAGAAAGTAGAAAAATATAGTCTCTCGGAAACAAAACCATTAGAGGCATTAGATCATGGGTTCAACAAGAAACTCATTAGATACAGCAAAAAAGCAGAGCGCTGCAAGCAGGATTCTGACAAGGCATGTTTAAAACACTCTTTTTTTACAACATCTCATCGAAATTTCACACATACAGTGAAAATTCGTTGCGTGAAACCCTGGTCTTGCCCAAAAAAATTCCACTTAATGACAGTTCCATTCAGGAAATTGCAGTCAGAGTGCGGGAGGTTTCACGGAGCTGAAAAAAAATCCCACTTGGCGAGATATTCCACTTAGAGGACGTTCCACGCAACAAACTTTCACTGTACTTATGAAAAAAATCTATGGTTTAAAAGAAACCATCTTCTTCTATATTCCATAAATTTTCAGAAATTTGACTACTGTCAATTTCAGCATTTAACCAGATTATACGATCAAAAAGAGTGGTGTACCTAATTGAAGAATAGCTGAAACATGGTTATTTTGATCCAGTATTTAGTCCTTAAATGAAGGACAATTTTAAGACACCTTGCATCCAACGATAGAAAAATTAAGTACAGAATATAAAAATCAGCATTTTTTTCCATTCAACCGAAAGGGTAAGTACAGTTTGAATAGAGCCAATAGCCTTAGCAGCATTACTTCTTTAATTGTTCTAGATAAATCAAATTCTTTTTCCCTGAAAACAAGCCTCCTTTGTTACGTAAAAGTAGTGGAACAATTCCGAAATTGGTAGATTGAAGGACTACAATATAATGCCAACATAATGATGCATCACAGGCTTCATTTCAACGCTCATTGACATCCATGAATCAGATTTTAAATTGGTTTTGAGTGGGAAATAAATTGGATAAAATATGATAACACCCTAAAAATAAGATTGTGAATGAAACGTGGACCAAATATTGTTTGGTCCATAAGGTCATACACCGCTGACCAATTAAGAGCCAAGATTTGCAGTTGATTAGTAAAGCCTGGTTTCCGAAGAGATGCAAGGCTACGCAAAAATGCAATGGAGATGAACTAAAAGTCGAGGATGCAACTCAAACACTTGTCGTCAGAACCCAACGATGCGACAGAGTTGAGAAATGTTCAAATTTTGCGTCACTGCAGAGCAGAGAGCAGCAGGCAGACCACATTGCCTCCTTTCAGCTGCCTTCACTGATGTGAGAACACATCATTGAACACACACCTTTTGAAATCTTGAATGCTGATTAGTCAATCCTGGCGATCTGTCCATCGTCAACTGTCAAAACACAGGCAACACAATACAAGCAAATGCTAGAGAGGGCCATTTTTGTGTTTTGGTCCAATGCAAAGATTACAGTTCCGTAGAGTTCCTGACTAGAGTAATCTTTCACTGCCCTTATTGATCGGCATCTATTTACACTTTTAAAGATTCTTTTAGGAATTAAAGACATTCTTGAGATGCGTCATGATTAAAATTAACAAGTTTATCTACAGTAAACTCTTTTATCCGTAAAATACCGTTGGACCCCTTTGTTTGTAAACAAATGTATGTAAACAAATGCGCAAAAACGCATCCAATCGTGGCGCACGTAGAGCCTAAAACTCATGACCAATCAGAGGTTGACTACCTTCTTGTCTTAAATCTACGTACAGGGAATCTAGTCGTGCCTAGCTCCTTTTCAATCATCAGAAACTGTTATGTAATTTTTCATACATTCACAGTCAAAGACAGAGAAGAATAACATTTGACTTGTGAAACTTAAGTAAATACGCTAGAATCAGGAAAAATTTCCAGATTAATACAGTTAGAGAGCAATAAATGATACAAAAGTACAATTGAAAAATATTGTCATGCGAATATCAAACCTCATTTTGTTTAGACTGTTCATAAAAAAACCAAACTAAAGGCCTAAATTTTGTAAAGAATAAGTTCAAAGAAATAATTTTGAGTAATTTTTGGGTAATGATAAAATGATTAAGTACTGAACAAAGAGGATATCAATATAGTAAATATATATAGGTAGTTAAGTACTGGTGCAAGTATATGTACAAATCCATCTCCCATGTGAGTTGATTTTTACAAACTTTACGTCAGTCATCTTTATTTTTAATTTGTAAAGTGAAAAAGATCAGGGTATAGCTTGGGCAAATCCTTGCATCTCATATTTCTTGCTTTCAGTAAAAAATACTCGTAGATACAACAAAGGTTCAAAATAAAATTTTTTAAACACGGATTTTGATTCAACCTGAATGAGTTCTAACAAGATATTTCTTATTTATAAGATATTCAATTTTACCAGAGAAAACATCAGTAATTAGATAGAAATGAACTTTTGCAAGAGATTAGCTAACAAAAACAGACATTGTAGTGATTCAAGAACCTTGAAGTTCAGTTCAGGCCAAAAATTCTTTTTTTGTGAAGGTAGGTACTGTTATGGCCGCAAATGGTAAACTCAAAAATTTCTTCTTAAAAACTTTTCATAGATAACCAGGGGGCCGACCATTTACTTCATTGATAAACCAATCATTAAAAGTGTCTATGAGTGATGCTATTGGTCTAAAATTGTGAAACTTGGCCGTTGCTATGATAACCATCATTGGAGTGCCCGTTATTTAAAGTTATTCAATGAATAGCCTTTAAATAATGGACACTTTAACAATGGTTACCGTACCAACAGCCAAGTTTTACAATTTTGGACCAATAGTATCACTCATAAACAGTCTTAACAATCGGTTTATCCATGAAGTAATAATCCCCTCGGTTTTGAACCATCAACGAATAAAAAAATTGCGGTTGATCCAAACAGTCTCTTTAGCTTTGCTTGCAACGATAGTCAGGGATAAAAAAAAAAAGTTTAATCGCTACCTTCAAAAATTAGGATTGACAGTTATTTAATTTAAATTAATTCATAGATATTATATTAGCACCAGATTTGAATTTGAATCAATCATTCTGCTTGAGTTAGTTTAAGACAAAATCACTGAAAATTGGAAATACATCTCATTTAAAAATTAATGAGATGGGGGAGGGGGGACAGGAAATTTACAAGTTAAATGAACTAAAATGCTAACTGATAAATTTTAGTTCAGTGAAATAGCTACTTAGCAAAAAAAATAGATCAGACAATAATAACCGGGGATTTGCGCAGCTTCACTACTAATTAATTGTAACATTCAGATTTTGAATGAGAATACAAGTGCCCATTTAATCATAAATCATAACAAATAATGCCATGAGAGAAGTGAGTGCCAATAACTTTTACGATGATAAAAATAATTTGCAAGTTTCAAAGCTTAGACTAATTTTCAGACAAAAAGAAATTGGTAAAATTCAGAATGCAAATTTGAAGTCAATTGTGAAGTATCAATGCATTATCGTGAGGCATGAGCATTGTCAATCTGCATTGACAAATCAGTCAATAAAAGACTAATTTTTTTAATTGGACAACAATGGAACACAACAGAACACAGCATTTTTTAAATGTAGTTAGCCAGTGCAGTTCAAGTGTTCCATAAAAACGGAATGGAACACTTGACCTGTAGAATCGTTTACAGCACAAATTTCACTGCAGAAAACAAATTAGATGATCCTTTTAAAAAAAAAAAAATAACACAATATAAATAAATAGCAAAGTTCTAGAAGGTAAATAAAAACGAAACTCGAAAATTTGGATAAAGCCCATTTTTTATAATCGCAGGGCTAGACAAACTACACTCAACCAAGAGTAACCCGTTCCATTTTGTTCCATCGTCTTCCATGCATAAACAAATTAGACTAAAGTTTTTGATGGAGTTTAGAATAGGAAACAAATCATTAAAATAAATTTCAAATTTTCCTCTATTTCGAAATCATGAGGTGGGCATCGAGTGAAAATTAGAGATACGATAGGAAAAAGCCACTACAAAAAATAAACTAGAGTCCCTATATGAGAGTTGCGCCATTGCTGAATCCATTTCTGATTGGCTCTGAGATTTAGGCTGTCAAAAAAGCTCCAAGAGGCAAATGCAAATGGCGGAGGGTTTGTTTACTTTTCGCGAACTCGTTTTCGTTACACATTTAAAGTAACAGCGACCGCGGTAATTTTTGTGAATTTTTCCTCTGCTTGAATGTTATTATGGAGAACATTATCTCTTTCAATAACGACCGTTATTGTCGAGAGTCTGAACCTAACCTATCAGAGAAAGCGAAATAGTGGCAACAGCACAGAGGCAAATGGCCATCTGACATTTGCAAGTTGCCTCTTGGGGGCTCCAGTGATCCGCTTCTTCTTCTTCATTTTGAGAGTCTTGTCGCAACTCTCATAGTATATAGGGACTCTAAAATAAACAAGCAAATTAAAAGTGACATCAGCTGTCAGACTTTTGAGATTTTTTTTAAGCTCAGATCAAATTTATGGTCAGATCATGAGATCAATCATTATAGACCAGATCTCTACATAGAGAGAGCCAAAGGTGATGACTGATGAGAAAACATTGACATTCGAATAAAACCAATATTCTAAACTTCACACACTTTTTCTTCTTTATTATGTAATTTTAACTGAGGAACTATCAGAGACTATCTTTAATACTATCTAAACATTTTGGCTGTTGAGGCTGATTTTCATTAATGATTTACTGTGCAGAGCCAAGATGTAGTGAAACCAACTACAGCCAAAGTTTGTGTCCATTTTTGCCACCCATGGGCAATTCAAAATGTGCCACCCTACTTTAAATGCAATGCATAAGCAATTTATGCACATCTCGAATGAACAGATGTTTAATTTTCAAGTCTTGGAGTTCTTCTGAGAGGTATGGGGGAATACTTTCACCCCACTTTAAGGAGGATTGAGGCAGGGCTCTTTCCCAGGACATTTTGAAAATGATGCCTTTCTAGGATTTAGTTTTTGAGTATCCCTGTCAGAGAATGTTATCAAATTTACTTTTAAAAGTAAAGAAAAAATAAGGACAATCATGCATTTTTCACGCAGTTTTAAGCTTTTCCAGCCAATAAAGTCTGCGGTAGCTTTCAAAAGAGACACAAAAATGTGAAAAAAAAGTTCACCTCTATAATTCATAGTGAGAGCCAAATCGGGAAAAAAAAGAGATGGAAGGTAGTACTGGGCAATAACAAGAAGAAAAAATTAATTGTTGCACCTTGAATTTTTCCGTGAAGGGCAACAGTCCATGTTGCCCTTACGTGAAAACACCTCTAACTACACCTGATTCCTTTCAGCATTTTCATTTTTCGAACAGAAAACGTTTCAGAGGGAGAGGCCTGATTGGCCCTGCCGCGTTGATAGACGAAAAGAACAATTCTACAGAAGATGGAAGCTTTTTGAATCTTTGACATAATTTACAACAGTTCCATTACATTTTGTCTATCAAATTAAAAAAAAAAAAAAAAAAAAAAAGTGAAAATTCAATGAGAGGATGCGAAGTCTAGCGGAAAACAATTGCAGTCCAAAAATTTAACTCAAATTGAAATAAAAGAGCCTGTCACTAAAATGTTGGCGCTATTGCACAATTACACATAACAAAAATAAAATCCTCTTAAAACTAAGACAACTACAGTGGCACAAAAACAGTTACAGCTACTGATAAGACACAAAGTTTCATTTCAAGATTCTCGACTAACATCGATGATTACTCTAATCAGAATCTTAAACATTTTGATCAAATTTTAAAATCAAGTCATTATGACAAATTAGAGCATATTAATACCTGAATATCTGCAACTATCACATTTTTGGTCATATCACAAGTTCAACGACGTTTTTGCAAACGCCATTTCGTAAACTTCATGTCTGAACGACAGAATTCCTTAGATTGATCTGTCTTCCCTTTGAAACACTTTTCTTCATCGTGGGATCCTGTTTGATGGAGGAATCGCGGTTTTCGCTTAGTTCACTTTGAGTGCTCGATGATGAAAGGACAGGAGGTTTCTCTTCAAACACTGTAGGAATTGGGAGGAAAAAAGTGTCTTTAGAAAAAGAAAAACAAGAAGGGCAAGGTTTCCTAGCAAAACTCTGACACGATTCTATACGTTCAAAATTACTCTGTTTGATTATAAATTTATTTGAAAAAACATTTACAAGAGACTTCTAGATAAGCCCTTTGTAATTAATTAAACAGCCTTGATCAAACAAGCAATAGAAGAGCCAAAATCCACCACAAACGTCAGGTGAGCCAACGGTTGAATGTTTAGTTGATGTTCCATTCATCAAACAACTGAGCGGTTTGATGGCCCGTCAAACTGCAGAGTTATTTGACAATGGATGGTGTGACATCTGTTGACCAATTTCAGTCAATAAAACTAATAAAACATATTTTTGCAGGGTTTTGGTCAAGTTTATGTTTGAATTTTGAAAATTTATGAAATGAAAAAGTTGGCAATCCTGCAGTTTGATCAAACCCCGTTTGAGCATGTATACAGGGCAAAGGCCTATAAGGTTTTACAGATCTGAAATTTTTAGCAAAGGTACCTCAATACTTGTGCCATAAGTTAAGCTATAATTCAGAGACTAGATGTCTGACTCACTACCACTGTTTCATAGGTCATTAAATTGACTGATTAACTATACAGAATATTTTTATCTAGTTTTTTGTCAAAAATTAAAGCCGAACGGCTTCATTCAGACAGTATGCAATTAGATGAAAGAACGAAATTGAATTTGAACTTACGCTTATCAAGACTGATGATAGACCCTGTGTGAACTAAAGGATGCACGGGTAAAACCAGAACAGTCTCTGTCTCAAGCTGTTTCCTCCTTCTGATGAGCCACCAGTCTAAAATAAATAGAGCTAGCGCAAGTGCTTTGATACTAATGCAGATTCCTACATACCTGTGAAAATTTAATCATAAGAAAAACTTCAATTTTTATGCGATGGCAAAGCAACCAATAAATTTTAACAATACTATCATGGAACATGCAGGGCATGACCCACAAAGCATGAATCAATTGGATATTTGTGAAGAATCATGCTGAAGTAGCCAGAGTCAGCTCGGAAATGGTAGAAAGCACAAATTTTTTCTTTTCGCGAGCACTGTGTTTCATGGGCGTCATTTCAAGTTCGGCTTGGGGGGGGGGGGGGGCAAAAATCTTATGACCTTTTTTTTTTTTTTTTTTTTTTTTTTGCTCATCAATATAATTTTAGAGCCAAAGAGCCGTCTTTTGCGGGCAATAATCGGATGACCTTTTTTTTTTGCTCATCAATATAATTCGTGCCACTTTTTGAGCCTGACTTCAAATCCTTGGGGGGGGGGGCAATTGCCCCCCCTAGCTCCCCCTAAATGACCCCCATGCTGTGTTTTGGTGCTGGCAAGGTCCGGTGTAGACTGCTAGCAGTCGACGCTATGGTGCTCTGAAATAAATCATTTGGAAGGAGGCAAAAAGCAGTCAGACAAGATCCCCAGCAAAGGCGTTAAGTTTTGAGGAATGATACATCGGAATAACAGCTAAATAAAAACTCTTTTATTCAAAACAGAAACTGGGACATCACTGGACGCGCCCGCTCAAACCATCGGATCATCCCCCCCTCTCCATTACAATATTGTCTTAATTGAGACACCCCCCCCCCATGCACGCGCACACTTAAAACCTGGCTCCATTATCAAACAAAGGATTAGTACAGGAACCAAGTAAAGGATAAAGAGCTGAAGGGCAGATACAGGAATTTTTGTCTGTCTCTCTTGCCTTCCATTTGAATACATGCGTTAGAATAGGACAGAGATAGGGGTTAAGGTCACGTGATGGCCCACTCTGCTGTCCTTTTCAAACTCACACGTTTAAATGACTGCAGGGAGCAATAGAAAAATTCCTGTATCTGCCCATGAAAGAATTCAAACTTACCTATATCTAAATTGTTCAATGTCATACAAAAGACATCTGCCACCTTTTTCACCACACGTTGACTTCCATAGGAGACACGTCGAGTCAATTAAATTGCCAAATAATATTGGTGCAGGAATGTAACCAAAAAGCCGGAAAATGACAAACTGCATCCCGAGGGCAAAGGCTCTCTCTTCTTCATTGACAGACCTGCAAGAATAATTTCATTTTCAAATAAGCACCGGCTTCAAAATTACAGATGGATTGTATAGTTGAATGCTTGATAAGCAGTAATCATTAATTTGAGTGGTTTTTTTTTTTTTTTCCTTAGTTTCTGGATATAGAAACAACATGACGATTATAAAGTTATTTTAAAGGTGAATCTTCAGTATTTAGTGTCGATTTCTGCCACTAGAGCGCTACTGTTCAATTAATGTCAAACTACAGACCAAAAGTAAATTATATAGAAGCAAACTCAAGCAACGCAAAGCTAGTGACATAGAATACTTCGATCAGAACGGAAACTTGAATTCATTTTGAAAAATCTTTTACTTCGAGTATCTTTGGGTCCGCCACGTTGGAAAAAGACCATTCCCGTCACTCTTCGGCAACTGGCCAGGTTAGATTGGTTGTGCAACAACCTTGGTTGTGCAACAACCTTGGTTGTGCAACAACCTTGGTTGTGCAACAACCTTGGTTGTAAATATAATCTCCAAAAGCACGTTCGCCATCTCATTGGCACGGTTGCCGGTTTATGCAGATAAATTCCAAATCTTGTTTCCATGTGCTCTTACGGGAGTTTGTGTTTTGACTATGGTATTCTGTGCTAACAAGAGGTGTACATTTATAATGGAGCGATAAGATTTGTGAAAGGT
Source organism: Trialeurodes vaporariorum (assembly GCA_011764245.1). Lineage (NCBI taxonomy): Eukaryota > Metazoa > Arthropoda > Insecta > Hemiptera > Aleyrodidae > Trialeurodes > Trialeurodes vaporariorum. Next base: position 48,656,275 of record VMOF01000388.1, on the reverse strand, counting down.
CAAAGACATCAATCTGAGTCTTAAAAAGTCCACCGAAAATTTTGGATTTGAGTGAATTACCTGAGGACGATCATGAGAAGAGGCATCTGTGTGACCGCTACAACGAATGTCATGAAAAATAATAATATAAGGAACGGAAAAATTGTTCGACAAGAGGAGTTACACGGACCAGCAGTGGCAACAGGTACTACAGTTACCTCTGCAAAATCTGCAGCTCTACTCATGTTTCCATGGATACCTGAAGAGGAAAAAAAAGAATCAAAGGTCAGTAACAACATGGTGCAAAAGAAGGAACTTTAATAAACAAAATATTGTTCTATTTTTATAAAGAAAAACCTGCTTTTCGTGATGCAATGTGTGACATTTGTCCCTAATCTCATTAGAATAACAATTTTAAGATGATTCCAGAGCCGATTAGTTAAAACCGTGGACACCACATCGCGCTGCTCAAAAAGTCAACAGTTTTTGGCAGACATTGACTAATTTACGCTAAAAGCACAAATTTGAGGAACGTCAGCACCTACGAGCATACTTCAGGTGGATACCCTGAAAGTTTCATGTTGAAACACTCAAAAGTAAAGCAGAAAATTATGAAATACAAAAATTCCCATAAGCCTCAATGAGTGCAAGTGAGGCAGATAGACATATGTACTATCACTCGCACTCACTCTCACTCACTGAGCGAAATGAATTTCATAATTTACAGCTTTAATTCTTGACCAATAGGTCTGTTGCACACTTCGGCTAGAGCATTTCAAAGAACCACTTCTCATGTAAAAAGCCGTCAAAATGACAATGGTAGCATCAGAAAACACCAAAATTCAATAATAAACTCACAAATTGCAAAAAACACTAGACACTATTCACCTCTGTATCTTTCCACCACCTTCACGATATTTCGCGGGGTTAGCGCGGCACATTCAAATTATCATGGCCGACTGTCATCACACCTGACTTCATAAACAAATAAACAGTAAACACTGACGGCGTCTGTTTGAATTCTTACGTCTTAATATCCTCAATTCCCTACAATAGGTTGTGAAAGGTACGGAAGCCGATATTGGCGATATTTGTGTCGAAAACTTATGAATCAAAATGAAATAATAACACACAGGAGTTCCATGAATGATGATTGAAGTTGAAATCTCATACTTGAAACTCCTCACTGTAATTGAATTGTTTCATTTTAATAAGTTTCCAACACAAATATCGGCTTCCGTACCTTTCACAACCTATTGTCAGGAATTGAGGATATTAAGACGTAAGAATTCAAACAGACGCCGTCAGTGTTTACTGCATATTTGTTTATGAAGTCAGGTGTGATGACAGTTGGCCATGATTATTTGAATGTGCCACGCTAACCCTGCAAAATATCGTACATGTGGTGGAAAGATACAGGGGTGTCTAGTGTTTTTCCCAACTTGTGAGTTTATTATTGAATTTTGGTGTTTTCTGTTGTCATTTTTACAGCTTTATACATAAGACATGATACTATAAAACGCTCTGGCCAAAGTGTGCAACGGACCCCATTTTGCTCATTATGGACTCAATGAAACCATACAAAAATTTTGCAGGTGCTGACAATATTGGATTTTGCGGTTTTTCTTTGTTTTCAATTTAAAATGCCACAAACATGACTATTCCCAAAAGCGACTGATAGCGCTATCCATTGGATTGAAATCTCAAAAAGTTTCAGACAAAATTGAGACAAACTCTTGTATCCGCCCATGCATGGCGCAACCCAAAAAGTACTTCAATAGGGGATCTAGATTAATTCAATACTTCTCATAATCTGAACATCAATTTTTCAGCTATTACAATTATGTAATGAAAAGGTAATGGTACCTGGCACTTGAAGATATGAACATGAGAAAGAATATTACTCACAGGCACAATTGGTGTAGTTGGAACGCGAGGATAAGGCTGTGCATCCAGCATGGCATGGGCTAAAATATGTTAAACCATTGTTCCCACAAACTGGTTCAACATCAGTCATTGGGCACTCACAACCAAAGTTACAGGCTGCCGTCAAATTTACTTGGAATGGCTCCAACTTTGAGCTGTTTGCAGAGAATAACAAGATTACAATAATATTATTTGTTTACTTTGGAATATATTTGTTGATAACTTGAGGTAAAGTTTAATTTCTCGAATACTTTGGGAATTTTAAAGTGGGACTTTCATTTAAGTTTAATTTCTCAAATACTTTGGGAATTTTAAATTGAGACTTCCATTTAAAAAGATTTTGGGGACTTGAAAACCCTGCACTAAAAAAGCATGATTAATGAATAATGATCCATGCATAAAGGTGTCAAGTTATGCAGACTAGTCCGATAACCAACTGATATGCACAAACAGCATGGAGACAAGTTCAGATACTCATGAATATTTAAATAAGTAGCATTCATGGAGAGCTCAACTTCACGATGAAATGTCCGCTACATTATAAAAGTGAGATAGTTAATGAAATCTGCAGATTAATTAGTTGAATGGCAAAACTCATCACACATCAAAATTAGTGAGGTAAGAGCTTCTTGTTATAAGCAGACTTATGTAAACAGACTATAAGTCTGTTTGCTCTAATTTGCAACCTGGAGATCAGTGGCATAGCGTGTAGTTTCGCAACGTTGTACTGTATCTATTTAAACCCACGTAAACCATCGAATGCAAAGGTGTTCGCCGAACACCCTATAGTTAGATCTTTTTTATGGGTTTAAATGAAGGAATTGCAATGTTACCAAATTGCATGCTACACCACTGCTGGAGATTCAGGTAGATTTGCCTTCTGTGGCAACGTAGGAGTGCTCACCCTCGTCAGTCCGCCGAGGTGACAGGGCTGCTGCCCAACTCTCGGGCTATGACAACCTATTGAAGTGTTGCCATCCTCCATTTTCCGACATTCATTTATCGCCCGCTTAGGTCTCAAGTTATAGCACACGCCGCACAGACTATAATTATTGTATACTTGGCCTGTGTGGCTACTGCCACTTATGCTTAGCGGAGTTGAGAGTTGAAAATATTTAACGTTAATTCTCATCGATGAAGTTCCAGATTCTCCAACAGATAGTGCTGAGTGTTTCATTAGTTTGATGAAAATGAGTAAATTGCACAACTTTTTCCAAAAAATCGGATTCTTTTTATTTTTTCGGATCAAACCCTTAATCTTGACCACTCATTCAAAAATGTCCCTGTCACCCCCCCCCCCCTTAGATTATTGACCATTTTAAAATCAAGCTCAGACATACACAAAAACAAGTCTCAAAATGCAAGGTTAGTAAATGTAGCGTTCTAGAATGCAACCATTTACAGCATCCGTGCAAAAAAGATAACATTATCCTGAGATGTAGTATATCTATGTATATTGAAAAGTGCTGCTATTTATAATCTTTTCTACATCGATACAATGAAGGGATGAATTCTAGAACGCCACCAGAAGTCAAAATAAAAACTTATGACACACTAGGTTAGTTCCTCAGATGTCCGCTAGAGCGCTGCACTTGTCGGAGAAGTCAGATGGAGCGCAGCAAATGAGCTCGGGAGAAGTGAACTTTCGTGTCGGACCACGTCCCACTTTTGAGTGGTAAGGGTTAAGATTGCTTTCCAAAATGCGTAGGGCATAAAGGTTGTAAAAAATGTTCAAAATTGCAGCTGAAATTACCAAAGTCTAAAAGTCACGGATAGACACAGTATCATATCGATTCGTCATTTTAGAAAATTGGTAGTTCCAGCTCTAATTTCAAACATTTTTGCAACTTTATGGACGCAAGCATTCTTAAAACCATTCTCAAGGCTTAGATGCTTGGATTTTTTGGAAAAAGTAATTTAATTTGTGGATATTTATAGGGGTGTGCGAATCCGAATCCGACGGGATTCGAATTCGGGATTCGAAAAATTTTTTCTACTATCATCATGATTCCGTACGAATGCGGCGCCGGCGCGTCTTCCGAATATCGATGAACCTAAACGGGGATAACGGGCGGTAATCGATCAACACCAAAAGTGCGCGCAACCAGCTAAATAGAATAAATCAGAAAAAAATATTTTCTTCTCATTTTTCATTACATCGTAAGGAAAATAAAAGCGCTGCACTTTAAAACAATTTTTTTCGAACTTTTACGGCGCGGATTCGGATTCGGTTCGGATTCGGGAAAATTTGATTTTAAGATTCGAATTCGGAATGAAAAAACTGGATTCACACACCCCTAGATATTTATCATTTATCGATTGGTGCTGAACACTAAGCTCCATCTATTCGCAAATTGGGAATTACATTGCTGAGGATTCATGTCAAGGTAATGATGAAAAAAACTATACGCATGAAAAAATGGCTGAAGTGACATACCTGTTACTGTAGGGAATGGTTGTTCCTGCCATTTTGACATTATCACAGCCCAAAAAGAATAAAAATGCATTGCAAGTAAGGCAAATGACATTTGATATTATGACAAACTGCACAGCACCTTTCGGCTTTAGTTCCAAACGTTTCAATAAGCAGCCTCCAAAAAATATTCCGATACAAGCCCCTGGAATGGCAATTGAACCTGAAATCAAAGGATTATTTCAAGATGTTTTAGGGTCAGGACTGACAAAGCAATTGTACAAGAATTCAAAGTTAGCAAATTGTAAAAAAAGAAAATGACAAATCAATTGGAGCTAAAAAAAGAGCTCTCGGTGAAATATGACTACTATCAATGTCGCTTTGAGTAGAATGAAAAAATCAAAGATACTGGGTAAGGTAGCAGCCTTTGATGAATCAGATCTGAGCTGGCAAAAACCAATATTTTTCTACACTTTTTCTGGTTTTTGGTCCTTCCTTACGCTTTCAAAAGGAATGTGTAAGTTCTCCTGCTACCCTAAAACTGATCACGCCCCTCAGCACCCCTTCTACCACTCCTCTTATGTTAAAGAATCAAGATCGACACCTTTCGGAAACAAATGATTTTATTAAAATGCAAGCTCCTAATTTGTCAAGCTAACTTTAAAAGATTCTAATTCAAATTACTGCCTTGAAATATAAAATATTCAATACAGATTGAAGATCAGGGATGGATACTGCTATGCTATGGAATAACGCTGTATCTCCAACGCTTTCATAGTTGAACGCATGACTTTCCCAACCGATTTCGATTTTGGATGCAACGGTTTTGTGCATAAATCTATTGTATGTACCTCCATTTCATTTTTGATCCTTGAAAAAAGGTGCCAAAAGAAACATTTGCTCCAAATAACAAAAGATCAAAGGAAGGTGGCACGTAGGATGCACATACGGCTTTTCCCTGTCTGGCGGGGCATGCATTGTTATGTGAAGGATCGCCGAGGAAGCACTCGATACACAGGTAGAACCGCCGCATCTCCACTTAGCTGGAGATCCAACATTCTGCCTGGCTACCTGGCACTTAGGGCATTTCTCTTGAGTAAATGCACTGGTTTTGGTGTGATTACAGCAGGCTCCTCCCCTACATCTTAGAAACTAATGGAGATGAGTGAATTCCGATTTCATCACGTGAACGTGCATGCCAAAAATAGTAGGTTTTCGCGTCTAACTCAATTCTTTTATTTTTGGCGTTTACAGCATTTTTCTTTAGAACCACAGAATAGTTCAGGGATACAAAGATTGATATGCATGAAGAAGTATGCAATTATTTAAATAAGTACCTGTAAAAATGCTTGCTTGACTTTTGCTAAGACTAAATTGAGTCTCTAAATATTTTGGCAAAAATACAACAAAGCCAGAGACAATAACAAGTTCCATACACGCTGCAAGACAGGTAACAACGTACACAGGGTTGCACATTAGTCGCCACATTGACCTAGGAATATCTGAAAAAGTGATAGAAGAACACACAAAAATAAGGAAATAGTGAAAATACGATAAAAAGATCAATAAATTTTCAACAAACAACAGTACGAAGGATAAGTTGTCTTCTAGGACCAAATAATGTTGTGGTTTGATGGTCCCCAAAAACATGTTAAGCGTGGTTGCATGTAGTTTTAACCCTTGTAAGTGCTCATCGATCACCTGCGTGTGGGACTAAGAGGATGTAACATTATTTGGTCCCTATTTTGTAAAACTGATCTGAAAGTGATTTGCTCACTGAGAATGAACAAAAAAATTAGTTTCAATTATAAAGTAACTGAGATTATTTGCTTGCCTCTTCTAGTCAAACTTAACAGTAACATTTGTAAAATTTGCGTCAGTATTAACAACAGCAGAGCAAAGCAAAATTTGCGTCAGAATTAACAACAGCAGAGCAAAGCATGTACATATGTACTATGATTTACAAAAGAAAGTCCTCTCATCGCAATTGTTCTGGAAGAATATTTCTTTTATTTTCCTCAGATCTTTAGGTCTTTTGAGGCATACTTTCAGGTGGCAACTTTGTGAAACGCTAAAATTCCTGAAAACCGTGATTAAAATTATTAAAATTAAAAACGATTGTTTTGATTTTCAGTTGATTAATTTTTTTTAAAAAAACAATTTTTTACTGACCTTTGACATCTTTGCCATAACCAGTGTCAACATTAGATGTTGGACTACTGACACTTTCCGAGGACTTTGGAACACAACCCGTTACCACATTAGACTTCGCCATTAATCTAATTTTTTCTTTTTCACGCTGAAAAAAAGTTGAAAAATAATAATAAATTTACTCCTTGGTACACAGCTACTTTTCATTCAAAATCAACTCCAAGAGAAGAACAAAGCAAGGAGGTGGGTAAAAAAAACTTTGTTTGTGATATTTCTAAACCCAGTCAGTGCAAGAAATTGGCAGGTGCAATTACTAATCTAGGTTGGAAAACTAACATGTAAGTTTCAAAAAATAAAGCTCCAACTTTTTTCTTCTTGCTTGGCCTCAGTTTTTTCAGCAAACAGCCTTAAGGTGATTCCAGGCAAAACTTTTTCAGATTTCAATCCGATGGATAGCGCCACTAGTAACTTTTAGGAAAAGTTGTGTTTTTGGCGTTTTAAACTGAAACCATAGATAAAACGCAAAATCCAATAACGTCAGCACCTGCAAAATTTTTTTCACTTATGTATGCTACAGAGTTGTTGATAAAGATAATTGATGAAAATAAACCACTGTTGATAAACATACTGAATGAAACTCAGCAATGAATTCATAACAAAAATTGGTTTATCTAAAAAAAATATGTATGTCTTTTGGGGATTGTGAACAGAAAGCGTTTGCTTAAAAGTTCAACAGATTGAGATAGTAATACTTACTGTTAATGTTTTTGGAAAGGAGAGAAAAGGAATCGCTACCAATATTAACATCACTCCACACAAAAGAAAACCTCCCCACCAAAGACCGACCCAATGTTTGTCACCAGGATCTATAAAATGAAAAAAAAGAAAACATTGATTGGATTAATTAAACTATGAATGATCAGACATAAAGGGCTGAAAAATGACAAGTACCTAACTCAAAATGTAAAAATTTCTATTGAAGCAAAGATTCACAACTTTCATCTGCAAGGAATCAAAAATGATGTTATGAAATATATATTATTTTGTTGAAAGTGAAAGAAAACCAAGGAAAAGGAGTAAGAAACAATGGGACCGAAGAAATATGAAGTGAATGACTAATTATTTTTGAGAAGATTAAAGAAATATAGAAAATGAGTAAAATTTTTAAGTCCGCTGTGGCAGGATGACTTGTTGTCACTTAAAAAGTTGTGCAGTATCAATAATTCATTGAACTTATAGTCCGTCATTGTTAAAATTTGCAGGAGCCAATGTCTTCCATCAAAAATATACACGTATTGAAACGGATTTTACATGAAAATTCAATGAAAAAAGGGCTAAAAAGTACGAATTCAGTAGTACTTTCTCCAGTAACCAGTTCTAGAAACATTGAATCTTCTTTCTAATTTTTTAAAGTTTACACAAAGAGTTGGTAATATTTATTATTTACATTAATCTCTTCATTGCCAACGCTGAGATGCCTCGGCAACTAAATTTTCACATTTTCGGGTCAGCGACACAGTCGCCAGAGTCACAAGCCAATACCGTATTTACCCGTGTATAACCCGCGCCTTTTTTCTTAAAATCGGGAGAAAAAATCGGGGGTGCGGGTTATACACGGGTAGAGCGCTAGACGCAACCCGCAACAACATTGCGCACGCATTCTATCTCGGATTACAGCGGCGCGCACACTCCCACACTCCCGACCGTCTGCCGCACACGTTTTCTTCATTTTTTAATAAGCTCCGCCCCCTTGAGACACTTGTCGCATTCGAGTTTCGCACTTCCACCCATTATTTTGATCAGGACCACCGCACGGTGTAGTGCGGAAACGTTGGCATGGACCGGGGACCGCCGCGGGCCGCGGCCGACTCAATGAGCTATAACTTTAGAGTGGCACATCAAGGAACGTTCCGCTGGTTCATTGTTGTCACCTAGGGCGCCGCCATCTTGCCATAAAAATCGATTTTGAGGTTAAATTTTGTAGGTGGTTTCCGGTCGTTTTGTAAACAAACTCGGGCATCGCCGGAAACGACTTGGAAACGACCTATAAGTCGCGTGCGTAATCGCAATTTCCACGCATTGTTTTGATTTCTCACACCCTTAATCAGTGATTTACTAATAAATAAATAATAAATAAATAGTTTTCCATTTCAAAGTTCATGTTTCGATTCTTTTTTGTCTCATTTTTCCCCCCCAGCTTTTCATCTCCTCTTCAAAAAATGCGGGTTTTACACGCGGATTTTTTTTTTTTTTTTCCCCCATCGCTAAAATATAGGGTGCGGGTTATACACGCGTGCGGGTTATACACGGGTAAATACGGTATCATAAAATAGCTAATTCACAGCTTCATTTTAAAAAAAATTCAGGGCACTGGGGGCAGCAGTAGACTAAAAAACACTTGGCGTTGAGGAGTTTAAGTTTTTCATTGCCGAGTTCTTTTGAATCCCAAAATCCGTGACACAAAAAATGTTGCCAGCGCCTCTATCACCTAGTTCGTACTCTCCCCGTCAGATAGAGTATATGATTTGCTATGTTTCGCGCAAATGCGGCAGCTGTACAAACGGCGAAAGGGTGGGGGGCAACCGGACGAGTATACTCGTCGAAGGCACTGCAGTGCACCATTGCGTTGGGCGAGTATACTTGTCGAAGGCAGTGAAAAGGTTAACAAAAGCTAATCCAAACTTGAAATACATACCGATTCCTATTTTTACATTGGCCAAAGAGTCCATATGAAATGACAACATGTAAGCTCCTAACAGAAAACCTAAAACTGGTCCAAAGGCTGCCATACTGTACATACAACCTGAAGAGAAAGAAAAGAAACATCAGTAATGCAGCAAGCAAGAGGAGACCACAAGAACTCAACCTTTTACTCACCTTTCCATATTTAGACTACCTCTCTATTTCTTTGTCATTAGGACAATGGACTAGTGACAGGTATTTAGAATGGGGCTCTTGCAAACTTTTGCTACATGGGATTGAAGAGTTGGTTTTTGCATAAAAACCTGTAAAAATGACGATGAGTAGGTACACAAAAAATCACAAAATTCACTCTCAGAATCGAGCTTAATGGCAGAGAGACGCAGGTACTATGGGAGATTCCTATCTAAATTGAGACATATGTAGGTACCTCTGTGTTTCCAAAGAGAAAGTGACATATTAGATAAGAATCTCCCATGAAACCTGCGTTGAACCGCCATTACGATCTCGCCATTGAAGTAGTTATGTAGATTTATTTTTGAATTTTAGACTTTCTCAGTGTGATTTTAGTGATTTTTGCTGGTCTTTACATCAGAAAGGACTATTCATTTGCTCACAGCAAAAGTTTGCAAGAGCCCCATTTCGGTTTTTCTCCTAGGGTGCGTGATAGAGGGGGGACAGATTGGAAGCTAATATTTGTTTAGCCACGTTTTTCTTAACAATCACTCAATCTTGAAGGCCTTTAACTAACCTGAGAGAAATTACTTACTAAATTACAAAAAAAAAAAAAATATATAGCAAATACTCAATTCGGACCCTTTCTCTTAGACGTATAACATATTGCAGCTGAGAAAAAAAAGATTTTAAGACTATAGATTATACAGTTGAGGAATGAAAATGTGTTTGAACATTGCAAACTACATATTACAGATACAATATCAACAGTTAGGAGAAGGAGTGAAAAAATGAATTTTTACCTATGTACAACGAAGCTGAATCAGATCGAACGTGATCATCAATGTACGTCGTTCCTAAAGTGAAAAGTGGCGATCCTCCACACCCGAGTAAAAGTTGAGCTAGTAAAAATAATAGGACTGGGCCTGTTGTTGATGGAGATCCTTGGATACAATTTTCTCGTAAATTGTTATGAGGAGCCAATGGTGGAGATGATAAACCTACGTAAGAAAAAGAGAAAAGTTAGTTTTTTGAAAACAGAGATTGGCTCACCGAATGACACAGAAAAAATCAACAAATTAAATGTCGCACTGGTTCATGCTGATCAGCAAATCAAGACAAAAAAAATTAAACATTTATCTGGTTTTGAAAATTGAAAGGAATCTTTGAAAAATCAAATGACAGCAAAATATGGTAATAGCGATGCGGAGGTTATTTGGCTGCACATCAAAAAACATATTTTTTAAACTCCAGATTCCTTAAATCAGGGGTGGTAGAAGATCCAGAAATTCGTTTCTCTCTCCCTTGGTCCATAAGAATAGTTTATTATGGTTAGAGGGAGGGGCCAGGAGAGCACAATTTTCTTCATGAAAAAAGTCTAGGCTAGCTCCTGGATAATTTGTTTCCCCCGATGGGATGATTTTTTTTTTCTTTTTTTGACAATGGATAGATGGATGCCACAGAAATGTTATACAACGCGCTGATAGTAATTCTCCTGAGGACTTGCGCTAAGCGCACTAGCAGATACTTAGGCTCTACATAGCCCACATAAAGAACTTTGATTCCAAGCACTTGACACCCCCTCTAATCAGCAGAAGTTGTGGAAATAGTCGGAGGTTGGAGGGTGGAATCAATTTCCAAGCAAAAAAAATGTCCAGAAAAATGTTTACGTCCACGCAAGCTCAAATTTCTGGTAGTAAGAGGAGGTAGAACAAAAACAGAGGAAAAAAAACAGTAGGAAAGTAAACAAAGAAAATGTTGCTGAATTATTCCAGAGTTTTCTCATAACCCCCCCCCCCCCCCAAAAAAAAAACACTTCAAGGAATTTCCTCGTCCATGCCAGTCTTAGGATCATATGATCGAGCATTTTATGCTCCCCAGGAAGGGACCATCATGTGACTATGGACCCTATCTCTGCCATTTTCTGTAATTAGAAAAGCAGAGGGTCATAGAGTCTTGTAACTAAAACACGTCCAACCATTTGATTTTGTGGCAAGCCTGCTCAGACCTGATGAAAGGGAGTTTTACATACTTGCAATAAAAAATGGTGGAATTGCAGAAAACGCGTTGATTAATTAAATTAATGGATGGATTTACCTGAGGAAAGACGTCCTAACCCAATGTCATGCTCTCGTACAGAGACAACCTTACATATGTTTTGATCAGAGGTGTTTGTGGCTAAATCCCCTGAGTAAGGCTCAGCGATGAAATGGGGGAGGATAAACATGATGGAACCAACACCCATGATTAGCGCACCTAAAGAGAGAGCAAAAGAGATAAAATAAAATTAGTTGACGGTAAAAAAATGAAGCGAAATGAAATAAAAAAAATTAATTCGGCCAAGATATTGAGCTTAAAAATGATTACGTTCAGTAGGAAACATTTGTAGAGTAACGTTTTCGGAGGAGCTTTTCTGACAATAGACTCTTTTTAAGTTTGAAAACATGTGTTTAGAAAGAAGTACCATTCATCCCAATGGGTTAGAAATTATTGTCATATCTTGACTAGATTCTTCTCTTTTGATTTTTTTAATATTTCCTTTAAATGAAATGAAATGGCTGATCTGAAAAAGAAGCTTCTAAATAGATATTTGTTATAAAATGACAGAGTACAATGCACTGGGATTTTACAAGTTTTTAATTTCCATATGCTTAGATAGATTTTATTTAATAGAAAGACAGGTTCAAACAAAAGGGGAAATTGAAGAAACACTTATTCGTGTGTTATGCATGTAGTAAAGTTGAGGACATAAAAATATCAGAAGACTCCTGGAGGTAGGCTATCAACAATACTTGACTCATGAATTTCCCTGCCTAAACGTACTTAAACCAAAAACTATAGGGTTGTGTGACATTCTTTTTGTTCCCAACTGTACCTTGCTTCTTCTCTGAATTGCAAATTCATGTCTCAATCTCACTTAAAAATCCCTTGAAACTTCATAGAGAAATCTCGACGCATTTTGGCTCAAGCAGTGGCGTAGCGTGCAATTTGGCAACGTTGCAGTTCGTCCATTGAAACCCATGAAAAAGATCGAACTCTTGGGTGTTCGGTGAACACCTTCGCGTTCGACCTTTTACACGGGTTTAAATGGACACAATACAACATTGTCAAATTGCACACTACACCACTAGGCTCAAGGTGTGTTCCTGATTTGCAAAGTAAATCAGGAGGACAGTCAGGTCCAGGCCAAGCCAAGGAGATCTCAAAGATAGTTTCTGAATTGCACCCTTCGAATGTATGCCAAGTTTCAATAAAATTGATTTTAGTTTTACTTGCTAGAAGATAAGAAGAATTACCTATAGCTATCCATACAGGGATGTGCCTCCGAGAACCTAGATAGCTGACAAAAATAACAGTGATGACATTGCCGATTTCGTAGGCTGAGGCGATGAGTCCTGATAAACTCGATGGGATTTCGAAACGTTTCTCTATGGTGGTTATCACAGAGTTAATGTAGCCAGAGCTCAGCCCTTGCTGCAGGGTTACCAGAAATGATAGGAGGAATACGAATACCTGCAACAAAATCATAAAATAATCATGGTTCATGACAAACTCATTAACATTTTCGAGATAATTAGTTTTTTTTTTTTTTTTTTTTTATTTATTTTTATTTTTTTCAGTGAACAGGGGACATGACTATGGCATAACCAGTCCTGCATTCAATTTGAGTACTAACCTGTCATAACGCATGCTAGGTCAATTAACATAAGAAGAAAAATTATGAGTAGGTACCTACGTTGAGAACAATTATATTGATTAAGAGAAGCAATTTTAATTTATTCAAGGTAAGTTCTATGTTGATAACATTTGAGCAGCGCATTCATAATTCTGGATGCACATTGGAGTGGCAAGAAATGAAGGAGGTGGGAGCAGGTTTTCAACTCAAACTTGAAACCCCCCCCACAATATGATCCAGACGGCTATTCTAGCAGGTATTGACTCATAAATTATGATTGGAAAATACCACAGGAATGAAACTTTGCTAATAACTTCTCATTAATTAGGTTTAACTTTTCCGCACAATGAAAATAATTTTTGACACCCCTGTTGCCCCAGCGGGGGCCTTCAACTCCCCTCAACCAAAATTTTGCTATCGACAACCCCCATTTTGTGATACATCAACCGAAAGCTTGTAAAAAATGAATAATTTTGACGCAAACCCGAGCTCTTTATGTGTATTTGCACAGAGGTTATGACAGGTTGAAGTTCGCCTTTATCGGAATTTATAATTGTCATAAATTCAGTTCAAATGCACATAAAGAGCTCTGGTTTGCGTCAAAGTTATCCGTTTTTTACAAGCTTTTGATTGATATATCATAAGAGGGGGGTAGTTGATTGTAAAACTTGGGTTGAGGGGGGAGGTTTGAAGGTCCAGTCCAGAGCCACAGGGGCGTCAAAAATTGGTTTTATCGCGCGGAAAAGTTAAATCTAATTAAAGAGAAGATATTCCCTAAGTTTCATTCCTGAGGGATTTTTCAATCATAAGTTATGAGTTAATATCTACTAGAATAGCCATCCGGACCATAGTGCCCCCCCCCCCCGGCCTGTCACCTGACTGCATGGCCGATCATAAAAGTTGACAGCATTTGTGACCGCGCGGGTTGATTATTTTCACTCGCTATGTTTTTTCAATATCTGTCACAAACGAGTTGTTTCTTCTTGACCATGGCACAAGGCTACCGTTTTGTGGAACTTCAAGAGGGATTTTTTCAATACTCATTGTACGTTAATCCTAGGGGGGGGGGGGGGGGGGGGGGGGAGAGCTATTCTTACTTTCAGATACGGGCGATACGGCAACTGTAGGTTTCAACCCTTTCAATACCACGCCCGAGTTATTTGATTTCGTGACTCGATCTCTCGCAAGATAATGATTCACATATAGCGCCTTCAATTACTAGGATAGGCAAAATGAACACAGCGAAGTACGAATAGTTAACTACTCACTGAATTTGAGCAAGTTTTAACTTTTACCATCGATTTCTTCTGACAACGTGAACTGAACAGCTCGTAGTAAAAGGGTTGGGGAGCAAATATCTTTAGGAAAATAGCTGTGCTAGTTTAAAATTAAAACACTCTAAAATGGAGAACAGTGGCGCAGCGACGCGTGCAATCTAGTAACATTGCTTATCTAGTGTTGGTTTATTCCTGGGAATTTGCTAGGCTGGGAACATATCCCAGAATATTCCCAGCTGTATATCAATAGAAGTATAGAGTTATTCCCGGGAATTTACACAGCTGGGAATATTCCAGGGAATTCACCCAGGAACAGTGGCGTAGCGTGCATTTTGGCAACATTGTTTTTTGTCCATTTAAACCCGCGTAAAATGTCGAATGCGAAGGTGTTCACCGAACATCCAATAGTTCGATCTTTTCCATGAGTTTAAATGGACACAATACAACGATGCCGAATTTCACGCTACGCCACTGCCCAGGAATAAACCCCGGCGCGGCGGCCCATCGCTACTTATTGCTCATTTAAAGTCACAACATATCGAAATATTGGGCGTTCTCAGTACAATCTCTCGAATCGATGTCTCACATGGGTTTATATGCAACGTTATCAGATTGCAAGCGCCACGCCGCACAGTGGAGCGAGTCAATAAGAGGGATCGGACATGAAATATAATAGTAAAAATGCAAATGGGTCTGTTGCAAAATTTCGCTACAGCGCTATAGAGGGTCCAATCTCATGTAAAATCGCGTGAAAAGTCAAATGGTGATATCAGAAAGACATAAAATGCAGTGTAAAACTCACGAGAGACGTTTAATGAAATCCAAGATGGCGGTAAAATATTGAGCAACCTGTATGCATGCACCACGAGCATCCAAGGATAGCCAACCTCACAATATCGATCACACCCAATCACAACGTAAATAAACACATAGCCTCTGAAGCTGTGAGGTTGTCAGCGTTGGCAATCCTTGGATGTTAAAGGTGCATGCATACAGATCGCTCGATATTTTACCGCCATCTTGGATTTCATTAAACGCCTCTTGTAAGTTTATTATTGCAGTATTATAATATACTATATTATCTATATACTCGGGCGATTTTACATACGATGAATTTTTACGGTCACAAAATACAATGTAAGGGCTGATTCTTGTAGACAATTTTACAAGAAAACCAATGACATCATACTCAAACGTCCTTCGTTGCATATTAACGAAGATACAAGCATCTAAAGTTTACATACCATGTCCGGCCTCTTCCACTGTGCCCCGCCACTGATGGAAAGCCCTAATAGAATTGAATTTGAGGGAAAGCCCTAATAGAATTGAATTTGAGGGAAAGCCTTAAAATGGATATTATTTGGACCTATTGTATGTACTTACTTTTACACTGGCAAATTGTTGTAGGGCATAAGGTCTGCACTTAAATATCCCACACTCTCTTGCGTCATCAGGCAACGCTGCCGCCAGCTGCTCGGCCAGTGCTTGTGCCTGTCGACGCTGCTCTTTGGCCTCTTCATTTCTGAAACAGAAGGAAATTTGGAATAATAAGAAATAAAGAATATTTGTTTTTGATGTCAATTGGTTGGATTTTTGGAAACATCAAAGGTAAACAGTTAGACACTCCAGTAGCCGGCACCCCTAAAATTTGCACCATACCCGCGCGGCACCCATTTTTTTACGATGTGAAAAGTATTAGTTTGGTGGCAATACTATGGTGTTTTGGGTGATTTTTTCTGAGACCTCAAGTTTGAAACATTCGGCAAAAATACGCAAAACACCAAAATTTCCACTAAACTAATATTTTTCACATTGTAAAAAATAGGTGTCGGGGCTACTGATACAAATTTTAGGGGTGCCGGCTACTGGGGTGCTTACCTAAAATCAGAAACACAAAATAAATTTACTATGCGGCTATTTTATGGCCAAGGCGTAGCGTGATTCCAGAGTCCGAGATGAGGGTGAAACTCAGAGAATTTTTCTTGAGATTTCCTTGACATTGGCTTGAGAAATACTAAAGTCGAGTCAATTTAAGTGAGGAAAATTGCAATTCAAATATACTCAATGTACATTGGCAATTCTTGGACATCTTGAGTTTAGCTCAAGATAGCAAACGAGCTATACCTTGACATTATCTCCTTGAGACTTATCTTGAATGGAAAACCGTGTGTTTATAAAGTGCCTTTGAATTCCCCATTCTTGCCAATTCTTCCTTAAAAAACTCTCTTGAAACTTCCACAAGAAATCTCAAAGCGTTTCGGCTCACGATGTGTTTCTTAATTGCGCAAATTGAAATCTGAAGGGCTTTTCAAGTTGATCCCAAGGAGAGTTTCTGAATTACGTCCAGAGGAGCTCATAGAAGCTTCACTTTGTAATACCGAATTACGGTTCTTCTGTTTACACACTTCTAGGAATTTTAGTCATTTATTTTTGAAATATTAAGATCCTCATGACTTCGAAGTGCACTCCAAGAAATAATTGGTGTCCAATAGAACGTTATGATAACTCAGAAGAATCACAAGAAGGAATATCAATAAGAATTCTTGTCATTTTAAAATAAATTTCTTTTTACCCCATATTTAATAATACGTTCCGTAATTCCAATGAGAAATTTTTCTCCATGTATAACAAACCGTAAAACGATCGACAGATCTATAGATCAAAGTGAAGTTTCTAACGTTACGCTTCAAAATCTAGCCAAACGGCAAATCAGAGGCGGGCGATTTGATTTGATTTTGATTATTCAGTAGAACGCTCTGAATCGCACTTGAGGGACAAAAAACTAAATAACCAAGTTGAAGGGACACTCGTAGGATGTTATTTTGTCCTACTTTCAAACAGTAGTTGTATAATTCAGACGGTAGCATTACATAAAATGATGGAACGGTGGAGATTTTATAACCCTCATAAACGGTTTTAGTGCGATGACGTCAGTGGCGTAGCGTGCAATTTGGCATCGTTGTGTGGTGTCTATTTGAGCCCATGTAAAAAGTCGAATTCGAAGGTGTCCACCGAACTACTAATAGTTCGATCTTTTTCATGGGTTTAAATGGACAGTTGGACTCGGTCTATGAGTGATTCAGCGACAAACGGTCCGTACAATTAACGCTATTTTTCGACATTTTCATTATTAGGCTCAATTTTTAAAAACAAGAACATTTGAGGATGATTCAAAATTTAGTGGATGTTTTCGTTCATTGCTCAGTAAATTAATTTGAATAAAACATTAGACTATGCTAACTGGTTTTCGCAAACATAGTTTCAGAAAATTTGGACGAGTAGGAAAGTGGGGGGGGGAGTAAAGTACCTTAGGCGGCATTTGAAAAGGGGAGGTAAAGAGAAGAGGTGTGAAAGAATTCATAAATTAATAATTTTTTTCTTTCTTTTTCTTGCAGGTGGCGGCGACAAAACCGAAAACAAGCTCCCTTCCTCAAAAACCTGAGTGTCGGGGAATGTTCAAACTTCAAATTTCCAATTTCCACATCTTACTTTCAGATTTTGTACGGAAAGGGATTCGATCACCAAGTAGCAAAAAATCGGACAATTCCGAATATTCGAAAATTTACACTTCGTTAAGTTGGACACATTGACAATATTTTGACTCCCACACGTACGATTTGAAGTGTCTAATGATATTGGCTCATAAAGTAAATTCCCTGATAATTCCTCAATTTCCATTGCTGCTGCCAAAGTCCCTGACAATTATAGATTTTTCAGCAGCGGTGGTCTGTGGGTTCAAAAATGGGGGGGGGCGACCTTATGGATTATCACTGTTCTTAAGCCCTTCTCCATGTAAAATTGGGGGGATTAGTGTGTTAAAACCTTTGTTTTCCCTTTTTTAGAGCCCGATTCCAAAAAAGAGGGGAGGGGGATTGCTCCCCCGGAGCCCCCCCCCCCCCCCCCCATGGACTTCACTGTTTTTCCGGTTTTCCCTGAGGCCTGAAAATCTTAGAGCCGTTAACTCTGTTAAAAAGCCGTAGTCGTGGAAATGTCGGATCAGATTTGTTACATAAAGAGTTAATCGACAAATTCCAACTAAAATAAAATCAATTAAAGGCTTCTCAATAGAACAGCAGCGTAATATATAGGACTTGTTTATTGACGCAAAGCGATTATACACCCGTGTCCTTTCCAAGTCTGTTGATAGAATAAAAAGGATTTAAGATTCAGACAGCCCTTTGCTCTTGAAGTTAGTATCAAGGGCGATCGATATGTGTGCTGTATCCGAGGCGGACCGTTCGTTAGAGAGAAGGAGTAAGGGGCGGCTTCACATAGTTTTATCTGCAACTCATAGGATAGGGTACCTAATCCAGATGAATCCAGTTTCCCACGGGAAATCAAAAAAAATCGGCGGTTGAGTTAAAATGAAAAAAAAGTTAAAACTGCTCCACGCTCAGACAATCCCTTGTGAAAACAAAAGCCCTGTCACGTTTGTTTAATATTAAAATTAAATCGAGGTACTTATTCAATGAGGATGGTGACAAAGCCGCTGCTGAGAGCGAATCTAGTCCTATATTTAGACTTTGAATCGACGGCGGATGAGCAAAGGGCTTGCTTAGAGAGGAATTTTTTTACTCTCATGACTCAATGCGTTATAGTTTTAATATTCTCCACATTCCTAAAGGCGAACTAAAGCGTCTTTCGAGGGTCCGTCAGAATTATTACAGTTCGATGAGTTTCCACAACAAAAGAAATCATCAATTATAATTTTGGATCGAGCCGAATCGAGCACACATTTTTACGAGACGATGAATATGAACGGTTAGATGCAGAGCTACCAGCTACCGTTTTGCAGATCTATAATCAGTGATTCAACCGGTTAATGCAAATATTAAAGATTTGAGTACTTCTAAAAGCCATTGAAAAACTTCTAAACTGATGCGGGTAATCTTTGCTTCAACTGGTTGAGTGACCAATAGATTGTAGAATGACATTAATAACCGCAAAACGGCAGCAATGGTTAGCGCAACAGAGGCGCCTCGGCATAATTATAGTCGATAACTATTCGTGCACACCTGGCATCGGGTTGCATCTATGTAAAATGAAGGCGCTCAATCATTGATGTGATTTCCGAGTCTTATGAAGGATTTACCAGACTTGCCTCACGCAATGGGTGGAGAATGAAACGTCATACATACTACACACACATGGATAGTTCTTTTCATTGCACGCCAATTGTAAAATAAGCTAGGAAAACTCATTGATAAGACACAACAAGAGAGCCCAGGAATGACGCTCGATCTCAGGGTCAATATTTCTGATTTCGGTTGATACCTCATTATTTTGAGACCATTTGAGACTTTCAACCAGGGCTTTAGAAAAGAGAGAGATGGGTGGGGTACGAAATACCACAGATAGGTAATTTATGCAAGGGAAAATCTTTAGAAATTCGAGAAGTATAACTTTTTTTTTTTTTTTTTTTAATATCTTCTCGATTGGGGGGAAAAATGTAAAATAGGACTGGATAACAGAAAAAGTTAAAAATAACAACATTTAAAAAGTGTCTAAAAACAAAAGTTTCGTACAGAGCTATTCTTATTTTGTAGGAAACAAGCTCTAAAAACTTTGTAATTGTTTCCTTCAAGTTCTTCACTTAGGTATTCATTTGAAGAGTCCAGGGGAAAAACGATAAATTAAGGTCCCAAAAATCAAAATTACACTATCTATGGTCATCTAACGGGATACGAAAGTACAAGTTTAACAGGGATCTATACAGAAGCGTAAAGACAATAATGTTAGTGAATGGAAATACGTTGATTCTTATGAGAAAGAATAACCTTTAAATTTCATTTCCCCCTTTGGCCCTCCCTTTCAGCTTAAAAACAAAAATGAGTTTCCAGTGATATTTATCGTTCTTCCCCTGAACTCTTCATAGAAGTTTGTTATAAAAATTATAAAGCGATTAACAGGAATAGAACAATTTGAAAATTGAGTTCCAAGGGGCCTCGCATGGGAATTCACGTTGCAAAAAAGCTCGAGAGGATGATTGCTCATAATTTATATTAGAGTGGAAAACACGACGAACAAAACAAACACACCTCGCTCCAGAGCTGCCGTTTCGCGTATACATAATGCCGCTTTTCAATTCACCGATGATTCCACCGGTTGAGAGAAGATTACACTGTTCAGTTCAGTGTATAACTGCACTGCACAAAAATACTCTGCGATATGTAATCTTTTCTCTGTCGGTCGAATCGCCGGTAAGTTATTAAAATATCCTCAAGTTGTTTGAAATCATCGACGACTTCACCGGTTGAGAAAAGACTACCGATGCAAGTACTTTCGTGCATTACAGTCATATACTGAACTGAACTTTGTAATCTTTTCTCAACCGGTGAAATCATCGGTGAATTAAAAAAATACCATTAATTATACGCAAAACGGCAGCTCTGCCCCGCTCTCCTCGAGATACGTTGAAGGTATGCATATGTATACAAACAGGTGTGTATAAAAGGGGTTATAAGCAGTCATCAACCATGCCCAAAGGAATTGATGTTTTTTTCACTCAGATTCGTCGGCGCATTCGATCGAACTTTCGAGTTTCGGACGTTCACGGTCGGCTTGTTAGGGAAAGCTCTACCAGCATATTATTGTTAGTAAAAGGAATCAAGACCATGCAGTGATAAATAAATTGGTGGATAGAGTCATGGGCGGATACAATTATTTTTCCTTTCTCTCTCTCTACGGCCGTTTGAATGCATGTGTTAGAAAAGGATAGTAGATGGGGCCATCACGTGACTTGAGCCCTTTTCTCCGTTCTTCTCTAACGCACGCATTTAAATGGGAGAAGAGGGAGACAGACAAACTCCTGTATCCGCTCATGGATAGAGTGCGCGGGCCTCTACTTTTGTGCCGCGAGCTTTACGGATTGCGTGTTGTGAAGAGCTCGGCGCACACTGGTCCGAAAAATGAATTTTTCCGGACAAAACAATTTTTCGTTTTTTGCTTCAGCAACGTTTTAAAGTCATTATTTTCTACCTAAAAACCATGTTATCTAATCATTTTAAGCTGTAAAATCGCTTATTAATCTCAGTTTTTAGTTATCTTGCCATTAATGGGGCTCTTGCAAACTTTTGCAACAGGGGATTGGAGAGTTGAAACTTGCATAAAAACCTGTAAAAATGACGATGAGTTCACTAAAAAATCACGAAATTCACTCTGAGAATCGGGCTTAATGGCGCAGAGATGCAGGTATATCATGGGAGATTCCTATCTAAATTGAGACATATCTCTGTGTTTCCGTAGAGAGAGTAACATAGTAGACAGGAATCTCCCATGATACCTGCGTCGAACCGCCAAAACCATCTTGCCGTTATAGCAGTTATGTGAGTTTATTACTGAATTTCAGACTTTCTTAGTGTGATTTTCGTGATTTTTGCTGGTCTTTGCATCAGATTGGACTATTTAATTGCTTTTAGTAAAAGTTTACAAGAGCCCCATTGCTCATATAATCTTGATTTTTGTCCATGAAAAAAATGTCCGGAAATTCTATTTTTTGTCCCACTGTGCGGCGCGGCAATGTGCGGAGATCTATATTGTTATCAACAAAATATGCCCGGACCGCAGTAATAGTAATAATACACGTTCAATCAATTTCGAATCGTTCGCGGCGGAGAGGCAGTATACACTATACAGGGTGCTCGGCAAACTCGCAGACAAAATGTTTTCGCTTGAGTTGAGCCCAAAAAACACGTGTTCTGCAGTGGCGTAACGTGTAATATGGCAACGCTGTACGATGTCCATTTAAACCCACATAAAAGTTCAAATGTGAAGGTGTTCACCGAACACCCGATACTTCAATCTTTTTAAAGGGTTCAAATGGACGAACTGCAACGGTGCCAAATTGCACGCTACGTCACTGATGTTCGGAGGATCAGGATTAGCCTCCTATCTGAGATATAGCTGAAGCACTTCCCTAAAATTACACGCTTTTAATTTCGTCACTCTCTCCATGCTAACAAGGAAGATTCCCAAAGTAATTACGCACTAGAGTAGTGACCCACATCAGATTAATGGTTCCGTGACACCTGCACTGAGAGAATTCTTTTTTTAATCCAAGGTGTATTTCGTTTGTTACTGAGAGAAATACTGACTAAGGGGGAATTCCTTTAACCCAAGGAAAATAACTGCAGCTACAAGTGAAAGAGTCCTTGTTGTGACAGTGATTTTCCTTCTTGCAACAGAACTTTACTTCGCGCAAGGAAAACCGTCACAAGTAAACGTGTTTCCTTGTTTTTAAAAAAGTGATTTCTCTTAGAGCATGTGGTGACACCGGTGCCAAAGAAAAGTCGTCTCATATTGGTTACTTCTTGATGGAGTTACGATACTATAAGATGGGAGTCTTATTATTATAGTGCCCTCTTTTAAAAGCATTTCATGAGTTAACGAGTGGATTTCGTGAGTTTTAAGTGCTACCATCGTTATTTTTGCAGGTTTTTACATAAGAATCAATCCATAAATTGCTTACACCAAAAGTGTGCAATAGCCCATTGATTTCAAGAATACGTGAAACGAGTGAGTCGGCAGAACTTATGGACAGCCTATATAGAGTCAACCGCGACCCCAAAGAAGAAAAAAGAAAAAAAAGAGGGGCGGTAAAGTAAGCAAAGAAGTCCTCTACATAGACTATGCAGTATGTCATGATTGCCATGCTTATGCCGCACCGGGGCCTCGTGACATGCCATGTCAAACGAGGCGCGTTGCGTGAGGTATTCTGCGCCGCGGTTTGTGTGTGTCGATATTCGATTATCCATTTGAGCAAATGATGACACGGAATAATACACATAGTGACTGCGACGAACGAAAATAAAAGAGCGATAAAATCAGACAAGAAGTCAGATATCGCGGGAGCTATCGACTTTCCAGAAAATCTGCAAACTGGGGGATTCAATTTGTAGGCTCATGGATTGCGCAGAGAGAGAAAAAAAAGATTATACCAAGAGTTCAACGATATGTCAACCAAGGAAGTTTCTGGTACTCTTATCAGTACCAAAATTTTCAAGAACTATGGTACAAATTTCAGATTTATGGTGTGAGCTGTTTTCTTTAAATTGGGGAGATTTATTCGGGTTCGCCCATTTCCACCTCGATGACTCGAATAAATTTTTCAAATTGAAAAAAAAAAAAAAAAAAAATCTTACCAGAAAACTAAAGTTTCTATACCATAGCTCTTGTATATTTGGAGAAAATGTTGGTACTATGACCAGATTTAAATAAAGAAAGGGACAAAGAACTTATTAGAAGCATAATACGAACTTGAAATCTGACAAAATTACGACGAAACACAAAATATGAGGCAAAATCAATTAAGAAGCTTAACATCTTGGAACACACGGTCTACGACTGTGGTTTCTTTTTATTTATAAACTACGAGAAAAGTGAATAATAGGAGAAACTATGGACAGTGATCAGAAGAAAGGGAATAAGGGAGTTCATACATCAATTTTATAAACACGCACGGAACCATTAATTTTTAAACATTTTGAAAATTTTGGTGATGCTTCTCGTCTATAGTTTGCGCTTAATGCCATTTTTCAATTCTCCGGTGATTCCACCGGTTGAGAAAAGATTACACAGTTCAGTTCAGTGTATGACTGCATTGCACGAAAATGCTCTGATTTGCAATATTTTCTTAATCGGTCGAATCGCCGGTAAGTTATTATAAAAACATCCTCAAGTTTTTTTAAATCATCGACGACTTTACCGGTTGAGAAAAGATTACAGATGCGAGTACTTTCGTGCATTACAGTCATACACTGAATTGAACTGTGTAATATTTTCTCAAACGGTGGAATCATCTGTGAATTGAAAAATGGCAATAATTATATGCAAAACGGCAGCTCCGATGATTTGGTAGCCCCCGCGAGAAAACGGCCCCATGGCAAAAATTATTAAATAGTAAATACTAAATGCGTGCCCCAAATATGTTTATTTTAAGTCCGATTAATATTTCCTGAAATCCCTGGAGGAGAAAAAATGGAATTTTATCTGCTTCGAACCGGGAAAAAAGGAGAGACTCGGGCTCAAAGGTGCGCGACAAGAAGCTGAAGCTTGATATTATGAGTGCTATTTAGTTGAGGGTTTGGAAGAAGGGTCTCCCCCCCCCTCGGCCCCCATCGCTTCTGATATACTGTCGTATCGATAAAAATAAAAGTTTAGTTCGATCATCATTTTTTCCCTCATCCATCCCTCTTTTTGAAGGAAAGGAGATACTTGAGAACTACGTTCTCCGTCTACGCTGCAATTTGATCGTCATAAAAATCTGAAGAGGCATGGCTCTAAGAAGTATGCGGATGTCGCGGATATGAGGGTAGCGGTGATGCGGGTTGCGTCTCTGCGTAGCGTGAAGTATTCTGTGAAAGGCGGGCGCAGCGCTGCGTGATTGCCTATACATCAGGTTCGGC